>CAUYUJ010018726.1:1261111-1651111 GCA_963575745.1 Prorocentrum cordatum
GTGCGGATAGAGGGGGGTTGGGCGGCCGATGGTGGACGTGCTCGGCGAAGGGGGCGGGCGGCCAGCTCGGCTGCGCGCGGGGGGTCCCCGAGGCACGAGTGGCGTTCTGTTGTGTTTTTGTTGTTGTGTCGGGCGATTTTGCCGTGCTTCGGGCCCCAGGGCAATGGCAGATCGAGGGGCATCAATGCATGCAGCAGGAAGATAGTGCACGAGCCGGTAACTGGCGCCCATGCGATCCCGAGGATGCGATCCCGAGGATTCTTTGAGGTGGAACTGCGCAGGGGGCTCTGGGTTCTGCGTTGTCGGATGGGGGTCCCCGGTTGAACGGGAGCTCCTCTTCTGGGTTCCTTCATGTGCACATGGTGCTTTCATCTCGTTGCCTTCATCTCGTTCCTCCTCCCTGTTTGTTTGTGTATGGTTTCTTTCATCAAGGCTCTTGTCATGATGGTTCGCGATGTCGTGCATATTTTCTGCAACGTCGTATCTCAGGGATCCCTCTCCGCCGAGGAAGGGCGCCAGCGCGCCAGACTACAGCTGCCGCGGTGCGCCCCCCGCCCCGCAACCGGCACGCCCACCGGCGGCCGCGGCGTCGGAGGTTGCCCGGGCTTGCGCTTGCTCTGGCCCAGAGTCAAGGGCAGAAAAAACGCCCCTGCCCTGGTTTGCGAGGCGCTGTGCTCTGAAACTCCTGTGGGCTGACAGGGTAAACCCTGCGTGATGTGCCGCGTCCTGGCGGCTCTAGGCTTTGGGGGTTCCCAGGAGGTTTACAGACCACGCACTTGTAACCCAGGGTAGGGTCGTTTTTTCATCCCTCAACAGAGGGTGCCCCGAGCTGATCGCGCCACCTTGAGGCGCGTTCCCAGGGATCCGATGCTCCCCCAAAAACAGAGCGGCCGGTTTTGGGCCACTTTCGGTTTCGGGGGGCCCTCCGCGAGCCCCAGGGCCGTCCAAAAACGACTCAGGATGAAAAACTGGTCCTCGGGAAGTGGTCCAGACCTCTTGAGGTCCACACATCGAACAGATTGGAGTGCTGGATGTCTGGGTCTGGGGCCCTCTGGGCCTCGTGAGGGGTGCTCTAGTGGGCATGTGGGCTTCCCAGGAGCGGCTTGGGCCACCCTGGATTAGGATAGGATACGAGGAGAAAGAGTAGGAGAAGGAAGAGGACGAGGACGAGGAGGAGGAGGAGGAGGAGGACGAGGACGAGGACGAGGATGAGGATGAGCGGCCGGCGGACAATTTGTTCGTACCTTCCGCCTCGTTGTCTTGGCTCGGAGGCGAGCGCAAGAGTGTGCGTACAGTACTCCGCGAAACTCAACGCACATTTTGCCGCCCCTCCCCCGTTACCCACAATTTCAGTGTTCAGTGTGTTCAGTGGCGCGCGCAGCGCGGTCTGCTGACGCCGACGAAAAATATGCTATTTGGGCGAAGCAAGAAAACGGGGTCGTCTTCACTGACATTCGCGCGCAAGCTGCTCGCGTAAGGTCGCGCGCAAGCGCCCTTGTTTCCGATGTGGTGTGCCGCGTTGGCGGCCCGCGTAAGCCGCGGCCTAAGGTCGCTACGCTATCTCGCGTATGACCCGTTTTTGATCGTCGCTCATTTGCCTCGGCATCAACATAGAGTTTTGAGGGTCTGGGGGCGCCGATATTGGGCGGGCAACTCTTTGCTTCAAGTCTTGCGCAGGGGTGCAGGGCAAAGGGGGGGCGGCCTTCCAAGAGGGCACCCTGCCTCGTGGAAGCCCCCCCGCCTTCCGAGATGCCTTCCCCTGGGGTGGGACCGATCCCTGCCCAGAGGCCCCTGTACCCCCGCGGCGCGGGCCCGCAGTTTTGCGTCGTTTTTCGGCGAGGTGCGCCCAGGCCCCTCGCCTCTGGTCGCCCCGTCTGTCTCAGGAGCCATCGCTCTCGTGGAGACTTGGCGGGCCTGCCCTGAATACTCCAGAATAATCGGTTCGGGTGCCACCACCCGCTGGCTCCACCGCCGTGCGCGCACCGTGCAGGGCCCTGCCAGGACGTGCACATCCGCTCGAGCGGCGCACGGAAACAGAGTCGTCTTCGCCGACACTGGCGCGGAAGCTGCCCGCGCAAGGTCGCGCTGGCGGTCGGCGGGAGCCACCGCGTTAGGTCCTGGGGTCGTCTCGCGTAAGACCCGCTTCGATTCGTCGCTCGCCTGCGCCTTCTGTTTGACGGCTGTTCTCGGCGTGGGCCCGAGGCGGGCTTCCCCCGCCGGCGTGTGGGCGGTTCTCGATCCCGAGGCAGGTGTTGCCGGTCTCCTCTTGACGCTCGCCCACATCGAAGCGTTGTTTTTCTTCTGTCACGTGGTTCTCGCGGATATGGCCAGGACCCCTGGTAGGGGCGGCGGGTTCGTGATTGGGCCCTGGAGCCCGAACAATGAACCAGGATGATGAAACCGGGTTGATGTTTCTGCGGGCGGTGGCAGTTCCTGGTAATGCATGTCATGGGGCGGGGGGGTGCCACTCAGTCCACATCGCCAAGCCAGGTCCCATAAACCCAGTCTTGCCATCGTCCAACAGTAGGGCGAGCGCAGGTCATTGACTTGCCCCCGCTCCTGCCAGCATGCCTCGCATATTCGCCACTGCATCTGGGGACGCAGCGCAGCAACGTTGATGAAGGATTTTTGGAGGTCTCTTGGGTGCTCCTCTTCGGGGTCCCACGGGACTCTCTGGGGGGGTCGTTGGCCTTTCTTGGGGGGTCGTGTTGCCATTTTCATTGGGGTCGTCGCATGTAGGCAGTCCTACGCCGACATCATGCCACCGTGGCGCATTCAGGGTTTGCCTGGGGCCGTCTGCTGTCTTGAGGCGGTGTCGGGTCGTCTCATGGCCGTCTTGTGGCCAGCTGAGGGGCATTTTCGACCGCCAAGTAAAAAGCCTCCCAACAGCTTGCTCTGGGTCTCCTTGTGGGCGTGAGGGGGTTGTTGGGGACCGGTCAGGATCGCGCTTTGCTGCTTGAGGAGACTTTGGCTTGTCTTTGGTAGTGCCATAACCTATGAGAGAGGTCGAAATACGGTGGGAGCAGGAGTTGTGTTTTTGAGTAAGCAATTCAGGGTGGGAGCGAATGCGTGGTACATTCCATGCTGTCTTCAAGAGGCTTACGCCATTTTGCCGAACCTCAGCAGGTTGACAGTGCGAGTGTAACCTGGGCTGCATGGTTTGCGCGAATACGGTGGGGCTCGGAAGAACGATGAAGAGTGATGTGATGCCCACGAAGGGCAGGGAGGCAAGGGGAAGGGGGAGAGTGCGCAGGATGTTGAAATTCCTTGTTGGACTCAGCGCCGAGCCCTCTGGTATATTGAATCCACATTGAGGGGTACAAGAAGAAGGGGATGGTGTGGAGGGGAAGCAGGAAGATGGGGAGATGAGGAGGAGGCGTGGGGGAATGAGGAAAAGGCCGATGAGCCGAGGAGGAGGAGGAGGAGGAGGAGGAGGAGGAGGAGGACCGCCGTGGTTGGAGTAATCGGGGTGCGGGGCGGTGAGAGCGTGAGCCGCTAATGGCCAACGTTGGTACTCCATTTCTGGACTTGCGGCTGCAGGAGAGCAGTGAGTGAGCCCGCAACTTGGGAATCACGGCGGGGCCCAGGGGGAATTGGCACGCATATTTCTCAATGAGTGAGTGTTGGGGGTTTGGTCCGGACATGCTGGACCTGCGTGCGACCGAACATTGGACCTGTGTTGAGTCCGCGTGGCCTAGTAGGGAGTTGTCGGGCTCTCTTGGACCTTCTTGCAGCCATCCTGACGTCCCCTCTTGGGTGTTAGAGTCGCTTTGCTTGGTCTCGGGACCCGTGTGGTAGTCTTGGGGCCGTCTTGCATCAGTATTGGGCCGTCTTGGACTCATTTCTGGGCTGTCTTAGAGGCCAGCCGAGAGCCTCTGGATCCAATTAGGACCATCTTGGTAACGTATTGGTCTATTATTTGGGGGCCTTCTGGAAGGTTCCCGCGCCCTCTCGGAGACGTCGGCATGCGATAAGCGGAGACCAGGCACATTGATAACTCACCACACGGCTATTAATTATGGGGCGTCGGGCTCGGGGCACTCTCTTGTGACTTTTTTGTGCCTTCCGGGTGTGTCTAAGGCCTCTCTAGTGATTCTTGAGGCCTCTTGGGTGTGTTGGAACTTGCGTGGTGCCATTTTGGATGGGATTCTGGGTATAACGGAGAGAGCGAGGTACGAGAGATGACGTTCTAGTGTGGGGCGAAGCCCTTAAGGGATGGGGTCCAGGGGAGGGGCGAGGCAGAGGCGCAGGGTTGGTAATGGCCGTTTTCGGGTTTTCTTTAGGGTATTTGTATGGTTTTCGGGTTCTCCCTTTTTCCGTCCCAGAAGAGCCCAAGACCGCCCAAGGCAGCCCCAAGACGTCCCCAGAGGCCTCCAAGACGCCCCAAGAGGCACCCAAGAGGCGTCCCGAGAGTGCCCCAAGAGGCGAAAATCACAGATTCTCCGTAGGAAAACGTGCATTTATAGCATATACGGCTTTTCGGCTTTCACGGCGTTGACGACGGCCCAAGAGGCCCCCAAGACTGCCCCAAGGCGGCCCAAGAGGCTCCCAAGAGCCCCCCCAAACGGCCCAAGAGGGCCCCGAGATGGCCCAAGAGGCGCCCAAGAGGGCCACAAGACGCCCCAAAGAGGGGGACCACGAACCGAAAAGTCTAGCCTTTCGCCCCAATGCGCTCCCAGGAGGCCCCAAGAGCACCCCAAGAAGCCCCAAGGGCCCCCAAGAGGCGTCCCAAGAGGCCACCAGGAGGCTAAAATCATTGATTTCCGGTAAGAAAACTTACATTTTTAGCATGCACTGCTTTTCTGCTTTCACGGCGTTGACGACGGTCCAAGAGGCCCCCAAGACAGCCACAAGACGGCCCAAGAGGCTCCCAAGAGGCCCCCAAAACGGCCCAGAGGGGATCAAGACGGCCCGAGAGGCGCCCAAGATGGCCCAAGAGGTCCCCAGAACGGCCCAAGAGGGCCCCCAGACGGCCCAAGAGGCGCCCAGGACGGCCCAAGAGGGCCCCAAGACAGCCCAAAGAGGACCACGAACCGAAAAGTTGAGCCTTTCGCCCCAAGAAGCTCCCAGGAGACCCCAAGAGCCCCCCAAGAAGCCCCAAGGGGCCCCCCAGAGGCCCCCAAAGGGAACCAAAAGGGCCCCAATAGGACTCCCAAGAAGGCCCAGAAACGCCAAATAAAGAGCGATCGGTAACGCAAAAAGCTCTTCACACCAAGGCTCCCAAGAGCGAACGGTGACGTCAACAAGCTGATAAGACCAAGGCTCCCAGCAGAGAGAGGTGACGTAACAAGTTTCTGACACCAAGGCCCAGCCAAGGCTCAGGAACGGGCGGCAATGCAACAATCTCTGAACACCAAGGCTCCCAAGAGCGAGGGGTGACGTAACAAGCTCTCAACGCCAAGGCTCCCAGTACGAACGGTGGTGTGAGTAATTTCGGCTTCTGTTTCTGAAGCGCTCTTTCCCTTTCCGTGCCGGCCCCAGGTCTTTGAGGCGCCAGTGGTTGGATCTTGAGGTTCGGCTCGAAAAGTGAGTTGAGTCGGCGTTGAGAAGCTCGCTCCCCCACATTCCCCCTGGGGGCCCCAGACTGTATGATTGCATGCCTCTAGGGGAAGGAAAGGGTGAGGGGGGCAGCAAAATATCTCACACTCCGTCTCATCCCGGGCACACGGGGTCGGGGGATCTGTCCTTCTGTGCAGTGTAGAGTACAACACACATATTCTGTTTGCAGTGGTCAAGCCTAGGAAGCACGAGAAAGAAGCTGCAACCCGTTACGCGGGCTCAAGTTCATTTGGTGGTCTTATCGGTGGTCGCCGCGCTCGTGCCAGGTCTGTCGGACATGTCTGACGAGGAGGACCCCATTACGGACGACGAGGCGCCCGGGCGCGGCCGGCGCGCTTGTCGTGGTTGCCCCGCACGCAGATTGCCACACGGTTGTACGTTGGGGCTTGTCTTTTTGTGTGGTGGTGCACGCCGAGGTGGCCCGGTTGACAAGCGCCCTCCTCTGCTTGGCAGGGTGACGCTCCGAACCCTTTGGGAATTTCTCTATAGTTCTTCAGGAGGCTTGCGCCGGCGCCCCCCAGGAGAGACGCGCTGTCCACGGTTGAGGCGTCGTGGGCTTCTTGGGAACTGTCTCTTGTGGGCGTCTTGGGTCCCGTTCGGGGGTCTCTTTTGTGCCTCTTGGGGCTTATTTGGGGTCTCTTTTGGGCCGCTTGGGGGCTTGTCGGGGCCTTCGGGGGACCTCGTGGGGGGGAAAGATTAGGTGGTCGGGTCGTGCTCTCGCACTTGACCTCTCTTGGGGCCCTTTTGGGGGACAATCCTTGGCCGTGTTGGGCCCCTCTTTGGGCCGTCTTGGAACCCTCTTGGGCCGAACTGGCGCCCTCGTACGGGCCTCTCTTGGGCAGTTCTGGGGCGGTCTACGGGGCCTCTTGGGCCGTCTTGGAGCGTCGGAAGCTCGAGACGACGAGAACCCCTGACACACTGAAAGCATAAGGACGACCATTGATTTTTGCCTCTCGGGGCCTCTTGGGAAGGCTCTCGGGGCCTCTTGGGGCGGACGGCTCGGATTTTCGGTTCGTGTTCCCTCTCTATTGAGCCCCTTTTGGGGCCGTCTTGGGACCTTCTTCGGCCGTCTTGGGCGCCTCTTGGGCCGTCTTTGGGCGCTCTGAGGTCGTCTTGGGGCCCTCTTCGAGGCCTCTTGGGCTGTCTTGAGGAGGGCCTCGGCCTCTTGGGCGTCTTGGAGCGTCGGAAACAGGGAAGGCGAGTACGCCAATATTATAGAAGAACCAGATGAAACCATGGATTTTTGATGTTTGCTTCTCGGGGCCATCTAAGGTAGGCTCTTGGGGCGTCTTGAAGGGACCTTGGGGAGTCTTGGAGCCATCGTGAGCGTCTTGGGCCACTTGTTCAGAAATTTGGGACAGTCTTGGAACGTCTCTGAGACCACGGACGGCAGACCTGGAAGCTCCAGAATTTCCGGGGGGTGCACCGGCAAGCCTAGATACCCCCCCCCCTTCAAACGAGATTTGGAACCTTGGGGGAGGGGTGAGGACATTTTCCGCACCGTGGGTCTGAGCCTTCGGTCGCATGAGCACGTTCAGCCGCACACCCATCGCACCATCGGAGGAGAGGATCGGACGTGGCTGGGGCGAGGATAAATCCGGTCCAGAGCGTTCCGGAACGCCCACAGAGCGTTCGGAAACGCTTTGAGAAGGACGCGGCGCCCGAGACATCCTCCAGAACCGCTGGAGCTCAGAGATTCTCGATTTATCCTCACCCGATCTTATCCTCGTCCTGACCTCGTCATAGAGGACGTTCGCAAAGTCTGGCAGAAGCACCGTTGAGATCGAGGCCAGGCGCCGCCGCTTGGGCTGCAGGCAGGCTCGCTGGAGGGAAGGCTACGGGGCAACAGTAGGTGGGGATCGGCACAGCGGGGACTGCATCGACCCGCAATCACCCATTGATCGCCGATTGGGGTCTGATGGCCGCAACCCGCCCAGGAAGGTCTGGATTCACAATCGGGGGCCTATCGGCGATGTATGGCCGATTCCATGTCGATGCGTCACCCCTTGTGCCAGTTCCCCCCCTATCGTCGCCCCCAGAGGCGGGGGTTGCTCGCCGCGCGCCTCGTGGCCTGACCCGCCACATTTCTGCAGCCATGTGGCTCATCGACTCTCACCAGCGGGGGGCCGCCGCGCCGGCCACCCGCCAGGTCCTTTGACTAGGGCCATGGGCCAGGGCCGCGGCAGCAGTTTCGAAGCCGCAAGGACTTCACCGAGCGCGTTCCGCTACTCGCAAAGTGCCTACTCGCTGACGTCCGAAAAACGCATGTCTGCATCGATGCAATGTGTCGCAAATCCCCCAGGGTGGATCCAGACCGCTTTGCGACTATTATTTGCAATCGTAGTTACTTGGGGGAGTAGCGGAACGCCTAGCGTGGGGGCATCAGCAATGTAACACCGTGCATCCGAAGCATGTCGTTCATCTCCGATATCACGGACACATGTGCATGGATGTACGCATATAAAATTGCACGTATCTAACACAAGACTGCATTGGCGCTTCGCGCCATGCACCTTGGTCCGATAAGTGGACAGTGCAGGCAGACTAAGAGAGGTGAGCCGATCAAGACAGAAATCGCTTTTGGTGGCCGATGTCGCCATCACCATGCTTACATTGTTCTTCTGGTTCTTTTCCTCATTTTTGTCGTCGTCCATTTTCTCTTCCTCATCCTCGAGTGGACTGGCACACAAAGGCTTCGTCGTCCTGTTCGGATTCGTTCGCGGAAGCTCCTTCGTGGCGAATCTTTGGAGAGCTTCGCGGAAGCACTGTCAGGGCTTTTTGGGGGTCTCTGGAGGCGGCCGTGGCGCCCTTCGGCGACCAGTGGTGAGGTCCTCGAGCCAACATGCCGAGAGTCGTGGTCACAGATCACGCGCTGCATTCTCGGGGAAGTTGTCTCGAAGACAACTTGGGGCCAGGCCGTGGTGAGGCCGCCCGTGAGCAGTTCGGGGGCCGTCTTGGGCCCTCATGGGGCCCACTTGGGCTGTCAGGAAGCCCGTCGGGCCTGTCTTGGAGCGGTTTTCGGTGTTTTCTCCAGCGATTTCGGGCGTTTGGAAGCCTGAGTGAGCGAGCGTCCGAAGGTTTGCAACAAAAAACATTGAAACATAAATGTTTTTCCAAGTTTCGAGCGCCTCTTCCAAATGCCATTGGGGCCGTGTCAGGGCGTCCAGCGGGGGTCTGGGCCGCTTGATGCCATCTTCGATCGTTCTGGGAGTCTCTTGGGCATTGCGCCGGTTGTTTTGCAGTCATTTTGGGCCAGTCATGGAGCCGCCTGTGGGCAGTTTGGGGGCCGTCTTGGGCCCTCATGTCACCGTGAGGGGGTCTCCAGGCCTGCTTGCGCCGTCTCGGAGCGGACTTCAATGGCTCTCCAGCGCTCTCGGACGCTTGGAGGCCCGAGTGAGCGAGTATCCGAACATCAAACGAAAAGCGATGCAACATCAAAAAAAATATGTTTAAGGTCGAACGCCTCGTGGGGGTGACATTCGAGCCGTCTTCGGGCGTCTGACGGGGTCAAGGGCGACATTAAACCGTACTCGACCGCCTTGGGTGTTTCATGGGCCTTGCGCCGACCGTCTTGGGACTGCCACCCGCCTGTGTGCACGCCTTTGCAGGGATTGCTAGACCGCTTCCTGTGCCAGGGAGGGCGTCTGGCCAGCCCGAAAAGTCCCAAATTCGTTGGGGGGAGGGGGGGGGGGGGGTGCGCCTTTTTTTGGGTCCCCGACCGTATAAAAATATATGAATAATAATAGATGCGTAGATATAATATAAACAAATAAGCTGGACCCCCTCCCGGGGCGTCCTCCACCCCGATCACATCTGGATTACGCTCCAGGTACCGCGCTTCCCTGCCTCCCAGGGAGCCCTCACAAACGCTAAGAGACAGCCCAAGACGACCCCAAGAAGCCCCCAGAACGCCAAAGAACTGCCCAAGACGCTCCCAAGCAACCCAAGATAGCTTTCGGGCGGCTCTCCAGGCTCCCAGGAGGCCTCCAAGAGACCCCAAGGGAGTTCCGAGAGGCCTCGAGAGCGCCCAGAGAATCTAAAGCCGTTAGTTTTCATGCTGACATGTTTAATATATCTATCTATATATAATTACAAAAGTACTACAAATATTTACACATCTATATCTGTATATATATATATATATATACACCAGGTTTTTGGCCTTGTCACCTTTTCATGCTTCCAACGCTCCAAGACGGCCGAAGAGGTCCCCAAGACCGTCCCAAGACCGCCCAAGACGGCCCCAAGACGGGCCAAGAAGGCCCCAAGATTGCCGAAGAGGCGCCCAGGACAGCTCCAGACCACCCCTGAACAGGCCCAAGATGGGCCCAAGCGAGAGGACTCCGGGACCGATGCCCCCAACACACCCCAGACCCTTGAGAGGCCCCAAAGAAGCCCGAGAGAGCTTCGAGAGCCGTCCCAAGAGAGCCCGAAAATGGTAACATCGTTGATTTCCGCTGTTTTTGTCAACGTGTTTCTCGTTTCCAACGCTCAAAGGCCGAGGAACTTGACAAAAAGAATCACGAGTTCCAGAGATTCCCTTTTCCAGTTCAACAAATACTCCCCCCTGCCTCCCGTGGGTCCCACACCTTCCCGGAACATCTGCGGAACGCTCCCGGTACCGCGCGTCCTGGCCCAGGTGGGGCCCCCAAGACGCCCAAAGACAGCTCCAGACCACGAAAGGTATCCCAACAGACCGTGGCCTGCATCCAGAACATTTCGAGCCCACAGCCCAGGCACTGCAACTTGAAAAAAAGGAAATCCCACAATTCCATTTTTTTCCAAGTTCGCCCCCCCGTCTACTCTTGCACAACAGATCATTATTAAGGCCCACTTCAGCTCCCAGAAAAGAACCCAGGAAGCCTTTGAGGGCCCCAAATCGTTGAACACCGAACGAAGATTCATGATTTCTGCGTTTCCGCAGTTCCCCTTCTATTCGATTCCGAGGCTTGCGCAGGGCCTCCAAGAGAGTCCTTGGGTGCAAGAAACGACCAACATGATATTCCATGAGTTAGCCCATCAAGCCTAGCTTGAACTTGAGCGCGCGCGAAGCGCGCGCGATGGTTCTAGTGTGTGTCTGTATATATATATATATATATATACATATAACAATGGGGAGGGGGTCCAGAGGGCCCGGAGTGCACTTATTTGTCTTCGGGCGGTTTTGGACCTGGCATGGGTGCCACAAAGCATCAAAGGAGGGGAAGGCGGGCGACGAGAGGGCCCTAGTGACGTCCAAGAGGGCGCCAAGAACGCTCCAAGAGAGCCCAAGACCTCACAAGAGCGTTTCAAAATTGGTTCAACATGGCTTGAAGACAGTCCAAGAGGGCTTCAAGACGGTCAAGATGCCCTCAACAGGACTCCCAGGCACTCATGAGGCGGAACATGCATGTTTTTGTTCAATGATTGTTGAATTGTATTGTGTTCTCGCTGTTTCGTGCTTCGACGGTCCAAGACAGCCCACGAGGCCCCAGAAATCAGCTCAAAACGGCCCAAGAGGTACCCAAAGACGGCGCCACAACGGCGCAAGATAGTCCCAAGACGGCCCAAGAGTGCCCTAAGGCGGCCCAAGACGGCCCCAAGAGGGGCCCAAGAGGGGGAACACGAACCGGCAATTCGAGCCTTCCGCTCCAAGAGGCCTCCAAGAGAGCCCTGAAGAGAGCCCGAGAGACCCCCGAGAGGCACCAAAGAGGCTCAAAAAGAGGCCCCAAGAGCACCCCAAACGGCTCCCAAGAGGCCTCCCAAACATACCCGTGCATAGCAAAGGACCGCCTAGTCTATCGTGACATCGCGGCGTTGCATGACATGACATGGCACGGCACAGCACGACAGAGCAAACCGTGTCAGTGCATATCACAGTACGTATCAGCATGCTATAGCATTGAATTACATAGCAGTGTAAAGCTAAGCCTAGCACTGCACGTCCTGACGTGGCATTGCCTAGCATGGCACTGCATCTCATGACACAGTGGCGTACTATGGCATTCCCATGCAGGTCAATTAATCGAACAGCACCGTACTGTTCTGAGCAACAGTAAACATAACTCATGCAACTATCACATCCCCGTTGTTGTTCTTATCGTCGTCATGTTTACTTTAGCCTAGCATCTCACAACATGGCATACCATTGCATTGCATTGCATAGCCCGGCATGCCGTGCCTGCGCATACCATGTAATGCGTTTTTCATAGGAAGCATTGAGTGATGTGGCTGAGCGTATCATCCCATATTTATCAGATAATGTCATGGCACTGCACGGCATGACATGCGATGCGCATTGTAGAGTATATCATGTGATTGCATTGCATATTGTGACATTGCGCTTTATAGCATAGCAGTGTGCATCATAACATTTCATAGCACAATGCAACATGGCGTTGTAGCTCTGCATGGTTCCTGGCCCACAGCTTGGCGACAGATCACCAGTCGACCAGTCGATGAGAGCGGAGGAGGAGGAATGAGGAAGATGCAGGAGGAAACAGATGGTGTTGACCTCATTATTCGTGACCGCATTGTTGTCGCAATGCGGTCAGCACGCGACCAGCTAGAACCTAAGCGCGAGAAGCGCGCGCGATGGTTTTAGTATACATACGAGGGAGATCCTGGGCCCGGGGCTTCGGGTCGACCTCCCCTTGTTTTTCGTTCCCCCTTTTTCCTGGGGGACCTCTCTGGGCGAGAGAATCTTCCAAGACCGCTCAAGACAGCCTGCGATTGGCCCCAAGGCTTCTAAAAGCGCCCCATGATAGCTCCAAGACGGCCCCAGATGACACCGCGACTGCCCCTCGGCATCCTAAGACGCCCCAAGAGGCCCCCAAGAGGCCTCCTAGGAGCGCCCCAGGAAGCACAAACTGTCCCATTCCTTCAGGCAAACGCATATTTCCCCAATCATTGCTTGCACTGAAGGGGTCCTAGCGGGTCTTGAAGGATTTGTCGAAAGCGGGCGGCCGATTTCGGTGGGCTGCCGGGTTGCTCGGCTCCCGGGCTCCCGGTTCTGGGGTTCGAAGTTCCAAGTTCTGGGCCGATTTCGTTGGGCGGCGGGGTTCCCAGATTTCAGGTTTCCGGGTTCCCCGGTCCCTGGTCGATCTCATCGATCGGTCTCAACATCGATCTTCTTACACACCTCTCGATTGATCTCATTGTTCCAGAGAAAGCCCAATCAGGGTGGCTTATAAGTTAATGATATGGATATTGAGATCGATTGAAGGCTCGATAGTGAGATCGACAGTGGGCTTGTTAGTGAGTGCGATAGTAAGTCCGACCGTGAGACCGATAAGGGGAGTCGATTATGTGAGATCGAGAGTGAGGTCGATCGTGAGATTGTTCGCGCGATCTCAATCGATCGATTGTGATATCGATCTTCAGATCGATTGTGAGATCGATAGTGAGATCGATAGAGAGGTGGGTAATGCGATCGATGGTGAGACCGATCGATAATGAGATTGACCAGGAACCCGGACACCTGGGAACCCCGTCGCCAAGCGAAATCGGCCTGCAATCTGGAACCTGGAACCCAGGAACCTGGAACCGGGAGCCCGGGAGCTTGGCGGCCCACCGAAATCGGCCGCCCATTTTCGCAATTTTTCAAGATCCACTAGTACCCCCTTCAGTGCTAGCACGAATTGGGGAACAATCGATCTGACGATCGATCTCACAATCGATCTAATTCACGAGCGATCTCACGATCGATCTCACTCGATCTCACAGGGTCGACTTCATTGTCGGCCTCACGATCGGCCTTACTATCGTCCTCGCTATCCTACTTTGGATCTCACTATCGTTCCTACAGTCGATCTCCATGTCCACATCACTAGTTTTCAAGCCATCCACTGCTTGGGGCTTGTCTCTGGTGTAGTTTAGCACATTCGCCGCTTGGGCTCTCACAGCGTCCCGGACGGCCCACTAGACTCCTATGACGGTCCAGGCGGCCCCCATAAGGAGAGCGCCTTTTCGTGCCGAGAGGGGCCCAGGGAAGGGCCCGAGACGGCAGAGGTGGCCCCAGAGATGGCCCAAGGCAGCCCCAGGACAGGCCCAGGAGGGGTCCCCGAGGAGGAAAGCCCAGCTCAGCTTTCGAGCCTTGGGCCCCAAGAGGTCCCCGGGAGGCCCCGCCCCCAGGAGGCGCCCCCAAAGGCCCGAGAGGCCCCCAAAGCCACCAAAGAGATGCCCACGGGAAGCCCCTCCAGAGGCACAGCTGTTATTTTCAAGGTGCCCCGGAGAAGCTTCCACGATGCCTCCGAGACGCCCCCGAAGAGGCCCCCCAGATTGCCTCGAAGATACCACAAGAACGCTTATTTTCCCTGGCCCAGCGTTGGGCCTCCGCGTGTTCCGAAATGGGAGGGGGGCGCCAAGCGGAGTTGCCCATGGGTGCTATAGGTGGAGCTCCTTTTGGGGTCTGATTCGCGTGACGGGTGTGCGGACATGGGCAGGGGGGCGTTGTGCGGTCCATGTCTCTGGGCCTCTAGGTGGTGTTCCTTGTGGGCACGATCCGCGTGATTATGTGAGTGTCGCAATGGCCAGATGGGGGGGCGCAGTGCGAACCTTGCCTCTGGGGCCGAACGGTGGAGATCCCTGTGGGCCGCGATCCGTGTGAGAGGTATGCCGAAGTAGGCGGGGGGGCGGGATGGGAACCTTGTCGCTGGGGCCGTCCGTGGAGCTTTTTGCGGGCCGCGATCCGTGTGAGAAGTTTGCCGAAGTGAGCTGGGCGACGCCAGGAAGCTTCCCCTTGGGGCCACACATGCAGATGCTTGCGGGGCACGATACGCCTGAGAGGCGTGCCACTTGACGATCCTTGTCTCTGGGGACGTAGGTGGAGCTCCCTGTTGAGCGCGATCCTTGCGAGGGGTGTGCCGACATGGGCGGGGGCTGCTAAGCCAAGCCTGTCTCTGGGGCCCCAGGTTGAGCCCCCTGAGGGGCACGATCCGTGTGACAAGATACCTCCTTCACACCGAACATGTTTTATTACAGCTAGAGCATGCTAGAACTTAAGCGCGCGCGCGAAGCGCGCGTGGTTCTAGTGTGTATACTATATCTACACATATATATATGTATATATAGCTATGTGTGTACATATATGTTTGTATGTATACATGTATGTATTGTCAGGCTGAGGTTATGTTGTCTGAGATCTGCCAGGGGATTCGAGTGAGCAGCACGGTATTATTCGACCCTTTACCCTTGATCTTCTGAGAAGTGGCATTGTCGAGTAACCTGTTTGCGGCGTTGCAGAGTAACTACATGTCTTCCTTCTAACATCTTGAAGGCCTCTCGGGCGTCTTCTGACGACGTCTTTGGATTGTGTCTGAGACAGGGCTCGGACAGTCTCTCAAAGCTTTCTGTTATGTGACATTTTGTCATGCTGGTTTTCGTCACAGCTTTCTCTCTTCACTCGAGTTCTTTCTCAATCATTCGTGTTTGTGTTTGTACGAATTTCATTGTGTGCACGGTAGTCCGGATTACAATATTAATCATTTCACAGGTGTCAATGCCGGTTGCTCAGTATTATTTTCTAATTGCTAGTGTCAACTTATTCGTGGCGCCGTCTGTATTTTCGATGGCTCTCTGCTTCTCGATGGGTCTGTAGCCCTCCATAGCCTCGTCATTGTTACCGTTGACACTCAGCATGGATCTTACTGTAGGCAGGCGTCCGACGTAACATCGCAGCTGCTGAGTCTGGGACACCGTTCAACCAAGCTGAAGTGACCCGGTTTCAGTCGAGTTTTTTGGACAGACCGATCCACGGCCACGCATTGCTACGCCAGGCACGCGAAGCTAATGCACGCAATAATCCTTCCATGTGAGGTGCACGGAGTCGCGCTAGGTACACGGCCAATTGAAGCCATTCGCATGTCACGTTCCCATCGGCAGTTGCTGATTCGAGTAAAGGAAACGAGCTCTCATGTATTTTGAACACCCCTAGAGCCAGCATAGGCTTGGGCAACCGCACAATTCCTTGACCACCTTGTTTATCATGATCATATCTACTGTATCAAAGGCCGGGTGTGAGATCCTCCTCATCTGGGATCGGTGGCCCGAACGGTTTTCCGTATGGCCTCCCGCATTGTCTATGTATGGTCTCTCGTGCAGTCTCCTTCGTGTTTCTTTGTTGGTCTGTTCTCCCGTATGGTCTCCGTCACAGTCGTGTTGGTATTTTCTGTTGTGGTTCATTGTCTGGCTTCTCTTCAGGTCACTCTTAAGGTCTCCCGTCTGTTCTCCTGTCAGGTCTCCTTTCAGGTCTCCTTTATGGTCCTGATGGTTTCCAAAGTGGGCATCCCTTCATCGTTCGAAGGCGCTGTTAAGGGTCTTCTGCCGCCAACAGTGCAAGAAATACACGGTCAGCGCCCAGCATCGGCCACTGGAAACACTTTTGATCATTAGCCGCCGTTGTTGAACCCCGACCGAGTCGCATGCATTGAGATCTACAAGATGGAGCATTCGCATTGATAGCGAGCTGTATAGACCCGGTTAATGTGGCACGGATTTGTGCTTCACGTTCTTTCTACGCACGCACGCGGCGTCCGACTAATTAGTGTGTACAGCTGCACATTGTATCGCACACGCATGTGTGATTCGTGCGTGCACGGCGTGGCTAAATTTATTGGGTCACAAGTCGCGTCGCACACATCGCTAATCGCAGGATGCCGACTACGTGTGCGTTGCAGTGGGACAGAAGGTGTCATGATCGAATCATGGATGGTAGGTTTGCCCATGTTTTCATTTCTTCATAACTCACATGCGCCAATGAACATATAAACTTTCAGCTCAGAATTTGTAGATTCTTCGAGTTGCCGCCAAAGCCCTGTCAGGGCGAATCTGACCTGACCGCCGCCGCTCCGAACAGAGACGTATGCGCCCGGGTCCCCTTGGAAGCGTCTCCACAGTTCGACGTTCCAGCTGCTTTGGCCTGCTGTGCCCCTCAGGCAAGGCTGTCGTTCAGCCCTCTTCCCCCTCCTCCCCATTCAGTCCCGGATGCCCACCAGGCAGGGCGGGTAGATCTTCCTGCTTCGAGTGCAGCGGGTTCTACAGGCAAAGTTTTTGGTGAGGGTGCAGTACATGGTAGCGTTCGGTGCATCCCGCCACCGTGCCTGGGTCGCGGACAAGATGCCTCCTGGATGCACATTGTGGCGTCTTGGGGGCTTATCATTCTGGACGTACGTATGGGGGCCTCTTGTGGGCTTGGGCATAGAGGCAGTCTCCAGTGGCAGATTGGGGAGGGCTCGAAAGTGAAATTCGGGGTCTCTGGTCCCCCTCATGGGTGCCTCTTGGGTGGCTCTGGCGCTCCTCTTGGCGGCCTCGGGGGTTCTCTGATATTTCTCAGACACCTCGGACACAGTTAGGAGAAAGGGCGGTAATGTTAAAATCAAGCACCAAGTTCTAGTCGTCTTGTTTCAGTGACTTGAGCTTCTTGGGCTGGCCACCAAGACGGCCCAAGATGCGCCCAAGAGGGCTCCAGGACGAGCCCTGGGATCATCTTGGGTCATGCTGGAAGCGTGAAATCCCAGCCTCGCTGCCGAGACCTCTGGTCAAGTCACTTGGACATGCCCGCGATCGCCAGAGAGCGTCGAGAATCCGTGCCCTAGGCCACTTGAAGAGCACTCACAATTTTCAGTCAGAGATCTCGAAGGGACCTGAGAACACTCCACCGAGTGCGTACGTCACGGTGGTGGTTGACGGGAAGCGCCTCTTGTGTGGACCGTTTGTATGTGGTCAAATTTGTTTGACTCTAACTTAAGGGTTCAGGGCGCACCCCGCACCTCGCTGACGAATGACGGAAAGCGCGCTCAGATTAGAAGAGTCGAGCCATGGACGTTGTACACAGGCCCAGAGAAGAAACACATGCGAGAGGAGGGGTCTAGAGGAGGAGTGGTGGCGGGGTCGCTCCGTGATTCGCGACGTGGCGGATGACGAGAAGCGCGCCCAGATTCGAACAGTCGCGCGATGGACGTAGGTCACTGGCCTGGAGTGGGAATTGTTTGTGAAGTGGGGGAGTCCAGGTGGTGGCGGGGTTGCCCCGCGGGGCTCTCGCGGTGGATTTCGGTATCGAGATGCTGGAGGCTATCGGTTAAGATGTCTCATGCTAACAATGAGCGCTTTGCCTGAAAAATCCTCACAGCATGGGGCGGTTGAAGTCGCTGGCGTAATTTTAAAAGCTTCGAAACTGGGGCTCTCGCCTGAGATATCCTCGAACAAGTGGATTTCTGAAAGAGCTCTCTGACGCCTGATCTTAAGCATAAATCTCTCGCTCCAGACATCCTCGTGAAATGCTGGCACAACTTGCGGATTTTCAAACAGTGCGATCTCGTCTGAGGTATCCTCGAAACCTGAGATGCTCCAGTAGTTGTCGTGCAACATCTTTTGGGGGCGCCCTTGGAGGATTGCCAAGATAAGCACATGTTCCAAAGCATTGAAAACATGTTGGTGTTACAGTATGTTTGTTCTAAAGTAAGCAGTTCGCTCGAGACATCCACAAGCAATGCCTTCGGGCACCTCTTCGAAAACATCATAGTATGATGAAGATGCCGATGGCGTCGTTGGTGGTGATGATGTTGATAGTGATGATGTTGCTGATGCTAATGAGGGCCATGGAGATTTCATACTGTAGATGGTGATGGTCATGGTGATGATGCCGATGCTGATTCGGATGCTGATGATGACGTTGATGATGTTGACGCTGTTGCTTGTGCTAATGCTGCTGCGGATGATTGTGATGTTGTTGATGATGATTGTTAGGGTGGTGCTGCTGTTGCTGATGATGCTCTTGATATGGGTGGTGCTGATCACGATGATGATGTCATGGTGGTGCCGGTGATGGGGATGTGACGACGATGATGATAATGATGGTGATGATGATGCTGGTGATGATACTGACGATAATGATGAACGTGAGGGCGAGACGGAGGAAACAGAAGAGTGAGGAGGAGGATCATGAAGAGGTTTGTGACCGTTCATTGGAGCGCGCGTCCATGGTATCCCTTGTGGACGTTCTTATTGCCTGCCCACATTGCAATTAATCGAGATGATGCTACACAATATTGCACATCTCTTTTCTTTTTCGCGCTTCCCGCTCATTTCAGGGAAGTGTGGGACAATATGCGTTTCGCCTGAGAAATCTTCGCAACATCAAAATGGTGGAGGTTGTCGTTCAAGACGTCTTATGCTACGAATGAGGTGTTCGTCTGCGACATCCTCACACAATGGGGATGTTGGCATCGCTGGCGTAATCTTCGGATCTTCGACATTAAGGCTCTCGCCTGAGACATCCGCGAAGTACTTCGATATCAGAAGAGGCGTTTGTCGATGTCTTCATTGGTTTTTCTGGGAGGACCTCGAAGACGGCCGAAACGTCGAAACCATACAAAGACAAAGGTGTGTCAACACTTTCAAACGAAAACCTGTCGCTCGAGACATCTTCAAAACATGCCTTCGGACGGGCCTTCCAACACGTACGTATATGGTGACGATTCTGGCGATGTTGACGATGATGATGTTGATCATGATGATGATCGGGTCGGTGATGGTGACGGTGATGCTATACGGTGACGGTTCATGCTAGTGCGGGGGGGGGGACGGACCAAATCGAAGGCGTACGGAGGAGTGCAGATAATAATCAGGGACAGGTTTGTGAATATTCGGGGAACGCGTGTCCATAGATATCCCTTGTGGACTCTCAGGGAGCTTGCCTACATTACACTTGATCATGACATTGCTGCACTTTCTTGCGCAGCTCTTCGCTTTCACGCGCCTCCCGTTCATGTCATGAAATATGTATCAGACAATGCCGTTTCGATCGGGTCATCCTCAGCAGATGGTTTCGGAGGGGGCTATGAATCAACATCGTCTTGGAATCGCTCTCGGAGGGACCCACTGTGGCCTTGAAGAGCCGCGAAAGGCCACCGAGAGGACCCAAAGTGGGCCCCAGGATGCCCCCAAGAGCGAGAGCCACCACAGAACCCTAAGACACGCCCAGGCAGCCCAAGAAGACCCCAGTCGCTCCCGAGTGGATCCCGACAGGCCCCCAAGAGGCCCCCAGGATGCCCCAAGGCAGTCCCAGACGGCCCCAACAGCTCCCAGCGTAGCCTCAAAAGATCACGAGTGCTCCCCCCCCTTCGTCGCCGTCCTTCTCCTCGGGCTCCTTGCCGTCCTCCTTCGTCCTCGTCGTCGTCATCCTGCTCTTCCGCTTCGTGCCTCCTCGGACTCGTCCTCCTCCATCTCTTCTTCCTCGACCTTGTGATTGTTCTCTTACTCGTTGTGCTCCTGCTCCCCTCGCTGCTCCCCCCGTCATCCACGCTGCCATCCTCGTCATCCGCCGCCTTGGCGTCGCCATCATCTTTGTCGTCTTCTTCTCCCCCTGCGAGCCCAATGGACCACAGCGGTTCTTCCCGTCCTTGTCCAGTCAGGTCTGACCAAGGCCACTTTTGCATGCTTCCCCCTCCGATCTATACGTAGCCTGAGATCCCAGAGTTGCTGGTTTGGCACCGCTGCGGTTGCCTCCACGTGGACGTCCAAGGTGTATTTTTCCGTACAGTATCCTGACCGTTGTTATTAAAGTAAGAGTAGTAGAGTGCGTGCGGTACCCCCCGATGTTGCCTATCCAGACGTTCTTTGGGCCTCCGTCAAACGGTAGAAGGCTTTTGGAGTGTCGTGTTATTGCCTGTGGCTCGTGATGCAGATGGGGGAGGGGACCACCCGGAGCACCTCGGCTTGCGGCAACAGGCCATTCCGCCCACCAAGTGGCAGATTGCGGTGACGGTTGTGAGTTCAGATTCGCCTGGCCATTCTCGTCTGTATTAGGCCTTAAGCGGGGATGTCCATGTGATTATCAGTGAGGCTTGCGCCGCAAAGCACACCAAGCGTTTCTCGGGAGTGGGGAGCAGCCACGTCCTCGCGGGGTTTTGAGGAACTCATGGGCTTCAATGCTGGATGACAGCTGATACGGGGTATGACGTGCAAGTAATACATCAATGTAGGCATATTGTGAGGCTCAGACCAGCTAGAAGCTGAGCGACGCTGTCTGTGATCGAAGACGCTTGCTAGTGGTAGTCCACAGCCAGCAATTTATACGCCGAGACTTGCGGATATGCTGGCCGAGGAGAATTGAGGATCGATGAGGACAACAAGATCATATAAGAATGAGGAAGAGGATGTGGAGAAGAAGGAGGAGGGGGAGACTGCAGGAGGGAGTCAGCGGTATGAGGGAGTGACGCGGAGGAGAGACAGGCAGGAGGATTGAGGCCCGTGGGAGCACGACGGGTGGAAGGGGAGGAGGTGGAACGAGAAGGACGCAGCGAGCGGGGCCCGGGCACGGAGCGGGAGGAGGGACGATGGATGGCGGAGGAAGCAGGCAGGGAGGCAGGACGGGATACAGGAGAAGGAAGCGGGGGTCGAGAGTGCAGAGAGAGGGGGGCTGCCGCGAGGGAAGAGGGAGGCCCCAGGGAGAGCAGACAAGAGATGGAGTATGCAGGAGGAAACGGGGCGGAAGGGAGGGACGGGTGAGGGGGCAGGGAGAGGGAGTGGGACGGGAGGACGAACAAAGCAGGAGGGAGGACGGAGGAGGGAGGACAGAGGATGGGTCCGACCCTCGCTTGCTGCATGCCATGCGGCCAGGCAGGTGCAGCAGTGTATTGTGCTCACAGAGGCTCTATATTGAGGGAGCGGCAGCGGCAGAAGCTCCACCATCGGTGGAGAGGCGTGATCGACATATCCCATGCGCCACACTTCCCGGGGTACGGGAGCGAAGATTGTCTAGTACCATGCCAGTGGATGCAGCAGTTGCTTCAGGATGGCTCCGCGATAATAGAATGAGTGGGGGAGGATTTGAGTAGGGCCGAGGGTCAGAAAGCGCCTTCATCTGCAGGACCACCGAAAAAGGGACGCCAAGGTGGTCAAACGCCTCGCCTGTTAAGCCGACGAAGATGTGCAACATCCTGCCATTCGTGTATGTCCGCAGTTTTGGTTGACGCCGGGTAGGGTGCACCAATGTCAGCTTGACCGGACGGGTTGGTTGTGCCCCTTGCCGTCCGTTTGGGGTGCTCTGCAGACCTGGACCCCCCAGCCCTACTCAAGGGAGGATGCGTCTTGCAGGGTCGGGCGATTCGGGCCACCCTTGGGGGGGGGAACGAAGGCCTCCCGCTTCGCATTTCGCTGCCTGTGCCGGAATGGCCCCCTTCTTCCATGGCGGCCGCGCGAGGGCGCGAGGGTACTCGCTGCTCGGGAGTCGCGCGGCGCGACGCGCGACGGAGTGGGGCGGCAGAGGCTGATCAAGACCAAGCGCCAGCGACAGGGTACCACGGTCTGCCACCACCATTCGGCGGAGAGGCTGGGGGGGGAAGCCAGCGGGAGAAGGCCTTCTCAGAGGTCGGCGAGGCTTCCCGACGGCCCTGGCGCAATCCGAGAAGTTTTCTGCGTCTTCGGGGAAGGCTTTAGACAAGTTCTCGGAAGACCCGAGGCCTTCCGAGCCTTCTGAGAAGGCCAACGTCCTCTCACTTCCCCCCAGGCTCACCGCCGAACCATGCTGGTCGACCGCCTCTCCACCATCCCTGAGAAGGGGGCAATTTGTGGGGAGGGGTCAAGGAGGTAGTGTGAGGGAAGGGGAGGAGGGATGAGTTCGGCAGCAGATCTCAGGAGCATTCTATACCCTCGTAATTGCGCTTTTAGAGTGCACTAGCCCCGATCAGCGTCTGGTAATCGATGACACAGCGCCGATGTTGCGCCGATTAGCGTCGATTATAGCGAGGATTAGCGTCGATGAAGCGTCGATTAGCGTCGATCCGCAAGAGCCAACAAGAGGGCATGGGATGCTCCCACGAGTTGCCACTGAAGATGAGGATGGTGGCGAGTGGAATCGACCTGGCGGGTGGTCGTTGCCGCGAGGCGAGGCTGCCGGCATTGGCCCGCCCCGTCCTCTTCCCGAGACGTCGCGGGTGGCGTTTGACTTCGTTTTTTCCAGGGAGGTGCATTGGATCGGCGGCGAAATGCGAACCATACCCTCGCCGATCAGCGCTTCAGGCAACTCGTTGGGCGGCGGGGGCAAGGTGCGGAATTCGTAGAACACGTGGCGACATCCGAACCCTGTCCCCGCCTCCGATCGATTCGGGTTCGGATGTTGCCACCTGCTTGAGGGGGGGTGCAGAGGGCATGATAGTTGCACGCTTGGGGGGTGTCCTTTCGCGGGACATCGAGCACATCGGCACCTCGCGAATCAGGAGGATCCACCTTTTCCAGGTAGATTGATGGTACGGGGACTTGTTTCTATATTGGTGCAGAATGGGTGGAGCAGGTCACCCGCAGAGGCGCGAAGATAATCGCGCCTCGCGCTCAGCGCGGCCCGGGTTGGAGAGGCGCCCTCCTCCAGGGTGGCGGCGGCGCGAGGTCGCGAAGATAACCGCGCCTCGCGCCTCGCGGGGCGCGATGCGCGAAATTCGGTGATCTGGGTGGAAGCGGGGTGCGCCACCTGCACAAGTTCGCGGTCACCTCGCAAGGTCGGTTCCATATTGCCCATCATCAATGACGTTCGCACTGGGGGGCTGCACACGGTTCCTCCTTATCTTCGTTTTGGTTTCCACCCAGCCGTCATCCTCATCAGTTTCTTTTCCTCCTCCATTCACTCGCTCACTCCTGCCTCGCTGTTCCCCCCCGCGTGTCTGTGCTCGAGCCCTCTTTCCTCATTGATTATTGCGCTTACATTCTCCCGTGCATATTTTCTTTCTCTCACCATCGCCCTATCCAGCCCTTCCAGTGTCTAGCTGCCTTCGGCAAACCCCGCCACCGTGCCAGCGCAGCAGCGCAGCAAGACTGAGGATGTGTTTAATACCAGCCCACGTAAGGACTCTTTCTGGATTGATTGATCGTTAGCGTCCCCAGCCTCGCTCGCATCTTCCTTCCTCCTCCATCCCCCCCGCGCTCCCGCCCCCCTCTTTGGAGGCATCCAGGAGGACCTGGTGGGGGCCTCCCGGGGGCTCGCGGGGGAGCCTGTCGAGGAACTCGTGGCCGTTTTTTGGCGCGGTGTCTTCATCGGGCTCGCCCGAAACGAATCGGTGGAGCCATGGTGTGGACGTCTGGGCGGGTCGTCGGGTGTGGAGCACTCCCCCGCCGCCTTGGGAGGGCTCTCGGGCAGCAGTCGGGCCGCCGGGGGGCTCTCTCTCATGGCAGGAGTGGGTTGTCGTGGGGGCGTCCTTCGGGTTCTCTTACGCTTCCCAGTGGCGACCTGGATCTGACACGCATCGGATTCAACAACATGCTGTGTGTATCGTGTTGTGCTTGTCAATTCCTGTTCGCCTACTAGGGCATCCCTGGATGCCTCCGCGGGCGTCTGTCGGGGCCTTCTTGGGGCTTCGTGCACATTTGGTGGAGAAAGTGGAGCCGTTCGGAGCTCGCTGGGCAACCCTCGGGTGATCTTCAGGCGTGTGCAGCACCTTCGCAGCTGTCCTGAGGCTGCCGCGAGGCCGAGCTCAGTGCCAGAGAGCAAGCACGCAGGGAGGGGGCGATGTTCGGCGCACGGTCGGGGCGAGCGGGGGACGCCTTTCAGGACCACGAGGAAGGGGCCACAACCGTTCTGACTCGCCAGGGAGCGGCACGGCGGCATGGTGGAGAATGTCCCCCATCGTCCGCCCCCCCCCCCCCGCACTCGTCATCCTCGTCGCTCGCCAGCGTCGACGCACGAAGCGTGTTGGGGTCGGGACGGGCTTGGCCCAGGTGCTCCTTCAGGGCTCCAGCCGAACACCACAGCCTTCCTCGAAATCAGACGCGAAAGTACGCATGTTTTTCCCACGATGTGGCGGCGCCCCAGGATCCCCAAATCCCATTGCTCGTGCCGGAAGTGGCGACGGTAAACACAAACACAAATTTGACCCCGCTGGCCGCGTTTTGCGCGTCGATCAGTATCAAAGACTTGCGCTCGGTTTCGAGGGGGATGTGCAACCTGACTAGGTCTGCCAGGTTCCTCGGGGTCTGGCGGCATGCGGTCCACCCCGCCGCCGTGCCTGGGGCTCCCGGTGTTTTGGGAAGGTCTACCGGCGGCTTTCTGGAGGTCTCTCAGATGGTCTGTCCGGCGCCCCTTTGCGGGCTTGCTGGTGGTCTCGGAGGCCATACAGTACCGTTTTTTTATACATGGATAAAAAACGCAGGGATTTAGTATAAAAAAGCAGCGATGAGTTCATGCATAAATGTATTCACATATTGATCATGTGTATTTGAAAAAAAAACCCTATATTTTAAACATCCTATGTATCAAAATCTGCCCTGTACTGGGGCGGTGGGCTCCAGATGTAGGTTCAAGCTCCTCCGTCTGAGCCCCTCCTCGGCCGTCTCGTGGGCGTGTCGGGCCCCTCCCGCGGGTTGGGGCAGGATGTCTTGGGGCCATGGCATGGGCCTCTCGGGCCGTCTTTCGGCGGCGAGCGAGGGGGGGAAACGAGAAGGAGAAGGCCTTCCGAGAAGGTTCGGAAGTCCCCCGGCCTTCTGAGAAGTTGGCCAAGCCTTCCCCGAAGACAGAAGAAACTTCCCAGAAGGCCTCTGGCCTTCTGAGAAGTCCCGCCGCCTTCTGAGAAGGCCTTCTCCTTCTCAGTTCTCCCCCTCGCTCGCCGCCGAGTTTTGGGCGCGCCTGAGACCCAAAAGCCGGGAGTGTGGAACTGATGAAATGCACTGTCATGCGTTGTTCATTTGCTCTGGCCACTTTGTGCCTCGAAGGCAGTCCAAGAGGGCCTCAGGAGGGCCCCACCCAGAACGGCTCTTCTGGGCCACCATCGGGCACGCGGGAAGCGTGGACTCCCACACGCGCCCCCGCAGCCTGTGGACAGGTTGCGCGAGGCAGCCCCAAAAGCGCCAAGAAGCTCTTGGATTTTTTTAAGGGACGCCCATGAATCGGGTGTCTGAGGACGTTCACGGTCTTCAAAATAGTCCATATTGAGACGGCACTGTGTAGCAAGACCTTGGCTGCTAGTCTGAGACAAATTTGGAGCGGCGTTACTTCCTACCTCCCTCCATTCCCTCTCCATCCTTTCTCCTACCTCTCTCCCTCCCTCCGTCCTCCCCCCTCCAGAAATCCTCGGACAAATCCGAAAGCACATGACAACCGCGGAAACTTGTGAAGACATGCGGATGCCAGCGGAGATCTGAGTTAGACGACGCCCTCCTCCCAGCATCAACCCCCACCCCTCCTGCCTCTTGCGGTACCTCTCGCGCGCACTTTTTCTGTTTTGCTTGCTACCGTCCGCGACGTTTGCATGGCAACTCCGTGTATTCTTTGTTGCAGCCGGCCGAAATCAAACCCTCTCCGCGCGCATTAGCAGGTCGATACTTCAGGGTCAAGGCTGAACGCATGCCACCCACGTCCTCCCAGTCTAGCGTCTCGTTTATCCCCTGCTGCCCTATCGGAAGAAGCTCTCGTGTCCTCCAGGGCGCCCCCTCGTGCACACTCCGACAGCACCCCCCCCCTCTGTCCTTGCGGGCCGGCTTACTCCCCGCCCGCCTCCCCCTGACACCCGCTCCGGCCTCGGATCCTCCTCCTCCTCCTCCTCCTCCGCCAGCTGCCATCTGGACCCAAGAGATTGTCAGGGCAGCAGACAAACACTCACCGCCATTCCACAGCATGTGGAGTAAGAACTGACTGGGCTGAGGCCCGCATGGCGGCAACGGCATGGACAGCGTCGTAGGCCCTGCTGCTATTCAACCCGCTCCCCGCGAAGCCCGACAGGCAGCAGGAAATCATCGAGGAAGCGGCCAACTTCGACGTCATCATCCTCGCAGGTACTCAACGATGGCGCCGAGAGCTTCATCCCGAACAGCGTCGAATTCAGGGAGCCAGAGTGTACGACGCAGGCTGGAGGACGGGAACACTCACCAACCGCAGCACGGGCATCATGATAGCGCTCCAGGGCAAACTAAGAGGAGCGCAGGTGATCAATGTTCTGGAGCCTCCAGGGGAACTTTGCGGCAGAGGACTCGCACTTCAACTCGTACAGTACGACACCCAGATCACGATCGTCAGCTACTATTGCCCGCCGCAGCCCAAGACCACGGCAGACCGCAAGCAGTACTTCGCGACGGTGGCAAGATTATTCAAATGGATGGACGAGGTTGCAGCCAAACGCCCCAGGGGCAGCCTCCTCTTCACGGCAGGGGACCTCAACGACGGCATAGGCATCACGTGCAAGAACGAACACCCGAAGAACGACTCGCTTGGAGCGGGCAGGGCGAAGGAGAAACTACCAGGCGGAGCGGGGCACAAAGCCAGACAGAACGCGGAGCGACACGGACTGACAGTCACCAACACGCCGGGCACATGGAGACCCACTTTTTTCGGGGAAACGACGGCCAGCTGTATAGACTACATCATGATGCCGACGACGCTGGCCAACAGCATCATCTCTCAAGGACCACTCCTCCGCATGGGCACACGGCTGCAGCACATTCGTAGCCGACGACATCGAGATCACGTCCCAGTGCAGCTCACAGTTCGTATTCCACTTCGGCAAAGAGTACAAGCCCGACAACATACAGCACGATGGGATAAATGCAAACTGGCAGCGGCAGCACGCAAGGGACTACACGCAGAGTTATTCATCCAGGATCTGGAAGGAAAAGTCGCGAACTACAACGAGCACGGCAAAGGCATAGACCAACTGTTCCAGGACTTGAATCAGATGATCATCGAAACGGCTCAACAGTATTATGGACAGGGACAACAGAAACCTGAGGAGTACCAGATACTACGGGACAGACGAATGGAACTATTAAAAAGACGAAGAGACCTTCGAGAGCAACTACGACGCGAAGGAGATAGCCTACTCATCACGATCGCAGACTCGACCAAGCTGGACACAGCCAAGGTAGACTACATTCCAAGGGACAATCCGACCAACAACCCCTACGCGCAGAACTCTCAGACCAGCCAGGAGCAGAAGACGAACTCGATTCCCGCCGCCTACGACTGGACTACGTCAAGACCGAACTCAAGAACATCACTGCTACCTGCGCAGCCTGGCGCAAACTCGAGTACCAGCGGAAGACGGACGCCAGGGTGGAGGAGCTGTACGAGGCATGGGAACGCCGAGATCTTGCACGCGTGGGCCGACTGTCAAGATTGATTGCTGGCGGAAGATATGGACCACGCAAGCGCGACTACTGGACGATGGTCGCAGCCAACCCCACGAAGCAAGAGTGGACCGATTTCTGGCAGCTCCCAGGTGGATCAGGGGGCATGGAAGGCACAGAAATGACTAGAGAAGAAATCGAACAGATTCCCATTGACGCAGATGAAATGGACTATTTTGATAACGACATAGAAGAACTTGTGGAGAAAGATATGGAGGGCATTGCTGAACGGTTAAAAAAGGCTAAACTCCGACGTGCGGCACCACCGACAGCGGCCCCCAACGAGCTATGGAGAGTGCTCCTTTGTCAGACAGACGAACAACCTCAACGGCAAAGACAAGGATTGGGGGCACTCCAACCACTTCCTCAGCCAGAAGGATTTCAAGACCTCTTCAGGGCGGCACTGGCGGCCATCAGACTCAAGAACGCAACTCCAGTACGATGGCATCAGAGCGCGGCAACAGCAGTCAAGAAGAACAACAAAGCGGGCCCTGCAGGAAAAAGGATATACCACATCATGGACCCGATCGGCAAGGCATTTTACTCATCATGCATGGCTCGACAGAAGGCTCAGACTCACACTGACCAGGACTATGGCTTCATTAGAGGACGACGACGCGAAGGAGCCATATTGGCGATGGCGGTCGTCGAGTATCGGGCAAGCCAGGCAGGCTTCAATTACATCGCGACGATGAAGGACATGTCGAACGCCTTTGCCAGCTGCGCGTGGACAGCCATGGACGAGGCCAACAACAAGATCATGCCAGAAGACTCCACTGAGTTGGGAGCGCAGCGATACCGACGAGCTACGTTTGCCATACCATGTCGCGATCAGGAGGACGGAGTTTGCATCAAGCCACACTGTGGAGGACTGATAGGAGACCCGTACATGGTCAGTAACTTCGTGGCCAGCTTCTCGACGTGCATCAAGAAATGGATTGAGGACTGCAACAAAGAGTTAAAGAACGATGATCTGTTGTTTGGGAGCTGTGAGATATTTCAACATCCAGTTTACTTGGGCCTGGCTAAGTATGCGGACGACCTTCGCAAGATCATCCTAGGCGACAAGCGCGCAGATGCAGCAGATCTGGCAGCGCAGGCACACAAAGTGGACAACGCGCTCAACCAGAGGCTCGACGCGATCGGGATGCGCCAGAACGCAGACAAGCAGGAGAACATCGTCTACTTCCAAGGACAAGGAACGACCAAAGCACACCAGCAGCTCAAGACGAAGCCCGATTGCAAGCTACCTGGCAAAGTTGTCCCACATGCGCGATATCTTGGACCACAGATCAGCCCGACACAGAACTATGGGGCAGAACTCAACAAGCGCATCGCGGCCATGAAAAAGAGTTACAACGAATGTGGCAGCTTCTGGACTAAAGGGCATATACCATACAGGTGGAAGCGAGCGGTCCTCATCTGCAGGGTGATCAACACAGGCCTCTCGTGCATCGAATGCTTCTTGCCGACGCCCAGAGAGTACCAGCAGCTACAGAGCGCTATGGGCGCACCACTTCGGCGAGCCATGCGGGGAGGCGCCACGCGCCACAGAGACGGCAGCGTGCGGAGCCTTAGCACGCTGGAAGTATTTCGCTATTGGCAAATATTCCCGCCAGCGGAGGAAGCACTGGTGCGCCGACTCGGATGGTTCAAAAACATCCTTCGCTTCCCTAGCAATCACAGGCAGTTGATCGTAGCACTCTTCGGGAGGGTTGACTTCGAGACAAACGAAGACGAGGGCAAACTCAGGACCGACACGAATCCCTGGGCTCAGAGGTTCTTGGAGGACGTCAGATACGCGCGTGGGGTCTCGGAGAGCTACTGCAACGCGCTAGGCGAGGGCGAGAACGTCACGATAGATAGGCTCTTCACTCTAGACGTTAGGGAACAACTATATCTACTTGATGTTCGGGAAGTTCGGGCAGCAAAACTCGGAGTGGCGGTCCCCCCACCAGGCTACACACAGCAAGATGTCCAAAGAGAAGAGCTAGCTTTAGGAGACAGAAGCCATGTACATGTGAACTTAAACACGGAGAAGCAGAATGCGGTCTATTATTCGCAAGCAAGGAAGCACTACATAGCCATATTATTCGAGCACATAATGTACACACCTTAGCAGCGGTGATGACATCAAACAACGAGTGCCTGAATTGCCAGCAAGTATTTACCAGCAAAGGTACGGCATGGAAACATTTGGCAAGCAGTATGATCAAAGGAGGATGCAACAGAGACATAACAAAGAATCAATATGTTCCGACGGCACATTCTCCGCAATGCCCTCTCTGTAGTCATTTCTCTCTCGACAAGGGTGCGCAATTCATGCGCTTACGTGCGCATCTCCCGCGACAACTCCTACAGCCGCCAAGAGGGATACGCCATGTCGCTGTTCGACCAGAGGCCATTGGGCCAGGCCCCACCAGGCCCAGCAGGAGGGGGCGCAGTCCGACGAGAGGATCGCAGCCGCCAGCGAGGTCCAGTGCTACGCGGACCAGCGGTCGGCGGCGGAGGTAACCAGCAACAGATCACGGAGCTCGCGGCGAGGCTCACGCTCACGGTGGCACGAGAGCAAGCAGAAATGGTGGCGGCACTCATCCAAACTTGGGAAATCGCCACGTCGACGGGTATCGCTACCACGGCCCTCGGAGCGGGCAAGCACTACAACGACGAGGCGCAGCAGCTCCACCAGAGGCAGCGGGGCGGAGAACAAGTCGACCTAGGCAGCCTGGGCAGCCCGCACGTGAAGGCGTGGACGGAGACGTGCGCCTACCTGGGCAAGCAGCTCGAGGAGGGCGGACAGCTCAACGAGGTGAAGAGCCACTACGAGAACATCGTTATGAAGAACGACACGGAAGCCCTCGCGGACATAGTACCAGTGTTCAGGGTCAGGCGCAACAAGGGCAAAGAGTGCGGCGGGGTCGAGAAGTGCCGATTCCAGTTCAAGTTCGGAGAGAGCAACCACCAGCTGTGCACGGTGCTGGTCAACCAGCTCAAGAAGGAGGGCGCCACTCGCAAGATCGGGTCGGCACCGAGGGGCGCCTTGGAGAGGGAACTCGGCCGCCTAGTGAGCGGATAGTCGACTTCGGCACGATAGAGGAGGCGAACCTAGAGGATACGACCGCTCGAGATCTACACCTGAGAGATGAGGAGGAGGAAAACAGTGTTCGAATTCGCCCAGTCCTTCCCCCACAGCTTCCCCAGGCCATCCCACGAGTTTTTGAGAATAGCGCCAGGTTCCGTGAGATAGTCAGGTCTGGGCGTCTCCCACCTCCTCCTTCTCAGAATGCTGTGCCCGAAATCTTCCAATTCGATGGCCCACGTTTTCCTCAGTATTTGCTAATGCACCGACCTCCCCCCCCTCCCGAACCGAAGCGTAAGGGACGAGGTAAGGGTAAGCGGAGCCAGCGAAGCCAACAGCAGCAGCAGAGCGAACGACCTCCGTGAATGCGGGTGCTACCCTGCCCGCAGACCCCTGCGTGGGGGAGGTCGGTGCAGGTCGGGCCCGAGCGTCCACTGACGTCTGCTCTACCAGTTTACTCAGAGAACACAGCTAGGCCGTGCTTAGATTACGCAGCTACTCAGTGCTAGCCAGAGCGTCAGTCACCCAGACATCGGCCCGACAGCTCGATCGATCGATCGATCGATCCTCCTCCGCCCAAAACGTCCACCCTCCGCCTACCCCTCCGCCGCCTCCGCCATACTCTGATTATCCTCCGCTTCCTCCTCACCTGCCCCCCCCTCCGCCTCCCCATTCGCCGCCTCCCCCCCAAGAAAGAAATGTCAACAACATCTCGCTCCCTCTGCCGTAAGAGTGTCGCCAGAAGGAGGCTCATGACACAGGGCCAAGGCCCTCCCTCCTTCCTCAAGTTATGATGTTCCAACCTACTTTAGCCCTGATCACCAGAAAGAATTTCGAACGCCCCCAAAAGTACCGAAACTCAAGGGTTTTCACGTGTCGGGCCCTGGGAGACACTCTTTCGACACTCTTTCGACACTTTTCTGGGTGCTCGATTTTTGTTGGGGGATGTCGTCCTTAAGTACGATGCGAGCAACAGAATCCTCAAGCTGCACCAGGCTGCTCCTGCACATCGAGGCCCCCACACGAACGCCACGTGCTCGCAGCTTCGAGTCCCCCCTCCCCCTCCGCCCCGCTTCTCCGCCCCTCCTCTCCGTCCCTGCACGGCCCCCCCCGCGACGCCCGGCACTGCGCCCTGCGCTGGCAGGACTGGGGCCGTCGGAGCGCACGCCGCTCGTGCCGGACACGCAGAAGGCGGGCTTCTGCTCTCCGTTGCTGCCGAGAGGGGGGGGGAGAGGAGCACGAGGAGCAGGCTGCGGATTGTCGTCTGCCTCTCTGGTCGGAGGGCGCTGAGTCCACACGGGGGAGGTCAAGTCCGCACGGAGTGCTCGGTCTCCGTCTGGGCATGCTCCGTCTGGACTTCGCCTCTCCTGAGGATCCCGAGTCCGTGCGGAGTGCTGGGCCTGCAGCTGGGCTTCTTCCGTCTGGACTTCGCCTCTCCTGGTCTGGACCCCGTGGAGCGCCCTGGTCGCCACTCCCTGGACTCGCCTCGAAATCCTCGTCAGGACGCGCTCCAGGATCAGTCCGGTGGATCTATGTGGAGGAGGGGTGCCTGAGCGGAGGAGGAGGAGGAGGAGGAGGAGGAGGAGGAGGAGGAGGAGGCCAGCGAAGACATCGAGGAAGACACGGTCAGACCTCGAGTGACTCGAGTGCCGCGGGACAATCACCAGACAGCTCGCCGCCAGGGCCGTACTGCCAGCCCAAACGGCGAGATGGGTCGGGTGTAGCCCCGTAGAATTTACAAGGGTTGTGTTCCACCCGTGTGGCGCGATCCATGGGGGGTGAGTTATCGTCAGGTTGCGCCTCTCAGATTGCGCCATAAGCTGTGCAATGGAGAGCGCGCTCCGTTGCCGAACTTAAAACAGGCTTGCTGGTAGTTGCGCCGCAGATTGTGCACTCAGAGGCCGCCGAGAGTAAAACGGCTTGATGTTGGTCGCGACAGAGATTGCGCCCTCGGCGGCCTGTAATTAAATTATCTTCGATTGGTTGCCCCCCCCTAGACTGCTGCGCACTCGGCGGCCGAGAAGACAACGGCTTGCTTGCAAGTGGTTGTGCCATATATTGTGTGTTGTTGGCCGACAAGGACACAGCTTGCTATTTGATATCTAGTGGTTGAGCCATCGGTTGCGCATTCTGCGGCCGAGAGCAACATGGGCATCTAACGGTAGCGCCATAGGCCCGCCCTCGGCAGCAGATAAAACAGATGTTTGTGATTGGTTGCGCCACAGCTTGCGCGTCCGGTGGTCGAGGACAAAACTTGTGTTGCTATTGGTTGCGATATCGGTTTTGCGTTCGGCGGCCTGCAATCAAACTACGCACGTGCTGTTGATTGCGCCGTAAATTGCTTCTTCGGTTGCCGAAAACAACACCGCCTGCTATCGGTTAGGCCATCGGTTGCGCTCTCGGTGGCCGACGATCAAGTTGCCAGCTGCCGGTTTGGCGCACATTGCGCACTCGATGGCCGAGAACAGTACGGGTTGCGAGTGGTTGCCTCACAGACTGTGCGCTCGGTAGCCAACAATAACACGGCCTGCTGTTGGTTGTGACCAGTGCGGGATGCACAGCGGGCGTCCCCCCCACCAGAACTTCCACGTGTGACCGGCCGCGCAAGGTCCTGAGATTTGGTTATTTGAGAATTGAGATCCGAGGAGGAGGATAGATGCAAGAAGAGGAGGAGGAGGAGGAGAGGGAGGAGATGGAAGAGGTGTAACCGCTCTTCTTGTCCCAGCGCGACTCCTCGCCCCCCTGCAGCGGCTGTTGCTTCGAGACCGGGCGCCAGGCAACGGCTGTTCCCTGGGGGCTGGTGTTGCGCATTTGTGGGGTGGGGGGGGCTGCGCACTGCACCGCTTCAAAGTGCGCTGGGGCCACATTCGCGGCAGGACGAGGATCTGTAGGATCGAAATGGGTACGGAAAGTGCGGCGACGAAGACCGACAGCAAATTTTGCCCATTTTGAGAAGGAGCCACGGACGGTGTCTATTTGAGAAGAAAGGCCGCCCGCCCAACAGCGCCCGGTGTTGGTTTTGTTTGCTGTTCGTGCCCATGACGTGGACGAGGGGGGTGAGGGAGTGACTGAGGGAGGACGGAACCCGTGCGAGCGAGCTCGGGAGGAGGGCCTGGCGAATGCCGCTTGTGGTCGCTTGCGCGACCCGCGCAGGGCCTGGGGGGCGGAGCTGCGCCGTCCTCGTGGGCTCGCCGCGAGAAGCTGTGGAACCTCGGCGGGAGGGGAGGGCGGGAGGGCAGGAGGGGGGGGGGGGAGGGGGAGGGGGAGGCGGGGATTCGTGGGTCCTCGAGTTTGGGGGGCGCTGAGGGCTCTTTGTGGCCCCCCCGAGGGCCTCCAGGGAGGCTGGGGGCGGCGACGGCGAGGACGATGACGACGGCGACGACGGCGACGACGACAACACAGACACGACGACCGACGACCGACGACGACGACGACGACGACGACGACGACGACAGACGACGACAGACGACGACGATGTGCGACGGCGTGCGCTGACGTACGACGACGACGCCGACGTACGACGATTACGGCAGACGGCGCACCCAAGGCTGCTGCGGAGGAGTCCGAGCGGAGGACGGCCACCTTGAGGCCCCCGTCGCCGCACAGAGGAATGGTTGAGTCGGGATTGTCCCTCTACAGGAGGAATATCCAAGAATAGTCGAACATAGTCGGTGTAGGATTGTTGGACTATGTTTGATGGTTTCTTTGTCTTCTGTTATTTGTTATGTTTTATATGTCCTCGGAAATCCGCCTGTGTGAGGACATGCCCGGCCTGAAAGACGGAGGCAGGGCGCAGGCAATCGTCGCCATACAGGCAGAGCGACAGGGGGCTCCGTTGGCGGGCCCCTCGGGGGCTCCCCTGGCCCCTGGGCCGTCCAAACAACTGCGCAGGCTCTATAGGGCCTCGTCTCGGCGCGCTCCGGCATAGCCTTTCCGGAGCGTCGGGAGTCCCTCCAGCGAGCAGTGCAGGCAGGGAGGGATGCGAACGAGCGTTGCATCGCTGCCTGGTGCAGCATGAGTGTTGTCCTTCTCCTCCCCTTTTTGGGCCTCCAGTCCCCCCTCGTGCAGGCATCCACGTGTGTCCACTCACCGCAGCCGTTGGCACGAGACCGGCAATCTCTGAACGAGTGCCCGTGCGCTGATAGAACAACAGGTGTTCTGACTTCTGTAATGCTTGGAATGTACGCCTTACTTTTCAAGCCCCGCTGATGCCAATTTCCGCTCTACTTTTCTGTTGTTGTTTCCGCCCTACTTCTGTGGATTTTCGCCCCATGTTATGTTGGGTGCAGAAATTTCCGCCCTATTGTTTCGGCTCCTTATAGGTGGATTTCCGACGCAAAGTAGGGCGGATCTGGAGTTAGGGAGCCACCAGCCAGCGCTGCAAGGGCTAGACGCGCCCTGTCTCCTCTGGAGGCCAAAGGAGCGCCAGCCTGCCTGACTGGCTGCGGACTGCGGCGCGCGGCGACGAGGAGGAAAGGGAGGCGAGACAGCGAGAGGGCCGCCCTCGTCCTTGCGGACGGGGGGGGGAGGAGGAGGACGAACAGGAGGAGAACGAGGAGGAGGAAGCGGAGAAAAAGGAAAAGGAGGAGGAGGACGAGGAGGACGAGGAGGAAGAGAAAAAGACGGAGGAGGACGAGAAGGAGAGGGAGGAAAAGGGAGAGGAGGAGGAAGAGGAGGAGGAGAGGAGGAGGAAGGCGAGGGGGGGGCGGAGGAGGAGGAGGAGGAGGAGGAGGAGGAGGAGGAGGAGGAGGAGAAGGAGGAGGAGGAGGAGGAGGAGGAGGAGGAGGAGGAGGAGCTCGCCCTGCAAAATCACCCCGTCCACCACCCTGGCCCCCGCGCCCTGGATCGCCACCTCGTGCCCCCCCCCCCCGGCCTTCCAGGCAACCCGGAATTGTCAGCCCCCCGTCCGCCTGCCCTGCCCCCCCGCTATGGCGGGGGCGAGGAGGCCCGCGAAACAATGTTTTAAATCATCCGCCCCCCCAAAAAATCGCTTCCTTACATTGGTGCTGCCTTGAGATTGTCTGTGCATCTTGGTTCGGGGTCGGGATTCCGAGTGCCCCCCCCCCCCCCCGCGTGGAGCGTAGATAGCGGGGGCCCGCCCAAGCAGGCGCAAAAATAACGACCGCGCGGGAGATTTGTTCGTCCATGTTGGCCGCCACGCGCCCATTCGGGGCCCTGGGGCCGTCAGGATCCGATTTGGGGTGCAAAATTGGCCAGGGAGAACCCAGGGAGGGTCCTTGGGCAGTTCCTCAGGAGTTTGGTCCATGGGGTCGGGTCGCAGGTAGTGGGGGCTACCCCTTGGCAATAGGGGTCAGCCACGGAAATCAAGAAATGTTCCTCCTTGGGGCCTTCAAAGTGGTCCTGTTGGAGTCCACGTGGGCCCTCTTGATGGCCTATGCGGACGTCATGAGGCCACGTTGGACACGTTGGAGCGTTATTGTCCCGTTTCCGAACCGCTTAGAGTGGAGCTCGTTCGGAGCTTTCCTGGAACAATATTGGGGGTGCTGAAGGAGGGTGCTGAAGGAGGTCCTGCATCTCTGACCATGCCTTGCTGACAATTTGCCCTGGGTTGTCGTCACGTGTCGTCCATTACTGGAGATAGTCGCACGCCTTTGGCTCGTTGGACTGGCGAATTCAGTTTCAATTGCTCGGGCTTCGAGCGGAGGGATCCTACCCGATCTGGCCCAATCCAGTTGAGGATTCGGCTGAGCATGGCTTATTTCATAATGCAACCCAGCTTCACAACTTTCTGACTAGTTTATCTGGGTAATTCGAGATATTTCGCGTATCCACATCGACCCAGCCAGAAACGATGCCCAGGAAAGTTGATTGGGTGAGGAGGTCGAGAGAGGGCAGGAGGATCAGGAAGAGAACGAGGAGGAGGAGGAAGAGGCGCAGGAGGGGAAGGAGGATGATGATGATGAGGAGGAGGTCGAGGAGGAGGAGAAAGAGGAGGAGGAGGAGGCGGAGGCGGAGGAGGAGGATGTGGAGGAGGAGGAGGAGGAGGGAAACTGAGGAGGATGACGAGGAGGACGAGAAGGACGAGGAGGAGGAGGAAGGGGAGAGGCAGAAAAGGAGGACCAGGAGGAAGCCTTCGCGCATTTTGGAGAATTCTTTGAGTTATCGTAGTGTTTTCTTGTTGCACTCTTGGAGTCCTCTTGGTATTATACTCTCTCGGGGCCTTCGGCTGTTTTCGGGGGTCTTCTTGGAGCGATCTTTGGCCCGATGGCAAACAACATGTAAGCCAGCCTGGACCCCAAGCTGTGTGTTTCTAGCAGTTTTTGTTGTGCAGTACACTGGAGCAAACTATATGCTGCAGCTTGGCATGAGCTGGTTTCGCCGGCGCTGATTTTGCCCAGCTGGTTTCGCCGACGGCTGGTTTCGCCAGCGCTGGTTTCGCCGGCGGATGGTTTCGCTGGCGCTGGTTTCGCCGGCACTGGTTTCGCCGACGCGAGTCCTAACGGGTGGGTCGGGTCGGGCGGGCGGACATTGACGGGCGCGTCGGGTCGAGCGGGCGGGCGGGACATCAAAGTGCGGGGCGCTATCGACCGAGCGCGCCCGAAGCATAACGGGCGGGTCGGGTCGGGCGGGCGGACCCTGGCGGGCGGGGTCGGGCGGGCGAACCCTAGCGGGCGGGTCGGGTCGGGTCGGGCGGACGGACCCTGACGGGCGGGTCGGGTCGGGCGGGCGGGACATTAGAAATGGGGCGCGTTCGACCGAGCATGCGCGAACCCCAACGGGCGGGTCGGGTCGGGCGGGCTGACCCTAACGGGCGGGTCGGGTCGGGCGGGCGGGACATTAAAGTGAGTGTTCGCTCGGCCGAGCACGCGCGAAACCCAACGGGCGGGTCGGGTCGGGCGGGCGGACCCTAGCGGGCGGGTCTGGGGGCATCTTTGCCGATGGCAGCTGGTTTCGCCGACGGCAGCTGGTTTCGCCGACGGAGCTGGTTTCGCCGGGCGGCGAAACCAGCTCGGCGAAACCAGCCGGGCGAAACCAGCCGTCGGCGAAATCAGCGGTCGCCTGCTAATTATGTGGTGCAATCCATTTGGTGCAAGATATGCATGTATAGATGTGTATATAGTGTGTGTGTGCGTTTATTCATAATTACACACATGTCTATACATGTGGTACAATGCATGTGTTGCGACCCATGTGATGCCATCTATGTGGAACAATACTCGTGTGCTGCAGCCCTTGCTGTGTAAACTATGTGGTGCAATCGATGTGGTGCGACTCGCACTGCCGAACTGGAAGTTTACACACGATTCTGATAATAGCGATGCTGGTGACGATGTTGACAACGACAACGGCACGGCCAGTGACCGCGCCGATGCTCATCGCGCCGTCGACGATGACGGCGTCCTCGCGTCGGTGATGAAGGGTTTGACAGGAGTTTGACATGCGCGCGCGGCCGACGCGCGAGAGTGGCCCACATGGTATTATGTGGGAGTGATCGTGTCCCCCCCCCCCCAGCACGCGCGCAAGGGCGTTCGAGTGATTTCGGCCTGCGGTGCGAGAGGCCCATTTGGGAGAATTCGATGAACATGTTGGTAATCCTATGGTTGTCTTGAAAATTCGCAAGTGCGCGAGCGCAGGTTTTTTTGAACATTGATGTTGCGAAACCAAGTGTTCGGTGGTTGAAATTTCTACGAAGTCTAAGGTTGTTTGACGGATTGCGGCATGCGCACTCAACGACGCGCGCGCGTGCATTTCGTACCGTTTTTTCGCAATGGATCCTTGCGGCAGCACGCGCGCAAAAGGAGTTGTAACGATTTCGACATGCGCGCGCGAAGCCCCGTTCGAGAATATATGCTATGAACATGTTGAACAATTGACGGTTTTCTTCAGAAATCGCGAAAGCGCGAACGCAAATTTGTTCTGAAAATCTACCACGCTGTTTAAACACATCTGTTTGACACTCGATTTTCAAATTCTTACGCAAACTGAGGTTTTTGAAGGACTTCGGCATGCGCGTGCGACGACGCGTGCGTGTGCATTTCGTTTCGTTTTTTTGTTGCAGGGGATAATGCAATATTGCGGATGTTCGATAAATTAGTCCGCGCGAATCGTACTGCTAAGGCCTTACGGTTGGTGCCACCACCGACCCTGGAGGCGTCGGCCCTCGACGGTGATGGGAGGGGAACGGCGGGCCATGGGCCCCGGGAGGGTGGTGTTCTGACCTGGGACCACCCCCTGGGGAACCCTTCCCGGGACCCCCTTCCCTTGGGAGGGAGATGGCGGGCCATGGGCCCGGGAGGGTGGTGTTCTGACCCGGGACCACCCCCCAGGACCACCCCACGGGACCCCCCTCCCCCCCGCGGGGAAGGGATCAAAGGGAATGGGCTTCCCTTCGACTGAACGACAACGTCGCTCACTTTCGGTGTGGATGGCTTGGTGTATTTCGCTTTGGCTGGCGTGCTTTAGGACGAGGGCTCAAGGACATGGGGGGGAGCGGCGACGGATTCAGGGGAAGGAGGGGACGTGATGGCGGCGGCGACGCGACTGCGGCAGCGACGGCGATGGCGACGGAACAGCCCTTGTCACACGCCGAGAGAGTCGGCTGATTTTGTGCAAAGGATGGCGGGGGTGTCGATACCAGCCTGGCTGGGATGGTACGAGTTCATATTTAATATTTAGACTGGTCGATGGGGCAGAATCGTATGTACATTGTAATACGAAAAGGGGAGCCGATAATCCCGAGAGGGGAAGAATGTAACCCCCTTCTAAGAAAGAGAATCGAGGTGGTGCAATCTGTGCAGTTGAATATATGTGTTGCGATCTATATGGTGCAATATGCGTGGATAATTTTTTGTGGCGCAGTTCATGTGGTGCACTCTTTGTGGCGCAACGCAATACAAGCAATGCACAAGGATGCAAAGCGATGCATGGCTGTGCAAAGTAACGCAACAGCAACGCAGAGCAATACAAGTCACAGCATCGCAATGCGAAGCAAAGAAGGTCAAATCAATGCAATTCAATGCAACGCAAGGCATAACGTTGCAAAGCAATGCCAAACAATGCAAGCCCATACGACGGGCGGCGACGAGGCAGCGACGGGGCGGCGACGGCGACTACATAGCCGCCAGACCGCCACCCACGCCCGGACGATGGGCGGCGACGAGGCGGCGACGGCGACTACATAGCCGCCAGAGCGCCACACCGGCCCAGACGACGGGCGGCGACGAGGCGTTGACGGGGTGGCGACGGCGACTACATCGCCGCCAGACCGCCACACCAGCTCAGACGACGGGCGGCGACGAGGCGTTGACGGGGTGGCGACGGCGACTACATCGCCGCCAGACCGCCACACCGGCCCAATTCGTGAGAAGAGAAATAAGAAACCTTAAGTGCAAACGCAGCTTGGGGAAGATCGGGGTTCCCTAGTTCCTAGTTGGCCCCGTCCCCCTGGAGCCCCTGGAGTCGACCCGTAGGGCGCCATTGAGGCGCTCTTGAGCTCGCCAGGGGCTTTGCCGTCCTGGATTCTTCTTGGACCCCTCTTGGGGTTCTCTTGGGTCATCTTGGAGCCATCTTGAGGCCTCGGAAGCCTATCCGAAGAGAAGCGACGCGAAAACAACACATATTTATTTTGTTGTGGATATGGGAGCTTGTGAGCATCCTTGGGGAGATCCGCGGCCACTTGGAACTTGGAACCGTCATGGAGTAGACTCGTGGCTTCTTGGATGCATGTTGGTTGCCACCTTGAGCCACCTTGGGGTATCTCGAGCAGGCTTGGGTGCTATCCTGGGCTCCCTGAGCCTATCTTTGAACCACGTTGGCCCAAGAGCCTCCCAAGGTTGCCCCCGATCTGCCCTTTGGGAGGCGATGGCGGAGGGGCCAGAGGAAGGCTCGGGGGGGGGGGGGCTGGGGGCTAGGGGAGGCTGTGTGAGGGCGGGTGCAGCCACGGCCTCCCTTGCATCCAGGTCGTCCCGCAGGATGTGCGCGCGCGAATGCCTCCGGGGACCGTGCAATCAGACAAAAAGAGCTGCCCCCGATCTGCCCGAATCTTTGGCACGCACATGATTGCTCGATGATGTTGGCTTTGAGCGAAGGGGCTGCCCCCTCACCGCCTCGCCCCTCGAGGACCCCTAAAACTCGCCTTCCTTGGGTCACCGTGGGATCTTCTTGGGCCCCTCTTGGCGCCCTCTTGGGCTATCTCGCTCCGCCTGAAGTTGCTTCTTGGGGTCGTCGTGGGATCTTCTTGGGGCCCTCTCGGCGCCCTCTTGGGCCATCTTGGAGCCCGCATGTGGCATCGGAAGGCCATCGGATGCAAAACTGCGGGAATGCACACGTTGCTTGTTTTCATCAGGGTTGGGAAGGGTTTGGGCTTCGTGGGGGCCTCCTTGAGGGGCTCCGTGGCCATTTGAAGCCATCTTGGAGGAGTCTTGGGGCCTCTTGGAGCATGTTGGAAGTCATTTTAAGGTATACTGCGTCATGTTGGATGTCATGCTCCTTTCTTAGGCTCGCTTTGAGTCGCCTTGGGCCATCTTGTACGCTCCAACGCCTCGCCGCCCCGCCGAAAGGGAGGCAGGAGGTTTGAGAAGGAAGCGCCCTGAGCCGCTCACGCCCGAAAGGGCTGGAAGGACTATATCTGCCAGTGCCCGCGGACACCTCCCCGGGGCTGCCGCCCGAATGAAGCCTGCCTGGAGCCTCCAGTCCGCCCGAAACAAGGTAAACCCAAAAGGCCCTGGGGGTTGGGCGATGGTCCTGGTCGTGGGTTTGATGCGCAGAATTCCCTCCCTGGGGCGTGGCTTTTGTCCGCTGGGCAGCAACATCTGGCTGGGGCGGGCAGGGTGTGGCATACCAAAGAATGCTGAGCCCCAGGATGGAGTTGGTGGGGGAGGAGGAGGAGGAGGAGGAGGAGGAGGAGGAGGAGGAGGAGGAGGAGGAGGAGGAGGAGGAGGAGGAGGATGTGGCTCGCCTCCCCTGAGGAGCCCCATCGCTTTGGGAGGCCGAAGCCGCCGTGGGTGGCGTGCACCGTGCGCCCTCTCGTCGCCGAGGGGCTCCCTGCCCCCCTTCTCGGTAGGCTGCCCCACCCTCCCGCAGATGGACAAACAACATCAGGAGGGGAGCAAAAACACAGACACAATTACTCGTCGACTCCCAGGAGCAGATGGGCAAATAAGGGAAGTGGGGGGGAAGACGTACACCCCAAACATATGGGGAAAACATTGGGAATCTTGATATGTGTGTCTATTTATTTGTGTGCCCCATGGCCCCTTCAAAACAAAAGTGCAACCCTTGGCTCCGTTCAGCCCCTTCCCCCCATCTACAGGGCTCATTTCGATTCCTCCAATTCGATTCAATTTCGTTGGCTTTCGATTCCGATTCGATTCGACTCGGGATTCCGATTGCTCAGATTTCTCAATGGAGGCCTACCATAGCCGGCCGATCTGCGCCGATTCGACTTCTCCCGACTCGGCTGCCGATTTTCGCCGATCCAATATATTTCGATTGCCGATCGGATTTATCGATTCGATTCTGGTTTCCTCCCCCCTCTATTCATCGAAGTCTACCCTGGGCATTCGGGAGCACAGACTCGAAAGGACAAAACAGAGGTGGAGCCCCAGGGCCTCCAGCAGAGGCTGGACGCCGGCTTCGGGTCGGGGGAGAAGGGGGGGCGAACGCGGGGTCGAGGTCGACGGGTTTCCCCCCCCCCCCCCCTCCCCCCCCTCCTCCTCCTCCTCCTCTTCCTCCTCCTCCTCCGCCTCCTCCTCCTCCTCCTCCTCCTCCTCCTCCTCCTCCTCCTCCTCCTCCCCTTTTTTTCTCCCTCTGCGGCCCCCCGCCGCCCTGCCGCCCCCCTCCTCCGCGCTCTCCGCCCAGGCTCGTGGCCACGGCCGGCGCCGGCCTCGTCGCCGACGGCTACGACCTCTCGGCGCCCCGCCCCGCTGACCCGGCGTCGCTGTCGCCGTCGCCGTCGTGCTCGCCTCTCCTCGGCCCCCCCCCCTCGCCCTCGCCCTCCCCCCCCTCCCTTCCCCGCCCACATCGTCCTCCCACTCCTGCCCCCCCCCCTCGTCCTCCTCCTCCCCCTCTCATCCCCCCTCGTCCTCCCCCCTCCCCCTCCGTCCTGCTGCCCCTCCCCCCCTCTTCCCTGCCCCGTTCGGGGAAGCGTAGGGACTCGAGTGCGCCGGAGCTCGGGTTTGCCGACGCCCTTTGACGAGCGCGTTCTGGATTTTGACGACCCCGTTTTCGCGGGATGCTTGCAGCGGGAGCTCTTGCCCCCCCCCCCCTCCCCCCCTCGTCCTTCTAGGCCTCTCAGGCGGGGTCGGGGTAGATGGGGTCGGAGCATCGCGCCGCATCGCCGATGCATCGGCGATGCGGCTCGACTTTGAGCCCGATTTTCTCTTCTCCGCCCTCCGCCCTCCTCCGCCCTCCTCCGATGCATCGCCAATGCATCGACGATGCATCGCCGATGCATCGGCGATGCGGCACGATCTGCTGATTTAATCTTCTCAGACCCCATCTAGAATGCCTCTAGTCCTCCCCCTCCTCCCTTCCCCGCCCAGGGCGGGGAGGGGAGGAAGAGGGATGCCCCCTCTGCCCCCCAAGAGGACTAGTTAGACTGTCCACAAAAGCCCTGGGGGAGGGGGCGAGGGTCCTGGTCGCGGGGCGTCGCTGCAGAGTTCCCTGCCTGGGGCCTGGCTTGTGTCTACCCAGCGTGGCCTCCGTCCGGTGGACTCTGTCTGCCGAACGGGGCGGGGAGGGCGTGATACGGTAGGGGGAAACAACTCGTGGACACTCCCCCGTCCCCCCAAACTCTTAGTCGGCACGCGCGGGGGAGACTGCGGTCGACGCAGAACTCATCGGACCCGCCGCCAAGCCTGCACGTTGGCGGGAGGGGGAGGCGTTGACCGATGACATGCTGAAGGTGGCATGCGTGCTCGTTTTTTGTTTTTTGTTTTTTTTTTTCCGAGGCCTGTATGCAACAGAAACCTCGACGGCTTCCGTCCGCGCTCCAGGAGGGCGGGGGTGGGCCCTCGCGCTCCGCGCCGTCCCGAGCGCGGGCGGCAGCGCGGGCGCTGGCGTTCAGGGCTGGAGCTCCGGCGCCCCGGCCGGCGGGGGGCCCGCTCTACGGCGACGGCGACGACGACGACGACCACGACGACGACGACGACGACGACGACGACGACGACGACGACGACGACGACGACGACGACGACGACGGCGGCGGCGGCGGCGGCGGTGGCGACGACGACGACGACGACGACGACGACGACGATGACTCTAAGCTTGCCTGGCCCAGACAGCCCCGCGCTGCGAAATCGGCTCGAGACGGGCCCTGGGCGAACAAGCTGCCCGTATGCCCGCCCCTGAGATCCTGGCGCTGCTATTCTTCGAGTCGGGAGTTTTCTCGCCCGGGTCATGGGGTCCCGGGCGTGATTTTTCGCGGTGTTGCAGTTTTAGCGCTGCGTCGGATCTTCCGGGGGCAAGGATGGGGGGGGATAGGCACAGGGGGGGATGTATCGACCTCCAATCGCCCATTGATCGCCGATAGGGGCCCGATAGCCCCAACTTGCCCAGGAAGGTGCGGATTCACTACCGGGGGCCCATCGCCGATCTATTGGCGATTTATCGCCGATTCCAGGTCGATGCATCCCCCCCTGTGTCCGTCCCCCCTGTCGTTGCTTTGGGACCGGGCCCCTGGGCGGCGACCCCGCGGGTACAGGGCGCTCTGTCTCCGCCGCCCCGCGCGGGATCTGTCCGTGCGGCTGCGTATCCGCGGGATCGCGCCCAGGATCCAGACTGCTAGGGCGCGGATACGGACAGAGTCGCCGCTCGTGAACGGGGGACGACGGCCTCTGGGGGTCCCCCTGGCGACGGAGTTCCAATCAGCTCCGCACGGGGGTGGCGCCACACGGCGAGTTGGTAGTGTTTTGGAGACAGTTTTTGTTACGGTCCGGCGATAACCCGGGTTATCGGGCTTGTCCTCCCTCCCCCCCCCCAGGACAACCTAACTTTGCCGGTTGTGCAGGTCCGGGGTGGGGGGGCGCGGGCATATGCAGGGCTGCCCACAGCGCGAAGGTTAGGTTATCGGCCAGCCCTCTCCTTCCCCTCCACCCGGATAACCGCCGATTAAAGAAATGTCTCTGGAGAGCTGTCAGACTTTCAAAAGCGGTGGCCGGTCGCCCCCCCATCTCCGCCACCCCCAGCTCTAGCCTACAAGACGCCCCAAAAACAGAAATTAGATTCGGGGTCGTCATGATGTCCCACGCAGTTTCCGAGGTTCCATAAAACTGAATTGTGTAAGGTTTTCGTGTCTAGCTTCGTAGAAACTGGACCAACGGCTTGAGACATCCTCACATGCCGTGTCGATCTGTGTCTAACATGAAGCGTGCCCATGTTTGCAAAACGTGTCTATTGGTTAGTGTCTATCCATGTCTAGTTTCATAGTTTTCAACTATCCGTGCCTATCCCGTCGTGCCTATTTTTTGGAACGCTTGTCTGCTTTCCTTCCTGCGATCTATCCACATTGGAGAGCGATTGTTTCGCGCGTGTGTACATGTATACATGTATGCATGCATGGCGCTCTCCTCGGAGTCCTCCCCACTCCATCGCACGCCCCAGTGCTTCTTCCCACTCCGACGGGTTCTTCCCCAGTCCATCGCACTCCTCGGCGTTCCACCAAACTCCCCGACTTCTCCCCTCTCCATAGTAACCCTCGGCTTTTCTGCGAACTCCTTCCCAATCTACTCCTCGGCTCTCCTCGCTACTCTAGACTCCTCGTTCCATCTCGCTCGTCGGCAGTCCTTCCGACTCTTGCCGACTTCTCGCCAGGCTCTCGCACTCCTCGGCGACCCCCGCCTTCCTCCAGACTCCAGCCCACCCCGTCGCACTCCACGGCGCTCCACGCCACCCCTCTCCACTCAACCGCGCTCTTCGCCTCTCCTCCTGATCTTCATCGCACTCCTCGGCATTCCTTCTCACTCCTCCAGGCCCCCCCGCACTCCATCGCACTCCGCAGCGCTCCTCCAAACTCTCCCCTTTCCTTCGCAATCCTCGCCGCTCATCCCCCACTCTCCCCATACCATGGGATCCCTCACACCTGGGTGTGCATGTGTACATTACTACGTGTAGGTTTCCGTACACGTACGTCGGTTTATATACACATGCAGACACACCCGCAAGCGTGTCTATCATTCGTTGTCTTTTTGCGCGAGCCCGTGCCCTGCTATGTGTTCGTGTCTTTTCGTGCCTCATTCGTGTTCGTTGAGTACGCGTGCTTATTTTCGTTTATGTTTGATACAATTTCGCGTCTGGTGTTCAATATATTCGTGCCTATTTTGAAAACCCACACTCCGTGTCCATTTCTATTTCTTTTCCGCTTGTGTTTTTACAGTGTGTTCGCGGCACGAAGACATAGACACAAAACCTTTTAGAAGTTGAGCAACCTTTTCAAGGAAAACGCCCAGAAGATAGACACCGCCTGTTGTAGGCTATGGATGTGAGCGACTCGAATAAGCGGGGTCGTCTGCGCCGACATTGGCGCGTGAGCTGCCCGCGGAAGGTCGCGCGTGAGCGCCCGCGAAAGCTGCGGCGCAAGGTCGCTGCGTCATCTCGCGTAAGACCCGTTGTCGATCGTCGTTCCTGTGGAGCTGCCCAGAGGTTGAGCGAGCCGCGCAGTGGCAGAGACGCCAGGAGCGCACACCGCCGCAGCCGGAGCCCGCACGCCGTGCCTGGAGCCTGCGGGAGGCCGCCTCTTGTCGGAGCAGCTGCTGGGGTGCTCTGCGTCCCGGCGGCCTCGGGCAGGCTCCGGCGTGATCGTACAGCCTCGGATTCTGTCGGGTGGCCTCCCTTGGGATCCTGGCGTGGCAACTTTTCCGAGCTGGGCTTCCCCGCCCAGTTCTGGGCCCCGGGACCCTCGTGGATCGATCCGGCTCGAAGAATGATGCAGGAAGATGGGGGTCTGGGGCTCCGGTCGTGCTCTCTGTTGCGATGCTGCATCGTTTTTTCGCAGCGTCGGACCTCCTGGTCGGGTGGCCCGGGGTGGCACATCGACCGCGGCGCGGACAGCCGGCCGAGGGGCAGCAGGGGTCCCCATGCAGACTCGGCGCGGTGGGGTCACTTGCTCCTGGCCCATGGAGGGGGAGCGCCAGGGATCAAGCAGTGGCGAAGCGTCCTGGCTCACCTATAGCCCCACCACACAATGTTCTAAGAACCTTTTGTGCTTGTTTTTGTTCTGAGAACACTTTGGGGTTCTAAGAATATTTCGCGGTAGGACTATAGGAATGCCGGGACGGTCGGTCCCTACTCAAATGGAAGATCAGAAACGGGGCGGATGGGAGTCGTTTTGCATGGGAGTAGCGACGAAGGGGTGATGCGGTGGGGTGGTGGTGGGATGGAACATTCTGGGGAGCGGAAGGAGGGGGAGGTGAATGGAGAAGGGGTCAGCGTTGGGGGGAGTGACATCGAGGTGATCAACATATCCCTGGCGATCTTGACGAAGCTCTACCCCGAGAGCATCAACGTCTCTGGCCAGGGCCTGATCGCCTGCATGATCCACGGGCTTACGCCGTACCGCCGACCCCGTGGGGTGCTTCGGCTTCTTGAGATTTCGTGGGGGCTTCTTCAGGCCTCTCGTTGGATTCCTGGGGGCCTGCTGGCAGCCTCGGGAGGCATTTTGGGGTGGAGGGTCCGAAATGTCAGCTCGAGTTCCATCTAGTGTGCTCATGTTGGGTGGCTTCTTGGGGGCATCCTGGGGCCTCTTGGGTGCCTGCCGGGCGCCTCTTGGGGCATCTCTTTGGGGCGTCTGGAAGCGTCGTCGGGCGCTCTTTGCACCGTCCGGCGCACTTGGAGCCAAACGCGAGGCAGCCCGGTGGCATGCGCAGAGTGCTAATTAAGAGGCGGGACGGACGCCTCGACCATATTACATGCGAAGCGCGCCCCGCGGAGGCAGGGAGCTGCCCGGACGGCGGCAAGCGCAGGGAACTCCTTATTTTTCTCCAGGCGGCTTCGCGCCGGACACGATAGTTTGCACCAGTATCGGGTATAGCCAGGACCCCAGGTAAGGGGACCTGGTTAGTGGTAGGGTCCCGGAGCTCCTAAATCGGCCAGAATCACTAAACCAGGTCTGCCGTAGCTGGCGTTTTTCCGGGTGACGGCAGTTCCGGTTAGTGGAACGGGGCGGGGGGGCGTCCCCCAGTACACATCATTAAACCAGATACCAGTCAACCCAGTTCTGCCAACGCCCGACAGTAGTCCTGTTGTTCTCACAGGGGGGGGACAGAGGGCGTTCGCAAATCGTGCGCGCTGCCTGCGGTGAAAAAAGCAAGCGCAGGAAACTCGCTGAGGAATCTGACCACCGCGTTGTCACCGCATGGTGATGAGGTGAAACCCCGAAACCCGACGAGAATGTGCATCTGGACGTGTTGGCGTAAAGTTTTTGGAGCCCTCTTAGGAGCTCCTTGGGGGCATGTTGGGGGCCCTTGTGGTCATTGTGGGAGCCTTGTGGGGCCTCTTGGGAGCGTCTGGAACCGTCTTGGGGATCTCTGGGGCCCTCCGGCGCCTTTGGAGTCCGTTGTGCAGACCTGTGGACGGCCATCTTGAGGGGTTCGCGGGCCTCCTGGGAGCCCTGTTGGGCCGTCTCGGGGGCTTCTTTTGGTTGTCTTGGGGTTTTCTTAGGGTCCTCTTGGGCGGTTCTGGACACGAGCTTGGGCGCCTCTTGGGCCGTCCTTTATATGCTGCGAAGAAGAACACGACGACTCCTCAAAAACATTGGGTTCCCCAGGGATTGAGGCGAGTTGTGCTGCTTGGGTCAGGGGGCACCTGGGAGCATGTATCGAGATGAGGAGGAGGTGGAGGAGGTGGAGGAAGAGGAGGAGGACGAGAGAGGAGGGGCAGCCGTTTCACACGCCGAGCAACCTCCGAGGGACTGGCGGACTCTCATCGGGGTCGTCGTCGGCCAGGTGACGTTCGGCACGGTGGCCGACATCCTCGGCCGGAGGCGCGCGTCCATTGCCACCGCGGTGCTGGTGATTGCCGGTGCGCTACTCTCCGCCTGCGTCAGCGACTCTGGTAGGGGCGGCATCAGTCTGCAGCTGATGACCTGCCGGCTGCTGCTGGGCCTCGGGGTCGGGGGAGAGTATCCCTTGTCGGCGGCCATCAGCAAGGAGGCGGGACACGACCTGTGCCTCACGCGCCCCCAACTGCTCATCGTGAACGTGCTGATGTTCAACGTCGGCGTGATTCTGCAGGCGGCTTCGGCAGCAGATCATGGGAGCCTTGAATACCCTCGTAATTCCGTCTTCAGCGTCGATCGGCGCCCATTAGCGTTTGGGAGTCGATGAGATAGCGCCGATTTAGCGTCGGCAAGCGTCGATCAGCGGCGTCGACTTAGCTCCGATGAGCGTCGATTCAGCGTCGACTGGCGTCGATTCGCAAGAGCCGACAAGATGGTGTGGGTCAGGAGGAGAAAAAACACACAGACACAATTAATCGTCGATTCCCCCGAAAATATGGGAAAATATGGGCAGTGGAGGGGGAAAGACAGAAACCCAGAAAATATATGAAAATATGGAGATTTGTTTTATTAGTGTGTGTTTATTTGTGTGTCTCAGGGCCCCTACAGTGGGGGGCTCCCCTGAGCTGCCGCAGCAGGCGGTGCTGGTCCTCAGCCTCCTGTCCGCGGGGGTCGGCCTGGAGGCGGTGTGGCGCCTGGCGCTGGCGTGCGGGGCCGTGCCCTCCGTGCTCGCCTTCGCGCTGCGCCTCCAGATGCACGAGCCTGAGGATCGGAGGCGGACAGACCTCCTGTCCTGGCACGTCGATGAAGGAATTGGCCGTCTTCGGTTCGCGAGAGGGCGTCGCGGCCGTCATGTTTGCGGGTCCAGGTCCGTCGGTTTCGGTCCCAGGCCGCTTTCGCTAAGGGGAGGTTTACTCAAGGGAGGTTTCTCCTCCGCCGAGAGGAGGCCGCGGCGCCAGCGGCGGGCCACGGCCATGGTGAGCAGTGGCACGAGATTCGGGAGGTTCGAATAACAAAAAGCAACGTGAGCATTGAACGTTCGATTGCCCTCGCGGGTCTCTTGGATCTGCGCTGGAGCCCCTTTGCGGCGCCCTCGGCGCCACCCCTGGCGCGCTCCGCGCGAGAAAGGGTGGTTCAGCGTAGAGCCAAGAAATCCGCGCGGACCTCCGGAAGTTTATGTTTATGCAGTTGTTATTCCTCTGAAGGTGTTCAGATCGAAGTGGCACGTGTTCACCGGGGCGTGCGTTTCCTGGATGCTATTCAATTTTGTCGGCTACGGCCAGAGCACGTTCTCGTCAATCATCTGCGAGCAGATGCTGGGGCTCGCTGGCAACAGCGTCTACAGTGCTGTGTCCAGGGACGCGTGGTTCGCCTTGGTTCTGGGCATCTGCGCGGCCATGGGCAACCTCGTCGGCTTCGTGCTTGAGGCAAAGACCTCCCGCTGCGGCCACCAGCTCATCGGATTCGCCGGGATGGCGACCTGCAACCTGGTCAACGGGACGCTGCTCGGGGTCCTTCCGCAGAGCATGGCCTGGCTGCTTGTCGCCATCTTCTGCGTGAACGCCGTGGCGCACGCGCAGGTCGGCATCACGACCTACCTGGTTCCGACCGAGAGCTTCCCCGCCGTCGCCAGGGGGACGTGCGTCGGGCTGTCCGCCGCGTGCGGCAAGGTGGGCGCTGCCGTCGGCACGGGGCTGTTCCCCACGGTGCAGGCGACGCTGGGCCTGGGCAGCGTCATGACCTTCTGCGGCGGCCTGCTGCTGTTCGCCTGTGTCGTCACCTGGAACATGACCCCCAGGGGCGGCGACCTCGCGAAGGGCAGCCTGGAGAGGCAGGACTTTCGGTGGTAGCCGCGCTCCGCCTCGGGGCCTCTATAGGACAGGTCGAGAAGTCACTGTGACGAGGGGCCTGTAGGACATTGGCGCTGGCCTCTTGCCATTTGCTGCGTACTGGGTGCTTCCGCATCTCGCCTAGTCTCACTTTGCCGCTGCCTTGTGCAACGCCACGGCTGCCCCGTCCTGCTCGGAAAGATTGTCGCAAAGGGGGGTTGTCGCAAGGGGGGCCGAGAATTCGCCGTGCCCCGTGCTCAAGCTCGCTCTCTTCTCGGACTCTGCCTCCTTCGTGCCCTCGGGCGGCACTCCACGTCCGACCCTGGGGGCCCTGCCCTTCCCCGGTGCGTTTCGCCCCGCAGGTGCGCGCGCGCGACCGCGATCCGCGGCCCCGGCAAGAGGGCAGCCTTGCCGCAGGTGGGCGTTGTGAGCGACGAGCGCGAAGAGGGCCGCGCTTCGCGCGTCAGCGCGGCGCGAGAGGCAGGCCGAGTTTGGCAGAGCACGGGGTCGGCGTCTTATCCCTCCGCAGGGGCGCGCATGGGACCGCGGCCCTGGGCCGGAGAGGGGCCTTTCCCGGGCGGGGGCCAGCGACGAGCGCGACGGAGACCGCCCGCTCCGAGTTGAGCGGCCGGTAGGATTCGAGTACGCAGGCCCCAGATGATCAAGAATCACCCCCGTTTAAGACCTGAGTGTGGTTATCCCTGGCCACTGCAGTTTTGGTCGGTGGTGTGGAGTGGCGGGGCCGAGCTTCATGATCATTGGGGAAGGTACGAATCGTTGATTGAATCTACTAACCACATCATCATCAGCAGCATCATCATCATCCCCCTAAGTACTATCATCAAGTGCTACTACTTCTACTACTATTACAACAACAGCAACTACCACTACTACTACTATTACTACTACTACTACTACTACTACTACTACTACTACTACGGCTACTACTACTACTACTACTACTACTACTATTACTACTACTACTACTACTACTACTACTACGACTACTACTACTACTACTTCTTCTTCTTCTACTACGACTACTACGACTACTACTACTACTACTACTACTACTACTACTACTGCTACTACCACTAACACTACCACCGTTACTACCACCCACTACTACTACTACTACTACTACTACTACTACTACTACTACTTCTACTACTACGACTACGACTACTACTACTACTACTACTACTACTACTACCACTTGTACTCTAGTTCTATTACTACGACTACTACTACTAATATTGTTACTATTACTACTACTACTACTACTACTACTACTACTACTACTACTACTACTACTACTACTACTACTACTACTACTACTACTACTACTACTACTACTACTACTACTACTACTACTACTACTACTACTACTACTACTACTACTACTACTACTACTACTACTACTACTACTACTACTACTACTACTATTACTACTACTTCTACGACTACGACTACTAATATTATTTCTCTCTTAGACTATTATTACTACTCCCACTTCTACGACTACGCCGACTACTACCACGACTAACATTGATACCACGACTACGACTACAACTAGTACCACCCATGCTATGGCTACGACTACTACTACTACTACTACTACTACTACTACTACTACTACTACTACTATTACTACTATTACTACTTTCAGGACTGCTACTACGACAATGGCAACTACTGTTACACATACCGCTACTACTACTATTTCTACTACTACTGCTACTACGACTGGTATACCACTACTACCTACTACGACTACACTGCTACTACGCCTACGACTACTACCACTAATGCTACTACTACTGCTACTACTACTACCGTTACTACTACTACTACCACCACCAGTATTACTACTACCACTACTACTACTACTACTACTACTACTACTACTACTACTACTACTACTACTACTACTACTACTACTACTAACTACTACTTCTACTACTACTACTACTACTACTACTACTACTACTACTACTACTACTACTACTACTACTACTACTACTACTACTACTACTACTTCTACTGCCACTACTACTACTACTACTACTACTACTACTACTACTACTACTACTACTACTACTACTACGGCTACGACTACGACTATGGCTACCGCTGCGATTGCGACTGCGACTACGACTGAGAATACGAGTACCACCAGTAGTGAACTTATTACTACTACTACCACTCTTAATACTAGTCGAAGCAACAGTAATAGTAGTAGTACTACTAGTAGGACTACTACTACTACTTCTACTACTATTACTATTACTATTACTACTACTACTACTACTACTACTACTACTACTACTACTACTACTACTACTACGACTATCTGCTCCTCGCACCCCTTTTCCTTTACCCTAATCATCATCAACAACAACAGCAACATTCGTCATCCTCTTCAACGCCCGTCATGCTGCGAGGTGCCGTGGAAAAGTTGATATTCTTCCGTTGACCCCGAACTTTGTTATCCTCACCCTGTGAATCTTAGGGGCATGGTGTTAGGGGATCGACTACATAATCCATTTACACCAGAATCTATGCTACCGTCGAAACAACGAATCATGCTTAGAATGTTTCTTAGATCGACGGGGCACTCTATATTTTGGTTTGTTTTGTAAAATCGACGGAACATCGTGTTGGTGTGAAGCAATTCCGTAGTTGATCCTGAATGATGGCCGGGAGATGGGAGGTGGCACCACCTCGGGGCTCAGCAGACGGGGTCAATGCAAACTGGGGTCAGTTGGACCACCGGATCTTGCAGGATGTTTCAGGGCCACGGGCGCACTGACCGAGGCTGAGGCGCAGGATCCGGCAGGATCCTCCAGGATTTTGCAGGATCCTGCAAGGCTTGACTGACCGTTTGAATTGACCCGGGTCAGCAGATCCCCGACAGGTCCGGTCAGGTCTCGGTTCACGCGACCTCCCAGCCGGTCCGCGGAGCCGAGGGACCCCCGGGGGCTGGGGGGCGTTCGGAGGGGGCGTGCGGGGCTGCCCGCGTGAGGGCGCGCGCAGGACTGCCCGCATTCCCACGCGGCGTGCCACGCTGGCGGTCTGCATGGGCCATCGCTTCAAGGTTGCCGCCTCGTCGGGCGTAGTCACCAGTTCCTAGGAAGGAAAAACTCAAAGTAGGACAATGTACCCATACCTCTACCTCTACCTCTACCCTATCCGCGGAGGCACTCGTCGCCACCGCTGGATTTGCTTCGAAATCCTGGTCAGAACGTACCCCGGGATAGGTCCGGGGAGTAGCGGTATCGATACTTTATGTTTTCCCCAATAGCACGCGCATTCACAAGCAAGCGCGGAATTGCAGGAACATCCGGGATGATTTGGGTGAAGGGGGACAGAGGGCTATCCAGGAAATACGAGGAATTCTAGACGCTTCGCGTATACCCACCAGCAAGGCGTGGAGCACCGCCACCAAGGACTGCTGCAGACACAGGAAGCACCCTGGAATGGCCGGGTTGGGAGAGATCCTCCGAGGCGCTCTGGGCGGCTCCATGATGGATGAGTTCCGTGAGGGAATCATGGACACCGACGGCCTCCCCATGGAATCCTGCAAGGCCCGGTCGCTTCTGGTCGTCATGATGCTCATGCTCCGCGAGCCGCGAGTGTTTCTGTGGCCCTTCCCTCATGCAGAGCAGGCCGGGGACGTCATCGAAGCCATCCTGGGGTTCTGTGTCCCCTGGCAAGAGGTTCACCAGGATTTCCGAAGCCAATTCGCCCGAACCTGGAGCTTCACGCTGGACGACCTTGCCGACCTACACGGACCCATCGAGGCGGTCCTGCCCCACATCTCCAAGCTCGTGGCGTTGGCGCATCGCCACCCGATTGCGCGGGCAGCCGGTTGCCCGCAGACCTGGAGCGAGATGGACAGGCAGGACTTTCAGTTAAAAACGCCTATGCTCGTCCTCGAAAAAATCGTCCCGGCCGCAACTCTGACCTCCCTGGGTACACGCAGCTGCTCAGTGTGCGCGCTACACGTCGCGCTGGCGGGGACCGACGCCTCTTTGGGTCCAGACGATCGGCTTGCGGGTCTTTTCTATATCGGCGGCGGACTTGCCTTGTCCAACACCGACCTCAATGCCCCCCCGCCGCCGACCCCCGCCCCAGGCACCAGACTGGACCCTCCATACATCCCCGACGAGAGGCTCGCACTCGAGCAGAACAACGGCATACTCATGTGCGACAGGTGCGGAACGGACCATCTGCGTTCCGCCGATGGCACCTGGATCTCCGACATCACGCGCCAGATGGTCGCTCAGAATAGGCCTCAGGCCTACATCAACGGCGCCAACATGGGGTGGCACTGCGACATCTGCTGGTTGCGCCACCTGGAGGAACAGGGCCTCCCAACGCCGGCAGGAGCGACATTCGCCGACAGAGTCAAGGAGCATGAGCAGCAGAGGACGGGCGCCAACAACGACAAGGCGAGCGCCCTCCCTTCCCTGGGACACCTTCCACTCGGCTTTGGATGCAGCCCCCTGGCGGACACGAGGACGTTAGCGGACCTCCTCATGGGGCCGACGGGCATGAAGATCCCCGAGCGAGCCAATACCACCATTCCCATCCTACGGATCCGGGACGAGCGCTTCGGCCTCAAAGCCGCGCAGACCCAGATCTACTCCGCGCGGCGCGACACATGCCCCCAGGGGGCCCCGCTCCTCGTCTGGGACCCTGGCTCCCCGCCCCTGGGATGTTTCATATGGAAGCCGGCGGAAGGCATAGGCGTTCCCGAGCAAGCTGGACTGCCCCCCATCGACAAGCGAGCCCTGGCCTGGTGGGAGCGCAAATGGAACGCTACATGGTGCTGCCGACGCTGCCTGGTCCCGATATGGAACATAGGCCCGGCCACCCTGGATCGCATCCTGGATCGAGACTTCAGATCTCTGTATCCAGCCAAGCTTCCAGTCCTTCCCTCGCTCAGCAGCCAGATTGGAGTCGAAGGGCCTGTGGACATTTCTGATTCTCTACCATGGCTAGGCGTGGACGCTAAGGTCCAGGACCGATTCACCAAGGTCGGAGTAAGCAATCCCCCTGGGTCCAGCGCCGCGGGCAGTACTGGTGCAACGTCAGAGCAAACTCCTAGGTCTCTCGCCCAGCTTTTGGAGCTCTTGCCAGACCTGCCAGCACCAGAGGGCCCGCTCCTGAGCAACAGGAGCGTCTATAATCCCACCCTATGCGCTGAGGATCCCAGCAGACCTGGCGCCGGTGGATTGTCCGCGCGGCGATCGCCGATAACTTTCCTCCGCGACTTCCATCCGGGATTGGATTACACTTGGAGGCAGTTTTGTTTCGCCAATCGCGACAGAAGCGCCCCTGAGCCCAGGTGCGACGAGGCCTCCTTGCCCGACGAATTCCTGTCAGAGTTCCTCAGGACTGTATATGGTGACTACATCCAGGACAACTGTTTCCCTCCCAACCAGCGCTGGGAAGGTAAGCGCGCGGCCGCGGCGCGAGTCGTAGCACACCTGACCAACGGCGAGAGACATAAGGAGCCCTGGAGGATTTGTGCGGCGACGCTGGCCCCGGCAAGTGGTCTCGTTCCCCTCCGACATGAGATGGGCATGCTGACGGGTTTCCTACTCAGCCTCAGTGTCGATGCCCTCGCCTCCGCATCCATCACCTCCTTGGCTGAGTCTCCCCCACCAGGCGTGTTGATCATGAGCGACGACAGACCAGACACTCCCATGGCTGCCGACACAGGCAAGTCCCAGGGCACGATGGACAACGACTCTCGCATGGGCCACCAGGACCCGCCCGACCACAACGGCAACGACGAGAGCGTGGAAGACGGGATCTCCCCTACAAAGGTGGAGTCTCCCGACTTCGGAGAAGGCGAGCCCTTTCCTCCTTTTACTTGCTCGGACTCGGCCTCGGAGGGCGATGATTGTCGCCCAGGCGACGATGCGCCTCAGCAAAGCCCATCGGCGGACAGCTCTGACTCCAGCCGCGAGGAGGCCCCGACCTCGGCCGGGGACGAAGCGCCCTACGCCGACCACAGTAGCGATCCAGCCCGGGGACCCGCGGGGGACGAGAGAGCCCGCGACCGAGGCGGCTCGCGGACCGATCGCTCTCCCGCGCCCACCCCGCAGCTCCCTGGACAGAGGCACTTTCACCCTCGCCATACTAGCACATCGGAGCAGAATGCACTCAACCTGTTGACCTGTCTGGAGGGGGGCGGCCCCATGTACAAAGTCTGGCTGGGCACGGTGGCCCTCGAACGTCCCAACGAGACACCCGCCAGATGCATAGCCAGGCATCAGTCGGAGTTGGGCGCAGTCTTCTGCGCGCTGTGGACCGCGCACACGCAGCGAACTTGGCCCCCTGGATCCAGGGCGCCCAAATCCGACCCGAAATTGGACACGGCCGCGTCCATCAATCAGTTTCTTGATGACTGGAAGGACTGCGGGCATGACGCCTACCAGATGAACACGAGGCTGGGCTACGGCATTCACTGGGACAGGCTACGAGCCGACTGCCTGCGACACTCCCGTACCGACGGCAGGGGCAAAGGCAGCTACCACTAGACCGGCTGGCGTGGCCGCGCGACGAGCTCCTGGGACACCTGGGGCAGCTGGCAGGGCGAGTGGAGTGATGGATGGCGCGAAGATCGCTGGCAGACGGGTGGCAAACGCGGCGGTGGCCGCCCCGACGATCGAGACGATAGAGGCGAAAAGAGGCTCCGATGGAGGGACTGAGCTCACTCCCCGCTCCCAGCGCCGTGCGCCACCACGACAACTTCACTACGCACTGAGTGCGGCCCTCCGCCGCTTTCTTTCGTTCCAACTGCGGGGCGGCCCCCCGACTGTCCCCCCCCCCCTGGACGGCACTCTTCCTACCTTTGGACCATGGTGCGCCGCTCAGTAATACCATCTGCACTTTGCGTGACAGTGCGCAGCCTGCAGACCCTAGCTGGCCCCTGGCCCCGCTGCCCTTACTCTTACCTGTGGCCGCTGAACCCTAGTCTTAGGGCTCACGTTGTCCTCTCTGACTGTGTTTCACACCCTGGAGTTCCCTCTGGCGCAGCCTTGAGCCGCGCTGCGGGCCCCGTTCAATTGCGGCGTTCTGCCGCCCTCCCCCCGACGCGCGCACCTCCTGCCTTTGGATTCAGGTGCGCGTTTCGGTAACACCGTCCACTGCCACCCCAGCTAGTGGACCTGTGGCCTCCGGCCTTGCTGTAGATCTTTCACCCGCCAGGCGCGTCCTGGCCCGCGTCTGTGGACCCTGGCGGCCTCGCCTGTCCATAGACTCACTCCCTGGACTTCTCAATCATTCAACGGCCTTCAGCCGTGACCCTGGAACGAAGTGACTCTGAGGGGCGCGTTTTGGGTATACGACGGTCCCGTCCCTCGGGTGCTACCCTACACGCTTATGGGTGGCGCTGAGACACTTTGGATGTGCACTATCGGCTACGTGTTCCTACCGTGTGGCTTCGTGCACGCTGCCGCGCCCTTGCCAGTCGCTGGACCAAGGGCCTGACGCATCTCAGTTGTGGAAGGTTCTCTCTGGCTACTCTGTTTCCACACCCTGGATGCGCGTTCTGACGTCGCGATGTTCTGATCCGCCGTCAGGGTTCCCCGCTGGACTTTGTCACCAGGCAGTCTGTGCTACCCGTCAGACTCCCTGGATTGACGTCTTCGGGACCGTTCTTATTTGTTCGTATCCGAACTGTTGGGAGCGCTTTACGCGCCATTTTGGCTGCGCTCGGCTTCCTCGGTGCCTGTGTTCAGACTCCCTGGATGCGCCGTTGCATGTTTCGTTCAGGGGCTGCCCTGCAGACTCCCTGGATTGCACGCATTGGCTCAGACGCCCTGGGTCGCTGCTGCCTGCCGCCTGACCGCGGCCTCGCGCGCGCCCGCCTCTTAGTCGCGGCCGCAGCCCGACCGCGACCGCCCGCCGCTGGCGCTTCCGCCTCCGGCTGTAAAAAATATACCCACCAGCATACATCCGCTCCCTGGAATCGTCCTCGGAGCCGCAGATCAAAAAGTATCCCCACCAACCCATCCAGAAACAATGTCCAGGGGCGAGTTCAGGTGATCAGGGGAAGTGCGGGAGCAAAAGGGGGGACGGCCGAACCGTGCGAAAGTGGGAGAGAGAAGGAGGAGGTTGGATGAATGGATAGGGGAGTTGGGAGAAGGAAAATGGATAGGATGAGTAGGATGTCGAGGAGGAGGAGGAGGAGGAGGAGGAGGAGGAGGAGGAGGAGGAGGAGGAGGAGGAGGAGGAGGGCAGGCAAAAGGGCCAGAGGTCTCTTGGATGCCTCTCGGAGCCTCTTGGGATATCTCTTGGGCGCTTCTTGGTGGCCTCTTGGGACGGACGTCTTGGGGGTCTTTTGGCGGTCCTGGAGGGCTCTTGGGCGTCTTGGGTGCCTCGGTGGGGCCTCTTGGGGCCGCTTGGGGTCCTCTTGCGGGCCTCCCGGGGGCCTCTTGGGAGCCCCTGGGGGCCGTCTTGGGGCCATCTTGGGGCCTCTTGGGGCCTCCTGGGCGCTTCTTGGGGCATCTTGGAGGACATCGATCAACGAAGGGGGGGTCCCTAATTAGGGTTGCCCCTCTAGAACCTCTAACATCGCCTCTTGGGGCGCTCTTGGAGCGCTCTTGGGCGCCCTTGGGGCCGTCTTGAGGCTTTGTTGGGCCCCTCTTGGGGCCCTCTTGGGCCATCTTGGAGCGATCTTGAGGCCTCGGATGGCCATCGAAAGCGAAAAGGCGAGAAAGTACACGTCATTAGTTTTCCCGATGTTTTGGAAGGATTTTGGCTTTTTGGAGGCCTCCTTGGATGTCTCAGAGCCGTCTTGGAACCTTCTTGGATCCTCTCGGAGCACCTTGGAAGCTATCTTGAGGCATCTCGGGCTATCTTGAGCCATCTTGGAGGTCATCTTGGGTTCTCAGAGGCCCTCTTGGAGCCGTCTTGGGCCATCTTGGACGCTCTGACCGCTCGCGACCGGCCCCGTCCAGGTCCAGGGGAGGGGGCAGGGGGAGGGGTAAACCCCTCCACGAAGGGGAAGAAGGGGGTTGGAAGAGGAAACACTCTAGACCACCTTGCGCCCTAAAGGGCTGGTGGGGTTCTGGGGAAGCCTGGGATTCGTATAGATCTGTTCGTGTCCCCCCCGAGTCCCTTGGAGTGTCCTTTGCCGCTCGGGCAGGGCCCGTGTCCGAGCTCCTCCAGGAGTGCCTCTCTGCACTCCCGGGTGGGATGTACCCGGATCCGCCGCTGCGCGCGCATTGACGGGGGCACGATCAACGCGAGGGCGGCGAGGGCTGCAGACGCCCCAGAGGGGGCCTTCTGGCCCGAGAAGGGCACCTCCCTTCCCTCCCCCACTTATCGCCCCCCGTGAGTTCGCGCCCAGCGCCGATCTGGAGACGTGCCCCCCCGGGCAGCGCTGGATGTGGATGCCTTCCCGCTTCCTCCCCGGCGCAGTGCTGCGCGGTGCAGGGGCCTTGCATCCGAGCGGATTGCGCTGGCAGGAGAAGCGACGAGAGCGGCAGCAGGCGAGAAAGCGCGGCCAAACGCCGATGCCAGGATGAAACGATGGACGACGCCGTCGCGGGAGACATATCCACATCCAGCGCTCCGCGGCGTCCAACGGGGCACGTAATTACCCAGACCTGTGGGTATTGTCCATGTGGGCAGCGACAATTCACTTGGCGAACGGCACAGCCCTTCGCAGATGCAAGTAGCGCGCCAGAAATAGCACTCCCTTCGGGAGGCACGAAGAGGGCGAGGGGCGAGGAGTGCACCGAGGAAGACTCAGCCGATTTCATTCAAGCGCGCGCTATAGGGCAGAGTCCCTGTGAGGGGTGTGCCGACACATGCGGGGACACAATGTGAACGCCCGATAGAGTCCCCCACGGGGCCCGATCCGCGTGAGGGGTGTGCTGAATCGGGGCAAGAACGGAGTAGGAACGCGCTCTCTGCGCTCGCATGTGAACATGCACGATCGGCGTGAGGGGCGTGCCGAAACTGGCGAGGTTTGCACTTGCGGGCGCTCCCACTGGTGCCGCAGATTAGACGAGGAACCAGAAAAGCTCGCCCTCGCCTTGGCAGTAATTCGAGGCTCCTATGGGACACGATCCTCGTGAGAGGGGTGCGCCAGGATGTGCGTGGAACCGAACGCGTGGAGCCATCTCTGGATCTGCCTCCTTCGGCAAGGGGTGCGCCCACATGGGCGAGCGCAGGAAGGGGGGAGGCGGGAGGGATTTTTGGATTGCCCTCCCGATTCGCCGTCTCGGCTGTCAGATGATGGCGGCACTCGCTGGCTATAACCACGCGCGGACATGCAACGAGCATATGATTAGCATCGGCTCCTAGGGAACAGTAGCCCAGAAGGGCGGAAACTAAGCGGAAGGGAGGGAGGGGAGGGCGGCGCGCGGCGCAGCGGAGAACGGCCGGTTGGGAGAGGCGCCCGCGCACGCAGGCTGCACAGGCCGCGTCGGGTCGCCACGTCCTCGCGCGCAGGGCGCTCGCTCCCCGTCGTCTCCAGCACGGACGCCCCCGCCGCCCGCCAGGGCTCGTTCCGACCTCTCCTGCTCCGATTCCGGTTCAGGGTCAGTTTCGAGCCTTTCCGGTTCCGATTCGGTTCGACCTGGGATCAAAGATGGCCGGGCACCAGCCTGCTGATCTTTGCCGACCGACCTGGCTGCCCATGTCCGCCGCTCCGGTTCACTTGATTAGATAGCCGATTCGACTCATCATCGATTCCATCCTGGCCGTTCCTGCCCGCAAAATCCAGAATCTCTCGCTGGCGGGCCCAGCTTCGAGAGGGCGAGGAGGACGAGGACGAGGACGTCCTGACGTCCTCCTTGTCCTCCTCGTCCTCCGCGCTAGGGGGCGAGGACGACGAGGACGAGGAGGAGGCGGAGGGCGAGGAGGGCGAGGAGGGCGAGGAGGCCGCACCCCCCATGGCCCGAGGGGTCCACCCCGCCAAGGGCGCCTCCGGGCGGCCTCATTTGTGCGCGGCAGCCCGGGCTTTTGGCGGTGGCGCGTCGCGCGCGCCGGCGCGATGTCGCGAAAGCCCGAGGCGCGTCCCGCTCTCAGAGGAGGGGGAGGAGGAGGAGGAACAGGATAAACTGGATAAGCAGGTTTAGGAGGAGAAGGAGGTGGAGGGAAGCAGGAGGTAGAGGAGGAGGAGAGGGAGGGGAAGGTGAGGAGGAAGAGGAGGAGGAGGAAGAGGAGGAGGAGGAGGAGGAGGAGGAGGTTCAGTTGAGACAGCCACTGTTGGCCTTCGGAGGACGTCCTCGTCGCCACGGCTGGGTGCAGCTCGGAAAATCGATGCTTTGAGACCCCGGGAGGGGTCTGGTGACCTATTTCCAACGTCTGGGCATCCCAGACGGGGTCCGAGCAGATGGCGTCGAGGGGCAGCGCCGCATCGCCGATGCATCGGCGATGCGGCTCGATGTGGAGTCCGATGTTCTCCACGAGGGCGTCGCCGCTGCATCGCCGACCCCCGCCGAAGCATCGGCGATGCGACGAGATCCTCCGAGCCCTTCTGCTCGGAGCCCATATAAAGGAGGCCTCCGTGGACGCAGGCTCGGAGACCCGGAGAAAATTTGGCCCCTGGAGGGGTCCGCTGGCCGGCTCTTGGGCTGTGATGTTTGTTCAGATCGCCCTTTGGGTCCCGCTCTCAAGCAGTGGCGAAGCGTCCTGGCTCGCCTATAGGCCTACCAAGGAATGTTCCAAGAACCTTTTGTGGTCTGCACGAAATGTTCTAAGAACATTCCTGGCCGAGATGGTCTTTTTTTCACACATCGGGTTTATGTTCTAAGAACATTGTTTTTGGTCTTAGAACTTGTTGGGGGTTCTAAGAACAGATCGTGGTAGGCATCTAGGAATACCGGGACGGTCGGTCCCCGCTTAACGCTGGGGGCGGGCCAGGGGCTGGGGGGCCCGCCCCGCGGCGGCCGCGCGCCCCTGGAATCGAGCAGGGGGGAGCAAGCGAGAGCTTCCGTCGGGATGGGCATGCGCCCGAACAAGTGTGATAGAAATTGGTGATAAGAAACAAGTGTGATACAACAACAAGTGTGATGAAAACAGGTGTGATAGCAAAGCAAAAAACAAGTGTGATAAAAAGCACTGTGAACAAATAAGCTGTTTTGTTCACAGTTTGTTTTCTCCAACACACCTGTTTTTTATCACGCTTGGTCGGCCCCTTCTTTTGGGCGCTTTGTGGGCAGGTTTTGTGTGGCCCCTCGGAGGCCAGCGCCGGCATTCCCGCCGGCCACGCCCCAAGACGGCACTTGCATGCCTGATGGCTTTTTGGGGAAGCCGTGCTTTGGAGTGTTGGGTGAGCCTTACAGTTTCGTTGGATCTGCTTTTCTGATTTGGTTCACGCCTGCAGAGAGCAGCAGCGGCCGAGCTCCCCTGCCAACGCTCCCAGAGGTCCGCGCGGGTTTCCTGGGTCGGCGTAGGGACCCCCCCCCCTGCGGTGTCGCAGGCGCCGCCCCAGGAGATCCGCGCGGGCCTCCGAGAGTCGCGGCTCGGAGAGCCCCTCCTCCCCAAGGTGCTCGCTCCCCGGGCGCCCAGGGGTCCCGCTCGCCGCCACGGCTGGGCACGGCTCGGAAAAGATTACCAGCCTGGAACATATCCCTACCCCTATGTTTGACATCACCTCACCTCGATGCCGATCTTAAGGATTCCCCCAGTTTTTGAGGGCCTATCCCTAAGATTGTCCTCACTTGTTGCTCGCCCATCTTAGGGATAGGGATACGTTCGAGGCTGGTTAAAAGAGGCCGGGGTGTACCCTCCAGGGGCGTGCTCTGAGCGGATCTGATTCGGGGAGCGTCACGCGTGCCCCAGCGCCGACCTGTGGCCAGGCCACTGCAAGGCCCAGGGTCGCCGCCGGTGGAAAACGATGGTCTCCTCCTCGAGTGGCTCACATGGCGCCATCTGTGGGAGGCGTCCGAGGCACGCGGGCCACTTCATTCCCTCGATACGAGGTCGCCACGTGCTGTGCCAGGCAACAGGGTTCCCACGGTTGCCGAAGACAGCGACAGAACCGTCAGCTGCGAGTCGCGCGGAACGTGGAAGAGCACGTCGTGATTGCAGGGTTTCGATCGCTCACCCAACAACCATTTGGGCCTTTCTGAGGGTGTTGGGTAATGGAGGCCGATACATTAGGTGGAGAAAGGTTGACCTTTCGTGCCCTACGCAAGGGGCCCTAAAAGGGCTCCCCTGGGGCCCAAGCGAGGCACGAGAGGAGCACGTTTCTCCCCCCCCCCCCCCCCCCAGAAAGCAACGCCCGGTGCTCGACTTTCATTCGAGGTTGGGCCGGCTTCGATGAGCGTCTTCGATGGGCTCCAGGATGCCAGGGGCTGCAGGGCAGGCATGGGGGGCAGGGAGGGAACGCAACACTGCATCCGGCTGAATTTGACGGTCCCCTGTCCCGGGCCACTCGCCTGGACAATGCATACTCTCGGAGTTCCGCGCGGATTCCTTGGATCGGCGTAGGGCCCCCCCTTGGCAGTGCCTCCGGCGCCGCCCCTCCCTCCCTGGCGCGCCCCGCACACCAGGGGGAGGGGACCCGCGCAGATCCTACAGATCCGCTTGGGCTTCCGACAGTGGTGGGTGAGAATCTGGGCAGGAGTGTGCATAACAGAAGGCACAGCTCGTTTCAGTGTGAGCGTGCAAACAGATGGCGTATCCGCGGCCCTGATAAGAGCAGCAAGTGTATAACAGAAGGCACATCTCGTTTCAGTGTGAGCGGAGAGGACGGAGGGAGAAGGGGAAGGAGGAGCAGGAGGAGGAAGGATGCTGAAGAAGGGAAGTTGGAGAGTACGAAGGACGGGGCAATGCTAGACGAGACCGGTGCGAGGAGAGCAGGATTGCGGACGGCTAATCACGAAGACGGTCAGCTCGGGCATCATTGATCGCTGCTTCGTGCATGGGGTGCTCATGGAAGACCGCCAGGTTGAGCGAGTCTGATCTATCCAGAGGCTGAGCTCTTCAGACTTCACCTTGCAGACGAGCATTAACTCAATCCACGGTCAGTATTTGGTTTCGTGTATTGGTTTTGATCACGTCTTACTCATACGTTTACTCTATGTAACATCAAACTGTGTCGTGGCCATGCCTTCAAACGGCACAGGTTGTCTCATGCGATGTATTTGTATGATCCCATGGTCAATTGGTGCTTGTATATGAGTATCAGATGCCGTGGCGTTTACTCCATGTAATCTCAAACTGGGTTGTGGCCATGCCTTCAAACGGTACAGGTGGTCTCATGCGATGTACTTGTATGATCCCATGGTCAGATTGCCGCCGAATCACATTTCCGAAGGCCTGGCCGATCGCTTGGCGCGCTGAGCACATCTCGAAACTGCGCTTCCCTTCCGTCGCCGTCGGCCTCTGCTCAAGCTCCTTGTGCCCAGGCCGTGCTGGCTGGGCCGTGGGCATCCATGGCGTCGTGTCGCGCCGCGGCGCTGTGGGCCGCCGCTGCAGCCTGGCTGTGGTCCGTGCTCTGCGGCTGCGAGGCGGGCGGCTTCGTGGTGGCGCCCCCCGTGGCCGCCGCCGGGCCACGCCGGTCCTCGAGGCCACGGCTCTCCGGCGCGGGCGCCCGACGCCGTGCCAGCGTGCACGCCGGCCCGCCCCGCCCGGCGTTGCTCGCCGCGGGGTGCCTGGGCGTGGCGGCGTGGCCCGCGGCCCGCCGGGCGCGCACGGGGAAGGCCCGGGCGGGGCTTCGGCGGGGCCTCGGCGGCGTGGTCCGCGCAGCGGAGGAGCGCATGACGCTGGGGGACTTTCGCCTGCTGCTGGGGAACTGCTACGGCGTGGCCAGCGTGCTCCACCTCGTGGACATCTTCGGGGCGAACACGCTCCCCTCCAGTCGATGATCCTCTGGACGCGTGTTCGCCCAATGTGTGTGTGTGTGTATGTTACGCCGTCCAGCTCCGCCGACAGCACGCAGCCTGTGTCGACCCCCATTACACCACCGCATGCGTCGTGTCGAAGGTCTTCGGTGGACAAGCACGTTCTGAGGATCATCGATCCATGGTCGGCGCGCCCCCCTTTGCGGAGCTTCCGGCGGCCGCGCAGGTCGCCGAGCTGGTGTGGTGCGGCGCGGGTGCTGTCGCTGTGCTGGGCACCCGTCTGGCGCCGGGAGCCGTCGGGGACGCGTGCCTGGCCTTCTTCGCCCTCTACGAGGCGTGGCTGGTGGCCGCAGGCCTCGCGGCGTACGGGTCCGGGCTGGGCATGCAGCCCTTCCTGAACGTGGTGGTGGCCCAGGGTCTGGCGCTCGCGGCCTACCTCTACTGCGCCAAGGCGGACGAGGGGGCGAAGGCGTGATCTCGGGCCGAGCGACGCGGAGTTTGGGGTGCACCGTCAGTGTCTGAGAATGGGGTTGTCGTCTCGCGTGCGGCTAATTACGGGCGCGTGCCTTGCTGCTTCCTCCTTGTTGTGTTATGTGTTGGCGTCGTCACTGCCTTTGTCTTCGGGATTCGTTTGGCGCTCGTACTTGTCGTACTTTGCACAAGAAGATCCCAAGGCCTTCGAAATTGTGGCTGGCGTCTATACCTGCCCCGCAAGGTCGACACGACTTTGTGACTCTGTCATGGTTCGATAATCAATCATACGGCGAAGGACCACATGATCGCTAGTGCTACTAGCACTATGTTGTACACTGCCACTGCTACTCGATTCAATGTGTATCCCTGTCAGGTTTAGAGTTTAGAGGTGCTGGACCACGCTTGGCGCAGCTTGATCCTCACCCTCGCGCGCGGCTTGCACGCGTGAGTGAAACGCAGACATATTGTCTGTTCATCTTCTGACGGCCCATCCTCAGCATACCGATGACCCCCTCCGGTTTCAGACTGATTTTGATATGTTTTCCAGTTGTTTCGCAGCAGGACTCATAACGTTGTGCAGGACGATAAATGAAGAGGAAACAGGTCGCAGCATGATTACCAGATATCCAAACATGGTTTAAATCTGTGTTCACATGTAAGAAGCATGCTTCAACAATGTTTAGAACATGCTTCAAACAGTTTAAACACTGACATATTGAACTAACATGTCAGTTTAGTTCAACGATCGGATTGCTAGGGTGTCCACTGTCATGGCATCCACAATCAGCACGAGCCTGCAGCACTGAATTGTAATTTTTCAAAGATTCGAATCACCACTAGCCAATGCGAATACGATGCCCAGGCGATTTGCTGGGCAAAGCGAAGTAGAGACGCATGGCGTGATACAAGCATGCTCACAATAGTGCACTCAGACACCTCTTGGAGTTTTCCTGGAGCCATCTTCGAGATCTTTTGCTGACCTTTTCAGAGCCTGGGGTCCTCTTGGGGTTCCCCTTGAGTTCTTTTGGGGGCATTGGAGTCCCTCCTGGGGGCATTCCGGCGGCCATCAGACAAAACGTGGTTAGGGTTGCCCCGTTGGAGCCCGAATAGTTGCCTCTTGATACCTTTTTGGGGGCGCTCTTGAGGGACCTCGGGGCCATTTGGGAGCCTTGAAGTTGCCCGTCTTCAGGTCTCGCTTGGGCGGTCTTGGAGCTACCTCGAGGGCTCGGTAACCCATCGGGAGCGAACCGGCGAGACTGCAGCACACACACACACATACACACACACACGCGCACACACAAGAGACTCCTCGGCCGCTTAGCGTCGATTGCGGGCGGTCTTGGAGGCAAGTTGGAGACATTATTAGGCTTTCTTGTACCATCGTGGATGCCATCTGGGGATCTCTTGGAGCCATCTTAGGCCAACCTGGACGCTCAAACCGCTCGCGACCCCCACCCATGGAACGGGGGGGTGCTGTGGGAGGGGCCGAATTCCCAACGGGGACGCCGCAGGCTGCGTCGCTCATTCCCACTGACCCTCCCACCAAAGAAGTAGCAACGGGGACAGCCAGGGCAGAGGTTGTCATCGGATGGGTTGCAATTGGGAACCAATCCAAACACCAGATGCGCGACGCTCGCGAGGTGCGCCACGCGTGCCAGGTGCGCTGTGTGCAGACAGTGCGCCATGTGCCACAGCGTCCCAAGCGCTCCAGGCGCGCCAGATGCGCCACGTGCGCCAAGTGTGCCAGATGCTGTGGCCGCACCCGGTGCGCCAGTTCGTCGACGTGCCCAGAGCTCGCCAGGTGCTCCAGCGCATCTTACTGCACGCAGCGTACAATACGTCGACAAAGTGCTGGCGGTGTGGTCAGCATGGTGTATGGCGTGTGAACCCGCCACCTGTTGGCATCATTACTCATAGGTATAGTGGTCCCGCGCATAGTGGACAATCGGCCATGACTAAGACACCCTCTCTACGCACCTTTTGTCGACAACGAATGGGGATGCTCCCAGGATGCCCGCTCATGGTCGAGACTTTACCTCTACATTCGCCTTGCATTCTTCCCAACCATCCTGTGGTGTTGGGTCCTCGTTTTGGGGGGACAGCTCCCCGCGTCTCCTCCTCTCCTCTCCTGCTTCCCCCTCCCCCTCCTCCCACCCTTGCCTCTGCCCTCGCATGTCCATTCCAGCCCACCCAGTACAGCGCTTCTTGGCCCCATAGGGAGCTCCACCGAAGTCTCCAATGCCAGCGTTCGCACGCGCCCACCGCACCCATTTTGGTACACCCCGCACGACTCGTGGCCCCATAGGAGCTCCACCGACGGCCCCTGTGGCTACGTTCGCATGCGCCCACCGCACCCGTTTTGGCACACCCTTTCCGGGCTCCGTGGCCCCAGGGAGCTCCACCGACGCCCCAGTGGCTGCGTTCGCATACGCCCACCTTTCCAACTTTGGCACACCCTCACACGTTTCGCGGCTCCATCGGGAACTCCACCGGCGGCACCAGTGGCTGCGCCCGCATGCGCCAACCGCACCCAAATTGGCACACCATTTACACGTCTCGTGGCACACGATGGGAGATCCACCGACGGCCCCAGCGGTTGCGTTCGCATGCGCCCACCGCACCCAATTTGACACACCCCTCGCACGTCTCGTGGTCCCATAGGGAGCTCCACCGGCGACCCCGGTGGCTGCGCTCGCATGCGCCCACCGCATCAATTTGGCACACCCTCACACGTTTCATGGCCCCATATGTAGGAATGTCCACAGACGGCCCCAATGAATACGTTCGCATGCGCCCACCACGCCCAGTTTGGCACACCCCTCACACGCTTCTTGGCCCCATAGGGAGCTCCACCGACGGCCCCAGTGGCTGCGTTCGCATGCGCCCACTGCACCCGTTTTGGCACACCCTTCCCACGCTTCGTAGCCCCAAAGGGAGCTCCACCGACGGCCTCAGTATCTGCGTTCGCGTGCGTCCACCGCACCAATTTTGGTATATCCTCTCACGCTTCCCAAATGTAGGGAGGTCAACAGACGGCCCCAATGGCTGCGCTCGCATGCGCCCGCCGCAGCCAATTTGACACCCCTCGCGCGTCTCATGGCACCATAGGGAGCTCCACCGACGGCCTCAGTGTCTGCGTCCGCCTGCGCCCACGGCACCAACTTCGGCACACCCCTCGCACGTTTCGTGGCCCCAGAGGGAGTTCCGAATCCGGTGTAGACAGCGACGGCTTTTACAACTGAACATGGTTGGTCTTTTCGCCTGGCTAAGTTTTGACAAGGGTGCTGTGGGTTGGGGGGTGGGGGCGTAGTGCTCCTGGCGGCTGGTTGAGTGATTGAGTGGGTGCCTGTTAATGAGGCGCAGTGGAAGAAACCCTCCGCCGAAGGGCAAGGAGGGAGTATACAGAGCTAACTCCTTACGTAGATCACCTACACCACAAAACGGTAGCTGCGATCGCAATCTTTGTTTTGGTGTCGCAGGTCGCGCGCGCGAATGCAACAGTATATTGCTTTGCTGTAATATTTATTTCTCCCACTTTTTACGAGCAGGAGTTCGCAATAGTTGGCGTGCCAAGATGCAATGGTTTTGCGTGGCCAAGCAATCTTATGGATGTGGCTGGTGCAGTAGTTGAGCCCGCCTGCGCAATGGATCACAGCATTTGCGCGCGTTACGCGGTGTACTTGATTCACCATCTGCTCTTGTGGACCCGATTGGAATGGCTCCCTTGGCCTGGAACCAAGCAACAATTGTTGACGCTTCGCGTATCCCCACCAGCCCATCGAGAAACGATGCTCAGGGGAGTTGAGGTGATCAGGGAAGTCGGGGAGCATGCAGAATAACAAAGGGCGGGGGAAGCTGTCACAGACCCCGAGAGGGGGAGGATGGAAGAGGAGTCGTCGTCGTCGTCGTCGTCGTCGGAGGAGGAGGAGGAGGAGGAGGGGGAAGAGGAGGAGGAGGAGGAGGAGGAGGAGGACGGAGAAGGAGGAAGAATCGGAGGAGGAGGAGGAGGAGGGGAAGGAGCTTCTTGGGGGTCTTTTGAGGGCCTCTTGGAGGGCTTTTTGGGCGCCTTGGGGCATCTTGGGCGCCTCTTGGGACCCTCTTGAGGCGCTCTGGGGAGCCTTCGGGGCGCTTTTGGGGCCATCTTGGAGGGAGTCGATCAAACAAGAGGGGGGGTTTAATTAGCGTCCCCCCTCGGAAGCCCCTAAAATCGCCTCTTGGACCCCTCTTGGAACGCTCTTGGAGTGCTCTTGGGCGCTCTTGGGGCCGTCTTGGGGCTCTTTTGGGGCTCTCTTGGGGCCCTCTTGGGCCATCTTGGAGCCATCTCCAGGCCTCGGATGGCCATCGGAAGCGAAAAGGCGAGAAAGCAAAAATCATTGATTTTCCTTAGGTTTTGGGACGATTTTGGCCTCTTCGGGGCCTCCTTGGGGAGCTGTTTGGCCACTTGGAGTTATCTTGGGGCCGTCTTTGGGCTTCTTGGAACCATCTTAGGAGCCATCGTGAGCGATCTTGCGCTATCTTGAGCCATCTTGGAGCTCATCTTGGGTTCTCTGAGGCGCTCTTGGAGCCGTCTTGGGCCATCTTGGACGCTCTAACTACCCGCGGCCCCCCCCGTCCAGGTCCAGGGGAGGGGGTAGGGGGAGGGGTAAACCCCTCCCCAAGGGGGAAGAGGGAGGGGTGGAAGAGGATCTGCTCTAGACCACCTACGCCCAGAGGGCTGGTGGGATTTCCACCGAGGGTGTTGTAAATCCTTCTTGCGGTGGGGCTTCCCCTTCCCACGAGAGGATTTTCAAAAAGCCCTGGGCCCACGTCATTCTTCTGCCTGGTTTTCACCAGGGAACAATCATACATGGCTCCCCATCGGAGAAACCTTCTGGACCCCCACCAGCTTCCCCCCCCCAGGATTGTTACCCCGGTCTCCTGCCTGGCCCCTCGCCATGGTGGTGGTGTCGCCTTCCCCTGTGCCTCACGTGCGCCTCAATGCCAGCGGCGTGCCAGGCTGTACCCGGCCACCCCGCACAATGGCAACGACACCCCCCTCTCTTCGACCGCGCGTAAGATTTACCCTTCGCCGCAGTGACCTTTGGAGCGGGCCCACTGGGGTCGCCCGAGCGACGGGTACTGGTGATGGTGGCGGTGATGGTGCTGCTGCTGTTGCTGCTGCTGCTCATGATGGTGCTGCTGCTGCTGCTGATGGTGATGATGATGATGATGATGATGATGATGATGATGATGATGATGATGATGATGATGATGATGATGATGATGATGATGATGATGATGATGATGATGCTGATGATAGTTACTGTGTTGGTGATGGAGATGGTGGCGGTGACAGTGATGGTGATAGCGATAGTGATAGAGGAATGGTCACAGAGGTGGTGGTGTAACGTGTCGCGCGCTGGCGTTTGGCCCCCCGGAAGCCCATCCAGGCCGCGCACCAGGGGCCACTCCTTTGCCCAGGGCCACCTCTTGCGTTTAGCCGACCGCTCCCTTCCACGGTGGTGTGGCCCCTCGTCGACCACGGCGCTCCCCGCAGCGCTCCTTGGTGGGGCGGCGCGCCGGCTTGGCGTGGACCCCCGCCGTCTTCCCCGCCCTCCCCCCTCCCCCTTTTCTGGTCGCAGGCCTCGAGGTTGACACCCAAACCAACATCGATGGGCCTGTTTCCACCACAACCACCACCAGAAGTTGGAGGGGGGAAGGAGGAGGAGGAGGAGGAGGAGGAGGACCCCCTCCCCATCCAACTTATGGTGGTGGTGGTGGTGGTGGAAAACAGGCCCATCAAATATCGGTGGTGTGCCTCCACAGAGGGAAGAAGATCCCGATCTCGGTGATGGTGGTCATATTCTGGCTTCCAAGGTGGCCGAAACATTACCACCGACACCGAAATCTAGGATCATCTCCCCCCTGTGGAGGCAGCCCCCCGTGTTGCTGGTGGTGCCCACATCCAGGCCTCGACTTCCTCCTCCCCAGACCCCCTCGCGCCTGTGAAGAGATGAAGACCGGAGGTATTTCGCCATTTTTGGCCTCTGGTCCCAGGACCGTCAAGAGGTACGGCGCTCAAGGGACAGGGGGTCAGTGCACGCGGGGATCAGCAAGAGGGCCAGATCCTGCAGGACCTGGCAGAGCCAGGGCTGCATGGACCCAGATTTGGGCGCAGGATCCTGCAGGGCCCTGCAGGATCCTGCAGGATCCAGCAAAGCCCGATTGACCTGGATTTGGATCGACCCAGGTCAGAAGATCCCCGAAACATGATGCAGGATCAAAAACCGGTCCCAGGGAAAGGGTCGATACCTTTGGGGGTCGACGTTACGGAAAAGTCATGACGTCGGGGGCTTGGGTCTTGCTTTTCCTAGGATTGCATACTCTGTTATCTGTCTTGCGCGCGTGTCCCAACACACCACAGTATCTGAGGCAGAGGTTCCGCCCGCCTGGTCTCACGAGACCCAGACACTTGTCCGCATTGGCGGTTCGTTCGTTCGTTCGTTCGTTCCCCCCTCCTTCCTCCATCATCTTCCCTCTTCATTCTGGCTAGGTTTGTTGTTTCATCTCTCTCTCTCTCTCTCTCTCCTTCGCTTGCCTCCTCATGCGTACCAGCCCGCAGGCAAGCCCCCAGGCTATGGGCTTCCAGGTCGAGGTCGAGGGCTCGAGGCTCGCGCGCGGGTGGCTGGCCCCTCCCTCCCCGCCTACCCTGCTCTCAAATACCATCCCTCTTTCTCCATCCTTTCCCCGCCTCCCTCCTCCCCCTCCCTCTCCCACCTACCTCTTCTCCCTCCCACCGACCTTGTCTCCCACCTGCCTTCTCTCCCTCTTTCTCTTTCTTTCTATCTTCTCTTCTCTCTTCTCTCTGTCTCTCTCGCCCTCCCAGCCTCTCTTCTCTCTCGGCTCTATCCCTCCCAACCTCTCTCTCTCTCTCTCTCTTTCTCTTTTTCTCTCCCTCCCAACCTCTCTTCTCTCTCTTCTCTCTCCCTTCTCTCCAACGCCCTCCCTCTTTCTCTCCATCCTTCTTCAGCACCTCGCCCCCTCCTCCCTCCCTCCCTCCTTCCCTCCCCTCCCCTCCTCCGCATTTACCTCGACATCCGCTCTCTACGTTGGGCGGTGGCGGAGGAGCAGGCGATAGAGGTGGAGGTTGGGATGGAAGCGGGTGGGCACGGGGCGGAAGAGGAGCAGGATGATGACCAGAAGAGTAAGGAGGAGGAGGAGGAGGAGGAGGAGGAGGAGGAGGAGGAGGATAATAATAATGAGACGGGATCGGGGGATTTTGTGGATGTGGATGCTGTGGGGGTAGAGGGCCTAGGGCAAGCTTGGTGCACTCGCGCCATACATATCTGAAATCCTGCCCCTCCCACCCATCCCTTGCCACTGAACTGATTATAGTTCGCTGTCCGCCGACGCGCGTAATAGAGGAGCTGGATTTTAAAAAAGGGACTCCATCGTGTCATGCGCAAAAGGACCATGGGAGTTGTGTACGTTGGAGGTGGAGGTGACGGATAAGCATAATGATTAGCAGGAGGAAGGAGGAGGAGGACGAAGAGTATAATGATTTGTGTGCAATGAGCGGGCCCCAAGTGCTAGCCTGGCCGCAGAACATTCACAGTCATCACCGCTCGGGCCAAGACATCCCAGGCTGAGGGGTGAGGCCACGGCGGATACGGGACAAGGTCACCCTACCAGCAGCAGTAGGGGATAGTCACGGCTTCTTTAAGATGCGGGGATGGCGTTCACACATATACCCGCAATCAGCACAAACCAGAACGCCTCTGAGCACCTCTGAGCACCTCCAACGTGTGGGACGGATGGCAGTCAGTAGCCCAAGGGTGCCCCGAAACGTCCCCGCAAGCCAGGGGGGGATCAATACGGTCGGGATGACACTCATCAGCAAGAAACCTGGCAAACAGCCCAGAGTCTACTCGAGGCTTGCACAGACAGGGCAACCATTCAGGCAGAGGGCCCTTCTGGAGAAGGAGCGGCTGCATCTGCAGCAACGCATCACACTCTGCTTCACCACAGGGTCGTGACCAGCAGCACGAAGCGCCGAAGACCGAACACTCAGAGAAAGGTCCACGCCTTTCTTACGACGCACAGAGAGGTCCACATGAGCAGGGTTGTACCGATCAGAGGAGAACTAAATTTCGTGCTGTATAGCATGCAGACGACCAATAACCTGCGCACCGAGGTCGTCTGCAGAAACTGTCTTCTGGACAAAGTCTGGCGGCAATGCACCAGCCGCAGCATCCTGACCAGCACAGACATGTGCAACCTGATTCAAATACAACTCGCCCGGGCGCAATCCGAGGTTTTCAATCTCACTCTGGGTTGGGCGGGCCTTCGTCCAAAGAGTATTAATTGTGCCAGGCCTATGGGGCAACTCATCATGCACAAGGGCCCAGAGGTTAAGCATGGGAGACTTCGAGTGAGCACCCATAGGTTTACGAATTCCTGCAGGAACACTCATACATCGCCATCGCTACATTTCAACAACTGCAATAGAGCAGACAGTTCAGCTCGGGGGGATCTCTGCTTCAGGGTCGGGAGGGTGCCGAAAGCGAGGGAGTCGAAACCACCATCAGCTCCAAGAGCAACGATACTCCACCCACACCCTGCTTCCAGTCCTTAGCATGCTCACCCCCCGATCCTTCGATACCCCAGGTACCCCCTGCGACACGCTCACCACCAGCAAGTCGGCCCCAGGACCCGGAGAGATCAACAGGGAGGGGAAGGTGACCAGTCGAAATGGGGAGGGGCATCAACCCACGGGTCCAAAGACAGGCGAATTGTTCTTCATTGCCAGCACACTCACGAAAGCGTTCAGTCTTAGAAGCGACAGAGCAGGCACATCTGAGTTGCACGTGCACTGCCAGAACCTGTGGAGCGGTGTTTCAGCGTCCTCGTCACAACGAGGGCACAGTCCAGAGAAGTGCCTGACACATACCCTGCGTCAGCAAGGCGCTTCCCAGCCCAGAAGGCAGATGAGGCGATGTTGCGGATCATGCCCGCTGACCCAGCTTCGCCGTCACGTGATTCGTTGTTCAAGATGCTATGCAGCATGGTAAAGTCAGTACTTCTCTGCACTCCTTCCCCCAAGTAACGATGAGAGGCAGTGGACCAAGAGAGGCGAGAGCAGCAGAGCAGAAGGGCACACCAAGAAGCATATGGGAAAGCAGCGTCCGTGATACGCAGGACGCAATCAGGCTCGCCACAGTGGGTCCAATTCACTTGGGATCAAGACCGCCAGGGCAGGTCCATGAACACCGCAATAGTGGCAGCTATGGGGCCTTTGACCCGTCTCCAGCGATCAGAGGAAGAATAACCGAAAGCAGTGGCAATCTTGCCCCAAGCGCGAGAGACTCCATACCGCTGCGTGTGGGACAGAGAAGACAAAATCCAAGCAAAAGCCATGAGCTGCCCATGTCTGAGACGAAGCTGCGGGTCATCCAGAAGCAGAAGCGAGCGAACGCACCATGGTGGTGCAAGCTCCAGCAGACCAGCAGCCTGAGCTCAAGGCGGCCTGAGCTTGCATACTCTGCACTTGTGCGGGAGACAATCCAGGGCTTATTGCCCCCTACGATCCTACAGCGAGGACCCCAGGCTTGTACCATCAAGACGCACGTCAAACACGCTGACACAAGTACTGAACTTCCTGAGCCTTCTTGTCGGCCAATGCACGACGAGTCTTGACCTTGAAAGTGACACGCCTGCGGCCGGCACAGATCATAGTACCAAGGTCTTTGATGGTTCGTTTGGGCTTCAGCGGACTGGCGGCAGCTTCACATCTAGTTTCGAGCTCATCACGCAAAACAGCATGGGAGGCAACAGACCCGCCTTATATGAAATCGCACACCCGAGGCCTTCAAAGCCAAGAGAAAGGTGGACAGCAGCTGGCACAAGCAGCTGGCACAAGACGACCAGGCACGACGCATCATTGTGAGGTTCATAGAAAGATTGCCCCACGCATGCGGGATCAAAGCTTTCTCCAGAGCTGACGGCAAAACCATGCCGGAGTGGCAGGCTCGGCCCAAATAGACGTCCCAGGGACGATCAGGTTCCAAACGAACAGGGAATTTGGTGAAAGAACAGCGGCCTCCAGGGTCACGCCCAAACACGCGTGAGTTTTGAACGGGAATTCGTCGAAACGAAACCGGGGACGGACGCAAACTCTGCCGGGCCTTCGCCCATTAGGACGCAGTCAATCAGGGGTCCTTCTCCCTGGGCGCCGGTGACGTCCAAATCGCTTGGGGGAAGAAGACGAGCTCGCGCGAGTTGAAACAAGCCAGACATGTTCATGAACTCTACAGGGGCATTAAAAGCTCCCATCGACAGCCACAGCACAGCAAGCGCATCCACATGCGCAAACACGGCCTTCATTTTTTCCAAATTCTCACCCGCAGCCCCCAGGTCAGAAGCCACCAAGATTTCGCCCTTCAGCGAGACAGGAACTCTGGGCAAGGAGCTCAAGAGGAATATACATATAACGGCGCACCGGGTCCGGGGGCCCGGGGCCGGGACCCCGACCACAAATGTGGGCTCCGGGGGGCCCGGAGGCTCGTCGGACCGCCGGACGCCGTCCAAGATCGTTCGCAGGCGGCTTCGGAACGCGCTCCGATGGCTCCAGATGCCTTCCAAGACGCCTGTCATGACACCAAGAAGGTCCCAGAAGCCTCCAAGACGCTCCGAGAGGCAGCCCAAGAGAGGCCCAAGAAGCAAAAATCGTGCCATTCCTATGGGAAAACGTATATTTTTCGCATGTTCGCCTCTTGGGCTTTCACCGCGTCCAAGACGGCCCAAGAGGCGCCCAAGACGGTCTACGAGGCCTCCGGGAGCGCTCCAAGGCTGCGCACGAGTGGCCCAGGACGGCCCCAAGACGGCCGAAGAGAGCCCCAAGACGACTTCGAGAGGGGTCCCAGACGGAGAAAGCCACTCTCGAATTCCGAGCTTCCGGCCCAACATATCCCAGGAGGCGCCAAAACGCCGCCCAGAGGCGCCAAAAGGCTCCCAAAAGCACCCCAAGACGTTCCGAGAGGCACCCCAAGAGAGGTCCAAGAAACAAAAATCGTGCCATTCCTATGGGAAAACGTATATTTTTCGCATGTTCGCATCTTGGGCTTTCACCGCGTCCAAGACGGCCCAAGAGGCCTCCAAGACGGCCTAGGAGGCCTCCGGGAGCGCTCCAAGGCTGCGCACGAGTGGCTCAGGACGGCCCCAAGACGGCCCAAGAGAACCCCAAGACGACTTCGAGAGGGGTCCCAGAAGGAGAAAGCCACTCTCGAATTCCGAGCTTCCGGCCCAACATATCCCAGGAGGCGCCAAAACGCCGCCCAAAGGCGCCAAAAGGCTCGCAAAATCAGCCCAAGACGTTCCGAGAGGCACCCCAAGAGAGGTCCAAGAAAGAAAAATCGTGCCATTCCTATGGGAAAACGTATATTTTTCGCATGCTCGCATCTTGGGCTTTCACCGCGTCCAAGACGGCCCAAGAGGCCTCCAAGACGGCCTAGGAGGCCTCCGGGAGCGCTCCAAGGCTGCGCACGAGTGGCTCAGGACGGCCCCAAGACGGGAGAAGACGACTTCGAGAGGGGTCCCAGAAGGAGAGCCACTCTCGAATTCCGAGCTTCCGGCCCAACATATCCCAGGAGGCGCCAAAACGCCGCCCAGAGGCGCCAAAAGGCTCCCAAAATCAGCCCAAGACGTTCCGAGAGGCACCCCAAGAGAGGTCCAAGAAACAAAAATCGTGCCATTCCTTTGGGAAAACGTATATTTGTCGCACGTTCGCATCTTGGGCTTTCACCGCGTCCAAGACGGCCCAAGAGGCCTCCAAGACCGCCCCAAGACGGCCCAAGAAGCTTCCAAGAGGGCCCCAGGACAGCCCAAGAGGGCCCCAAGACGGCCCAAGAGGCGCCCAAGATGGCCCAAGAGGGCCCCAAGACGGGCCCAAGAGGGGGCCCAGAGGGGGACCACGAACCGCAAGCTCGAGCCTTCCGCCCCAAGAGGCCGCCAGGAGGCCCCAAGGAGGCCCCTCAAGAGGCCCCAGGAGACCCCCAAGAGGCCCAAAGGAGGCCCCGAGAAGCCCCAAATCGGCCCCCAAAATGCTTCGAACCTGCTTCCAGGAGGCCCCCGACAGGTTCAGAGGCTCCCGAGAAGCTACGTCAAACTCCCAGCGAGCGGCCGGACGAGGCCCCCCACAAAATCACAAGAGGGTTCCAGTATTTGTTCCTTCAGCGCTCTCTGGCCTTCTTCCCCCTGCCCCCTTCCCTGCGACTTTCGTTGACTCAAGCTCGCCTCCTAGCTAGAACCTAAGCGCGCGCGAAGCGCGCGCGTGGTTTTAGTGTGTATATATATATATGTATATATACACACATATATATATATATATATATATATAAAAGACTGTGCCGGATCCGAGGTCACGGCCCGCGTTTCCATGGGCTAGGAAACGCCGAAATCGAATCGCCGAGAGGCCATGGGACTGACGCCGGCGTGGGTGCTTCCCCCGGGGGACGCAGAAGCAGGCTGGACGCGGTGTTTCCAACGCATCTGGGAACCGTCCTTCTTGCAAGCCTTGATTTCATCACCCATCAGGTGGTGTTCAGCAAAGAAACAGCCATCGCACATCGCGCGGCACTTGGCAGCGAAGCTCTTCACAAGAGAGCTCCGCGAGGTGACGCTAGCAACCAGAACTCTGTGACAGGATCGGTAATTCTTACCCTGGGTGGCACGCTTAGCCTGGGCAGCTGGCGTGCCGGCACCACCAGGGGGGCGAGAGGAAAGACGGGGCAGTTCACGGAAGGCTCGGCAACTGGAACTCCGTCTGGGCGAGGACGCTAACCGCCGTCTTGACCTCTTCGCAGACTTCTGCTTGAACTTGTGCGACGCGAGCTCCTCCGCGCGCTTGGCGTCCACTTCGGGAAGGGCAGCCTCGCGGGGCCATTTGCGAAGTGTTCGGTACTCAGCATCCAGCTCACCAGGGTCTCCGTTGACGCTACCGACGTCGGACGAAGGGCCTTCCAGTAGTCGAGACTCTGCTGGCGCACAGTGCAGCGACGCTGCAGACCCGAACCCGCAGCACTGGCAAGATCAGGGAAGTGAACAGGCTGAGGTCGAGGTGGAGATACTTCTATTCCACCTCCCATATCTCCAGCAGCTCCAGCAGGTGGTGCAGCAGCTGCAGCGGGGTGAGCACCAGGCGGCCGATGGCCCCCAGGAGCAGCCACGGGCTGCACCTGCGGTGCCTGCCGGAGACATATAACCTCAGATGTTTGTTCCTTTTTCCATTCACCAGGTTTGAACGAGGCCTGGTCCACATCGGCCCGTTGGCGAGCAGACTTGGCAATCTCCAGTTCATGTGTCGCAGCCGGAAGGGCTTCGCCTGCCTCTTCCAACTGCTCGCGTACCGTGTTCTTTTTCCCCCCCTCGATAGCGATCTCTTGGTGGGCCGCTCGTTCAGCCCTCGCAGTCGCGTCAACAGCCTTGGGCAAACGAGTGCGCTCCTCACGCGCGCAAGCATCCACGTGGCCTTGGGATAATTCAGCTGGTAGGGCAGGTTGTCCGACAGCCTATGGCCCAATAGTGTTACGTAAGTCGGGTCGCGCACGATGAGAAGGGCAGTTGCCTTCCGTATCTCATCATCAGGGACAGTAGGCTCGTCCTCGATGTCCATGCAGTTTGTCAACCGTGGCCTTGGCGCCTAGGCAGGCGCTCCCACATCTGCTGCAGCAGGTGTGGCCACGGAGTTGAGATTCCCCATGGCAGCATTTGCTGCAAATTGCATCGTCACTGGACTGTCGGCCTGCATACCGACGATTCCCATTACCACAGCGGGTGCGGGGCCCCCGCCTTTCCTGGTCCATCATGGATTGGATCCATGGTTGGTACGCATACCGAACAGGATGAACACCAGCAGCATCATCATCACGCTTGCACCATCAGCATCACCACCAGCATCATCAACATCACTATCAGCACCATCGCCACCAGGGGGGCCGCTGCGGTGGTAGGACCATGGCGCGAGTGGCGGGACCATGGCGCAAGGCCCAGATGCCCCGTCAGGGGCTGAATGGGATGCACCGCCACTTGGGGGCTTGACAAAATCTGTTCCACAGGTGGCAGAAGAAACTGTCCTGGCCAGCTGCCTTGGTAGGTGGCAACTTGAGCCAGAATGGCTACGTGAGGAGGACGAAGAGGAACAACAACAACAGCAGGAGCTTGAGTGGGATAAGTGGAAAGAGCAGGATGACCAGGGGAAGGTGGGGCGGGGCGACAACGAGAAGGAAGCACACGGATCCAGAAACGTGGCCCGCGCTTGGGCAAGAGCGCCGTTTTGAATGGTGGTGCAAAACGCGGATCCTAACTATGAGGCCCACGCTGCAACACGCTGCAACGGCAGCACCGATTTGAGCCACCGAAATCGTCCCGATCCAGAACAGCCATACAACACATCGACGAATGTCATCCGATGCACAACAAAACCCATGCGCGCCAGGGGGCGGACTACCCCGCGGCCGTCTTCAGGGGAGAGGCGAGAATAGTAGTCTTGCCGTGGGCCTGTCCTTCTACAGGAGGAATGTTCAAGAATAGTGAACACATAGTCTGGGGACGATGTTGTTTTGACTATTTTGATTTCTGCTTGAATACGTTTCGATTTCTTATAACACAATCGCCAGCAATCCGCCTGTAGGAGGAAACGCACGACCTAATAGTAGTCCTCGTGATTAATTGCTGGTGTGGGGGATGCGGACGACGACGAGGGTGGGGCAGGAGGAGGGGGGAGGGAGCATTTTAGTTTGAGTAATTGAGGGAGGGTGAGGGTGGCGAGAGTGGGGATGAGGTGGTGGTGGAAGGAGGAGGAGGGGTATACGGGACGAAGTAGACGACAAATGATGAAGAGGCGGATGTGCGGGAGAGGAGGATGAGGGCTTCGGAGGACGGGGCCGAGGAACGAGAGGACGATGCGGAACAGGGGCATGGGTGAGAGGAGGCGAAGAATGTGTGAAGGAGGAGGAAGCAGAGAGGAGAGAGCGAATGCGGAGTACGAGGAGGAGGAAGAGGAGGAAGAGGAGGAAGAGGAGGAGGAGGAGGAGGAGTGGTGTAGGGGAGGGAAGGGAAAGGGGAGGACATTGGAGGGGAGAAGGAAAGAAGAAGGATTCGTATAATAATCATAATGAGACATCAGAGGAAAAAGGAGGAGGACCAGCAGAAGCAGCAGGATGAGGAAAGAAGGAGGGGGAGCAGCCCCCCGTGGTGATCAGTCCAACTAAGTGGTCCCCAGAAATCCCGTCCCCTTCACTATGATAGTTCTCTCAGCCCGAGCCGTCTTTCGACGGCTCCGAGGCCCTTGACGGGCCTCCAGAGAGGCTGAAGCTGCAGAAAAGCGCTGGCGGCCAATCCACAAAAATGCTGAGTCCGAGTGCTGGGAAGGATGAGTCATAGAAAACCGCCGCAAGAGCTCCCCATCCTCACGGAGGAGGATGAGGTGGAGGAGGAGGTGGAGGAGGAGGAGGAGGAGGAGGAGGAGGAGGAGGAGGGGAGCGCCAACAGATTCATCCTCGTCCCCCCCCCCCTCCAGGAGGAAGACGCGGACGAAACCGGGGACGCTTGGGGAGGAGGCGGATGCGCTCCGCCCCCCAAGAGGCTCGCCTCCGTGGCCGCCGAGGGCCCCCTGGCGGAGTGGAACCGGGACCACCCCCTCGAGGCTGTGGGGTCGGAATTCCTCCCCTGCCCTGCTGGGCACCGCCAATGTTAAGTCGGGCCTGTCCCTCTACAGGAGGAATATTCAACAATGATAAGAAAATAGTCGGGGGACGATTTTTCTTACTATTTTTGAGAATTCGGGGGTATTTTATTATTTTTTTCGTCCAATATCCGCCCGTGTGGGGACATGCCCGACCCGACGCCAAGGGCTGCTCCTGGCCCAGGGGTTCCCAGCTTCTCGGACCATTTTGGAGCCCCGGGGGCCCCCCCAGACGGAGTCCGCGAAGAGGGGGTCGGGGGATCGCGCCGCATCGCCGATGCATCGGCGATGCGGCTCTATGTGGCACCTGGTTCCCCCCACGCCGATGGTATCCATGCATTGACGATGTCGCCGATGCATCGGCGATGCGGCGCGATCGTCCTGCCCCTCTGGGCCTTTTGAGGGCTCTGGAGGCCGTTGGGGGCTTCCCTGGACGTCCTCGGAACGCCATGAGCCAGGTGCACCTCTGGCAGCACCAGGCCCAGTCACTCCTTGGCCTCGTCCTCGTCGTCCTCCTCAGGGTGAGGAGGATACGTCTTCCTGCAGTTCTTTACCCGAGCAGTGCTTGCACCAGGGGCTTCCATTTCAGCTGTGAAGTGCTTGGGCGGCGGTTTTCAGTTTCCGACCGCTTGGTCTGGTCTCCCGTGGCCGCCCCGTGCGGCGGCGAGCGAGGGGGGGAACTGACAAGGAGAAGGCCTTCTCAGAAGGCGGCGGGCCTTCTGAGAAGTTGTTGTTTGTCTCCGGGGAGCGCTCAGAAAACTTCCCAGAAGGCCTGGGGACGTATCCTCAGAAGGCCTTCTCAGAAGGCCGGACCTTCTGAGAAGGCCTTCTCCTTCTCACTTCCCCCCCTCGCCCGCCGCCGTGCGCTGGCCTTTGCCTCGTGGCTGTCAGCTGGCGGGCGCCCTGAGGCCGCCTCGGGCACTATAGCTGGTGGTGCGCCAAAAGTTTCTGTTTATACGGCGTTGGTTGTTCGTCTTCTTCTTCTTCTATCAGAGGACGGAACGATACGGCTACTGCTATCCTTCCCTCGTTTTCGAGATTCTGGTCAGGAAGCACCCCGGGAGAGGTCCGGGAGTAGCGGTATCAGTACATTGGTTTCCGCAGCATGTTGCAACACATAGTTCGTACCACATGCGCAGATTCTGTTTCAAAACAATTGTGATTCCGCTGGACTTCATTGTGCCTGCCCCTCTGGCGTGATTGGCGAGGGATTGTGGTTTCGAGACCGCGAGTCTGGTGTAATTTACGAGGCATTGCGGCCTCGGGCGCGCGAGTCTTGCGTAATGTATGAGTGGTGCCTCTCGCTTCGCGGGGTGCACGTCCGGATTGCCCAGAGCACGAGCGTTCGGGGCTTCCTTGGAGGTTTTTGGAAGTTTCTTGGGGACCTCTTGGGGGCCTACTGGGGCCTCTTGGGGGCCTATTGGAGACAATGTGTTGATTCACTGGCGATGCGGGCGTTAGTTACCAGGGGGAGGGGAGGAGGAGGCTGGTCACCTCACGAGCCGCATCCGCGGGGCGTGGACGAAGGGGCTTGATTAACGTTTGGGCAGGGATTGGCTCGTCCGGGGCCATCTGGAGCCGTCTTGGGGCCCTTGCGTAATGTATAAGTGATTCTAGAGGCTTACGCCATTCCGCCGACCCCCAAGAGGAGGGGGGAGCCCAGGAAGTTTCTACCCGCGCGTGCGGATTCTGCGGTGCAGTACTGGTTTCTCGCGCGGCCTCGCAAGATCATGTTCAGGTCTTCCCGAGCATGACGCGCGCGCGGGACGGAGGGCGGGAGGAAGGGTGCGGCTTGCAGGGATCGACGGTATGTGGGCCTGCTGGTCTCTCTGCCCAAGAGTAGGAGAACGCGCGGACCTGCGCGGAAACGGTAAGATGAAGAGGGTGAGGAGGAGGAGGAGGAGGAGGAGGAGGAGAAGGAGGAGGAGAAGGAGGAGGAGGAGGAGGAGGAGGGATGAGGAGGAGGAGGGGGAGGAGGAGGAGGTCGAGGAGGAGGAGGGGGAGGAGGAGGAGGAGGAGGAGGAGGAGGAGGAGGAGGCGACGAAGCGTGAAGAGGGGCCGACGAGGAGTATGCGCAGGAGACGGCCTAAGTGGAGGCGGAGAAGAAAGGGCGGGGAGTAAAGGAGAAGTTGGGACACGACGACAAGGAGGAACACGCACAGAGTGAACATTGAGGAGGGGGACGACACGGCGCGTCGGGCCGGACATGCTCTGAGCCGCGGCGCGGAGTCGGACAGCTCAGAATGCTAGAAGCGAACGTGATGGAATGTTGCAGGCGTTGGTATATCCACCACCCACCAAATCACCCCAGCCCAACCCGAAGGCCTCAATTTGCCCTCCATTTCCAGTTTGGGGGGGTCCGGCAACATCGAAAGAAACACATAATTATGGAGCCCATACCCTCCCCAGCCCGAAATTCGGGTCTTCGGGTTGGGTTGGGGTGGTCTGGTAGGTACTATCGAACCGCGTGTATCGTAGGGGATGGCCCTCTGCTCTTGGCCTGCGCGCCGTCAGAGGAAGGGAGTTGGAAGTCACTGTGCGAGGCACGATTTGTGCGATGGGCGTGCCGACACGTGAGGAGGCCGGCATGCGAGCTCCACCACCAGGGCCACACTCCATAGCAAAAGCCCCCTCTGAGGCACGATCCGTGCTAGGGATGTGCGCCGAAATAGTCACGGGCCCACATGGGGGGGGCACCGTAAGGGGTATGCCAGCCCGCATGTAAATTCTAGACGCTTCGCGTTTCCCCAGATCGCAGCTCCGCTGGACCCGGAATTTTCATGGACCTGCCTTGGCAATGCCATCCGCAGCAGCCTGCAGAAACTCGTCGAGGACCCCGCCATGGGGGTGGTCATGTACACCGTCTCTGGCCTGCAACCCCACCAGTTCTCCATGGCCGATACACCAAGACAGCCGGGCCTATTCGACCGTAAGGCGTGGAGTCAGCTAGGGTTCTGCTGCGACGTAGAACTGGGCATAGACGCCAGCAACCTTGTCTACAACATGACGTGGGCAGCCCTGGTGTGGTTCCTTGGGCTGGGCACCCCTTGGAACGACAAGAGTTTAGCCGTCCCCAACGAGTCGCTCCCACCCCTGCCCAGGGTGAGGGGTGTCAGCCACCGCCAAATGGGCACCAGCCGATGCGCCCCCCTCGAGATCTTGCACCAGTTCCCAGGGGCATGGAACGCCGAGACGGGGAGGTCAAGGAGGCACCGCGCACACCCAGGAATGCAGCACCTAAACTTCCTTCTCCAAGCAGGCCACGCCAACTCAGTGCTAAGACGTTCCCTTCTCAGCAGCGACGGCAGCCCCCTGGACACCCCCACACTCAGAGTCCTCCTTGTCGTCATGATGATCCAGCTGCGCGAGCCTCGTGCAACACTCTGGCCTTTCCCACATCCGGAGGCAATTGGGGGCATCATAGAGGCAGCCATGGATATCTGCTCCCCATGGCAGAACGTCCACCTCGAGTGCAGAACCACCTTCGCAGGCGCATGGGGCTTCTCCCTGAGTGCACTGACCACCCTACACGGGAAATTCGAGGATGCCATCAAACACATCACCATGCTCGCCACGTACGCACACCACCATAGGGTCGCAGTCGAACACGGGTGCCCAAAGACCTGGGCCGGCATGCTGAGGAGCAAGTTCCCCCTGGAGGCCCCTATGAGGGTGCTGGAGGCGCTAGTACAACCGGCCGTGATCAGTTCCCTGGGCAAGAGCAAGTGCTCCATCTGCACCCTCCACAAAGAGTTCAGCGGGTCAGAGGAAGGACTCGGATGCCCAGGCGCCATGACAGACCTGGAGTACATCGGAGGAGGCATTGCCATGTTCAACAGGCGGCTCGACGAAGACTCCCTGGCTTCCCCGGCCCCCGGAACTCAACTTATCCCGCCAAGGGTGACAAACGACAGGTTCGGCGTCGATCTTGAAAATGGCCGTTTCGACTGCGACGGGGACGACTGCCACAAACGAGGACTCAAGTCCACGACCGGCACCTGGGAATACGATGACACAAGAGACCTCCTAGCTCAGAACCGCTCTCAGGCTTACTTGCGAGGCAAGAGCTGCAGGTGGCTCTGCGAGCAATGCTGGATCAAATCCGTGGAAAGGAGAGGCATCGAGACACCCCTCGCCCCGTGCGATTGCGGCGACAAAAGGTCACGGTCACTACCATTGCGTCTGCAGTGCTACAGGGGCATAATGGAGGAGCCATGTCTCGAAAAGAAGTCCCGCACACTCCCTTCCTTGGCTCGGCTCCCGATCGGATATGGGCGTCCAGATACGGCCCCGACCCCTACCAGCCTGTGCGACCTCGTTATGAAATCCCCCCCCAGCTCACAGCCCCCGTGCAACTGGCACGACCCTACCTGCTCACAAGCTGACAGATGGGAGGTTTCGGGCTCGAGTCACACCTCACCGGCGCCTACTCTGCCCAGTTCGACACCTGCCCAGCGGGATCACCCTTGTTGGAGTGGGCAGTGACCCGCCCAGCGCTAGGCTGCTTCTTGTGGAACCCAGGGCCCGAAACACCTGCCGACGACGAGACCAGTCTGCCGCCTTGGGGCCTCATGCCCGCCCTCTGGACCCAGCGGCGAGCGGCGGTGGAGCGCTGGTTGGGCTTGCAGGCGGTGCCTCATCCACATCTGGAACGTGGCCCCAGGTACGCTCGACAACATTCTCGACCAGCAGTCCTCCCGCGCATGCCCCACGGCAACAGCCAAGCGGGAAGCGGCAGCGGAGGTGATAGTGGAGCGCCACGACGTCGCCGTCTACCTCACCCCGGACTGCGCCAACGCCGCAGCCCCAGATGTCTACAAAAAGCCAGCCACCCCAGCCGGAGAGCCGCCCCTCCCTGCCAGCACCGGCCAGCCTGACCCCGACGGTGAGAGCAGCGGGCAAGACGCTGCCGCTCGGGACATCAAATCCCTGTTCCCTAACATATCCCCGCCGACGGGGCCCGTCGTACCGGCCCACTCTACTTCTGGGCTCACAGGACAGGATGCGCATGGCGCCCTACGCTCATTGGTCAAGTTTCTGTTAGAGTGGAACCCCGCCATTTTACGGGAAATGGATGGAGTACGTGGAGGAATACGACGACGGGATATTGGGCGACAAGACCAACGAGGAATCATGGCCCCCCCCCCCCAATGTTTACGCCACTTCCTGGTCAACATCTATGGGGATACGATGCCCGACAATAGCCGCCCCCCTGGTATCCCACGGGGCAGCCAGCGGGCTGCTGCGGCACGGGTGGTGCCCCACCTAACGAGGGCAAACGTGATGCATGCGAGCAAGTGGCAGGCATGCGCAGACAACCTTGCCGAGCAGCGAGGCGATTGTCCTCTTCGCCGCAGGCTCAGCACCCTACTGCAATACCTCATGAAAATGGACCCACGACCCTCGCCGACGGCACCATCAAAGAACTGGCCAACTTAGACCCAGTTCAGACTGCAACGAATTACGCAACCACGGCCAACTCTCCAGCGGCATATTGGCTGAACAGGCCCGGAGAGGCAGCAGACGCCCCCCCATCGGACAGCCAGGCTCGTGAGCAAGAGGCAACTCCAGGCCGCCCCCCCAGGGCAGATGAACAGACCCCCGGCGACGATGGGGCCAACGACCCGCCCGCGGAAGTGCAGGGTTCGCGCGAGCAGGCAGGTGAGATCGAGGGCGAGCAGGACGCGCCCGACTGGGGGGACGAGCAAGGGGGCGCATTGGCCACAACCAAGGAAACGAGCCCGATCGCGAGCCCAGAACCAGCCGCGGACGAAGACGAAGACACCGACCTCTTCGATCCCCTAGGTGCTTTCAAGGACGCGCCCCCAAGTGGCAAGGCCTGGGCCCCCTATTCGCAGACCGTTGACCGGGTAGCCGCCCTGGCGCTTCGGAGCGCCAAAGAGAGCCCCGAAAGGGGAAGCGGATCATCCTGGGACTGCGCGGGAGCCAGGGGCGACCGCGCCCCCAGCCGCGCTGCGCGGGGCCGGGGGCGCGACCGCCCCGCCTCGGAAGACGCTGAAGACGGGAGGGGGCGCGCCACCAAATCACCAAGGGGCAACCCCATGCGCGCGGAGACCCGCGGGGCTCCCTGGAGGGGCGGCAGGGGTGCTCAGCCATATTACGAGAACCTTAACGACCCCATGGGTTGCGGCCCCATGCACAAATGCACTGTTGCAGCTGCGGACGTGGAACGGAGCGAACCCATCCAGGACAAGATTGCGCGCCTGCAAAAGACGTTGGGAGGCGCTTTCAATGGCATCTGGCATGCGCGGGTCAAACGGGCTGCCCTGAGTCAGGACCCCAAGGGAGGCTACAAGAGCGACCCCAAGCTGGACGCACCCCAGACGTGCGCGGATTTCCTCGAGGCATGGAACAACGCCGGCCATGGCGCATATCGGATGGACCGAGATCTCAGGCTCGGCGTAAACTGGGCTGCAGTTAGGGACAAGCACATGAACTCCGTGCAGCATGACGCCCACGCACACGCCCCGCGCGACTACGGCAGCCGCGACAAGCCTACCCCATGGGCAGCCGAGAGCCGAGCTGTCGCGCCTGCGGCTGCACAGGGCCCCGGGCTGGAGCCATCGGTACTGCCACCCCCAGCCAGTGGCAGGGCTGGCAAGAATGGACCTCGTGGGATCGTCGAGAAACCCCATGGACGGACTCAGACTGGGAAGGCAGGGGCAAACGGTACTGCCCTAGAGGGGACGACCGCTACTCGGACAAGCGCGCCCGCTGGTGGGCTAAGAGTGACGCCAACACCCAAGGCTGACGTGTTCCCGACACGGCCTGCCTCAACGTCCTTGATAACGACCTGCCCAAGGAAATCCGCCCCCCCCTCCTCCAGACACCAGTTGCCCCGAAGGGGCTCGTTTCACTTCGCTGCGCCCGGCTCGGGCCGCAATGCCTGTGGCCATCCTCCGCTGGGGCGAAGGCTGACCCCGCGTCTCACCCACGGCGCGCGGCCTAGCTAGACAGCCCACAATGGATAAGTGGACCACCATCTTCCTTTTCGGGCCTGCCGCGGAGGGGCTTCCCACCAGCGCCCGACATCTCACCCTGTCTGGCACGGCGGGGCCAGCCTGGCTCGCGCAGGCAGGCCTCCCGGGCTCGCAGACTGTGCTGTCAGACGACGACAGCCGGCCCGCGCGCCAGGGGCCGGAGGTGGACCACAGCATCCCCCCCCGCCTGCCTGGCGGCGAGCTCGACCTAGCCAGGTCACAGTTTTGTCAACTACAGACTTCTGCTGGCGGTTAGCTGCGACCCTGGAGGACCAACACCTACCATCCCCTTACAGGCGCCAGTCTCCGCGTTGGCAGACCAGCATTCAGCATGGCACGAGGTCCACTCTGGACCCCACCATCCCACGGCATCACACCGTTCGAAAGACTCATCAATCGATACTAGTTGCATTTGAGCGGCGGTGAGCGGCGACCCTGGAGGACCCACGAGAATTGCCATGTCCCCTGACCCGCGGGTCCGGGACCCGGTCGAGGGGCGGGGCGTTGCTTCCCTTCGCCTTTTCCCCTCTCGGGCCAGGCGGGCGCCCCCCGCCCTTGGCCCTGGGGCTCGCCAGGCGTACCGACAGACGCCAGTGGTGTTGTCCCCCCATCCTCAGGGCCGGCCTTGTCCCTCGCTGTCCGTGGTAGGGCCCCCCCCCTTCAGCGGCGGTTAGCTGCGCCCCTGGAGGCCCACGTGGTGCGCGTTGGTGGACGACCCTGAGTCTTGCGAGGAAGTGCGGAAGCTGCGGGCAGGGTCGGGCCATGGAGACCGTCGGCTCGCGTGCCGCCTTCAGCGCAGCTTCCCTCAAGTCGCCTCACCCAATGGCAACGTTACTCACTTGCTTGGACATGCGCCACACGTGCCCCGGGATGTACAGCCAGCTCTGTATACTTGAGGATACGCTTGTCCCTGGTCCAGCTTGGCGTACTTCAGGCGGCAGCACTACCACCAGTGCAGCACCCCCCTACATTCCTCTACCTCGCTGGCGATGCTCACCACGCCGGCTGGCCTATTCCCTCCACCCTGGGCTTGGCGCCGTGCCGCTACGCACTGCTTGGCTCGCAGTCGTTTGGCTTCCCCCCTGCGCTGTTGGGTGGACTGGCGGGCGTTGAAATCGCCGCGGAGTGGTTCAGCCCTTCGCAGCAGCTGCTGCACCCCAGGCTCACCTACAAGCTATCGGCAGGTTGCGTTGCACCGCGTTCCGCGACAGTTCAGCCCCCCTGGCTAGCACACGTCGTCTAGGCGTTTGGAGCCTGGCGCCCCACTGGCGACTCGCTCCTCGGGCCTCGCGCCTGCCCCCACTCAGAACGACGGACTCGGTTGCTCAGGTACACGTCTTGTCACTGTGTGGGCCGTGCCTCATGGCAGGCGTCGAATTCCTCGACCTTTTGCCCAGTGCATCCCAGGATGCCCCCCGCCGTCAGTCCCCCCACTGCCTCGCAGCTGCTTTGTGAGTGGGCCGGCCGGCTAGTGCGCCTCTTGTAGCTAATTAAGCTTGCCCGTGGGCCCGGACACCCAGTCCGCCGCCTGCCTCTTCGCTCGCTGCCACGACCGAAGAATCCCCACCATCCCGCGTTGCTCTGTAAATTGTCTCTGCGTAGCCCGCTTTGACCTGACTCGCCGCTGGCGCGCTCGCCCGCCGCCGCTGACTAAAAAGTATCCCCGCCAGCCCATCCAGAAACGACGCCCAGGCGAGTAGAGGTCCGTCCTGGGGGTATTTTCGGCGTCTTGGGTGCCTCGGAGGGGCCTCTTTGGGCCGTTTGGGATCCTCTTGGGGGCCTCCTGGGGGCCTCTTGGGGGCCTCTTAGGGCAATTTTGAACACTCTTGGGGCCTCCTGGGCGCTTCTTGGGGCCATCTTGGAAGAGATCGATCACACGAGGGGGGGCAGTAATTAGCGTCCCCCCCTTTCAGGGGGCCAAAATGGGGCCACAACCAAGGTAAAATCAATGATTGTGGCTTCCTCGCCGAGGCTGTTGTGGACGCCCTGACACCTCCCCGCCCCTCCCGTCCAGGTCCACGGGGAGGGGGTATGGGGGAGGGGTCAAGTTACCCCCTCCCCGCCCGCAAGCCGTCTCGCTCACTCCCACCCGCCCTCCCAACACATACGTAGCACCCGAGTCTGGCCCGAGCCTCAGCATATGCAGCACTCGTCTTTGGATGGGCAGCTACTGGGGGCCAATCCGCCGCCGCCGCCGCCGCCGCCGCCGCCGCCCCCCGCTGCGTAACCGCCGCCGCAACCGCTGCCGCCACCGCCGCCGCCGCCGCCGCCGCCGCCGACGCCGCCGCCGCCGCCCCCGCCCCCGCCCCCGCCGCCGCCGCCGCCGCCGCCGCCACAGCCGCCGCAGCCGCCGCCGCCGCCGCAGCCGCCGCAGCCGCCGCCGCCGCCAAGTGTATTCTGTATTGTTTTTTGACGGGGATGGTGGGGGGGGGCCGCATCGGGTTGGTTGCGCATGTTCCGAATTTGGAGGTAACGTGTGTTTTGTTTTGTTTTCTACAAAAGGATGGTGGTGGGGGGTGTCGGCATGGAGCCGGGTTGGCCCCCAGTCGCCTGGGGGAAGGGGTTTTTACTCTTAGGGAACAGTGGTGAACCCCTCCCAGAAGGGGAAGAGGGAGGGGTGGAAGAGGAAACGCCCTAAACCACAGACGCCCAGAGGGCTGGTGGGATTACGCCCCCTTTTCAGGAGCACCCAACATCGCATCCTGACATATTGGAGCATTATTGGGGCGCTCTTGGGCGTTCTTGGGGCCGTTTTGGGGTTCGGCTGGTCCCTTCTTGGGGCACCCGCCTCCTGGACCCATCTTGGAGCGTTCTTGGAGCGTTCTTGGGCGCTCTTGGGACCGCTTTGGGGCTCTCTTGGTCACTTATTGGACCCCTGTTGGGCCATCTTGGGGCGACGTTGAGGCCTCGGATGGGCATCGGTCGCGCAAAAACGATAACGCCAAACACATGGATTTTCCGTATGGTTTTGAAGCATTTGGGCCTGGTCGGGGCGCCATGTGAGAGCTCTTTTGGCCAGTTAGACCCGTCGTGGAGCGGTCTTCGAGCGTGCTGGAGCATCTTCGGTCCGCTGAGAGCCCACGGCCTTCAGATTTCGCAAGGCGCACCTTGCTTGTCTTGTCCTCCAGGGGACAAGTCGGAAAGGGAGGGGGACAAGAGGGGGATCCTCCGGGTGGTGGTCCCGCCTGCGGTCCCAAACGTCGCATGGCCCGTGCATCTCGCCTCGCCTGCCAAGGCAGCGCGATCCCGAAGGCATGGCGCGCGCGCTCGAAACCTGGCAGCGCACGAGCGCACCCGAATGTGTGCAGGCGCACACGCCACGTGCATGCGTGCCTGGTCAGAGTGAGAGGGGCATGCGGTTTTACAGCATCCCTGGGTGCGCTGGTCAAGTGGGATGCCGACGCCGTGTGCCGACGCCACGTGCATGCGTACCTGTCCCACGTGCCGAAGCACATGCCCCATGGGCCGACGCCGTGAGCATGCTGACCTGGTCAGAGTGAGGGGGGCGAACGGTCTTACAGCACTGGGTGCGTGGGCGGAGTGGGATTATGCTTCTTGAATGATGTTTGATGTGTGCTGGTTGTCATTGTTGTGTTTGTTGTTTGTTGTTTGTTGTTTGTTGTTGCTACTGCTGTTGTTCTTGTTGTTGTTGGCGTTGTCGTTGGTGTTGTTGTTTTGTGGTTGTGGTTGTCGTTGTCGTTGTCGTTGTTGCTGTTGTTGTTGCTGTTGCTGTTGCCGTTGTTGTTGTTGCTGTTGATTGTTGTCGTTGTCGTCGCCCGCAACCCACCCCGCGACCCATCCGCGACCCACCGCCTGCGACCCACCCCGCGAACCACCCGCGACCCACCCGCATTGCTTTGACTAAACATCGGTGCTTGGTGGGGGTTCGTTGTGCAAGTTATTCTCGGCGCCCGCGGCGGTCCTCTTCAGAGCCTCGCTGACTGCCGACGACCCCGCCACCCCTGCACCCTGATCCGCAATTGCGGAGTTCACTGCGCACTAGATTTCTCGAAGACGATCAAAAGACAGGAGGCATGTTGCCAAAACGTTACCAGATGTTGTAAACATGTTAACCATGTGTGGAATATCATGTTTGACACATATTTCGAACACGTCTACATTATGTAGAAGACGTGTTCAATACAGTTGTACTTAAATGATAGAACGGTTAAAATCTCAATTGTCTTGGCATCCGTTGCTATTCCCACTGTGCAGGTGGTAACGACAGTTACACGAGTGAACGTGCGTGCGACGGCGACGACGGGGTTCTCGCCAATGCTTCACTCCAGTGCGGCTCCTGGGGCAGGTGCCCCCCGTGATCCCTGCAGGTCCAGCCGATTGCAGGGCGCGTTGCTCCAGGCAGTGATGCAAGTCATTGGAGGCTTGTATACAGTGGTCATTCCGTATTTAGCCTCGGTTGGCGTTTGGGAGTGGATGAGATAGCGCCGATTTAGCGTGGGCCAGCGTCGATTCAGCGTCGATTGGCGTCGACTCGCAAGAGCCGACGAGATGGTACGGGAGGCTCCCATGAGTTGCCACCGAAATCGTGAGGACGGGGAAATGTCGGAGGCGTGCATTGGAGTTCGGCCGGCGCACGTTGCGCAACCCGCATTGGCAGGCAGGCGGCATCTGCATCTGCGTCCCGCACCCAGCATTCGCAAGCAGCTCTCGCTTTCCGCATCGGCAGGCCGTACGACCTGGAGATCGCATCCTCAAGGTGCGCTCGCGCAGCGCAGCAGGACGAAGACCAGGGAGGAGATGGATTGGAGGTGGACGGCTCGGAGCTCCAGAACTTGCCGCTAATCACATGTAGATGGACCGCGCATGCGATCGTACGTAGTATACTAGATTGAAATTATCAAACATCTGTGGGTAGGAGTCCTGTCGGCTATGATTCCCTCGCAGGAATTGCTGTGAGTGTTCGTATCAGGTGGCTGCAGCCAGTAGGAACGATGTTGCTGGCGTGCGATCGTTTCCACCTCTACGTGGGAGTCGGAGTTTGGCTGGCAAGTCCACTGACCGAGGCTCTGGGTCTTTGGGGGGCGTCTTGGATCCTATGGGACGATGCGCATTACCGTCTAGCGGGCGCTCTCCAAGTCGATGCATTGAGTAAGTCGGCGTACGCCGTCGGTTTCTCTTCGGCCGCTCTCATGATCGGAGAGTGCCGACACATTACGTTACATCGTCGGGGAACCTCGCCTGTCCCCAAAATTGGTGTCTTCTCTTGTGCCCGACGCGGGTTCGATGCGGACTCGACCCGGACGAGTCCGACAATGGATTCGATACGAATTTGACGCGGGCAGGGCCGCGACGGGACAGGCAAAGTCCCCTGAGGATGCAACATAGGACACAAAGTGTCGGCCCATCTCGTGCACGCACCGCTTTTATCCAGCAAGCATCACTCGTACCTCTTTGCCTCTATCTCGCCGATGAGAGCGGTACAGTCGGACCGAGGTCTAAGATCGAGGCCGGTTCGGGGGAGGGTACCCTGATGTTCCCCGTGCTCGTCGGATTGTTCTGCGCATCTTGGGGATGGCCTTCTGCTCTTCAAGGGACGCTCTTCCGTCCCAGGTCCGACTGTGTCCGGCAGGCATCGCCCCTGCCTCCGCCTCGCCGACGAGAGCTGTGCGTCCGTCGTGTGCGGTCTCGGCCCGGGGAGGGCGGAGAACACGGATGGGGCGGGCGGTCTTCGCGCTCACGCAAGTGTTCGGGGGCGCGCGCGCGCGCTCGTTGCGATTCGCGTGCGCGCGCGTCGAGGCGAGGCCTGCGGGGAAGAAGGGGCGGCATCCCGTCCCGAGGCGGTTTTCTGGCGGGGTGCATCGATTTTTCCGTTGCCAGTCTGTGGCGTTGGCTGCGGATTTTCCAGCGGCGCGCGACGTGCGACACGCGACGAGGGGAGCAGAAGGATCAGGATAAGCTTGGGGACAGACAGGGACGAGGACGAAAACGAGGAGGGGGAGGGGAGAGGAGGAGGAGGGAGCAGCAGCAGGATGAGGAGGAGGAGGAGGAGGGGAGGAAAGAGGACGATGGCATCGACAGGGGCGGCGAGGAGAAGGGGAGGAGCTGGAGGAGGAGGAGGACACGGCGAGGACACGGCTGGCGAGGGAGGAGGAGGACGGCCTTCCCGCCCGCACGACGCCTGCGGCGTCCCCCCCGGGGCCCTGCGAGACGCGGCACGGGCAGCCGCGCGCTGGCCCTGCGCGCCGTCGTGCTGAGGGCGCCGCGCGAGGCACTCCAGGAAGGCCCTCGCCTTCGAGGGCCGAAGGAGTTGGCATCTCTATCCCTGCGGAAGGTCGGCTCCGCCGGGGAAAGGCCGGCGGGAGCCAGCGCAAGCAGAATTCGGCCTCAATGTTTGGTTGTTCAGGGTTTTCGGAATTTGTCGTGTCAAAACACACGCAAACATTTTATATCCCGGCCAGATCTTTCAACGCAGCGAGCTCTAGGGCGCGACCTTTGTAGATCAATTGCCACCTGACGTCTGCCAGTGGATGGTCATGGCGTGGCTGACGCGTGCAACCAGAGCCGATGCACGAGGAAAATGGCGACATTCAAGTGCAGCGGAGGCCCGACCACGCCACCGACTGCTAGGGTCAACTGCTGCGGTGAGGCGGACAATAACAAAAAGCGCACGTGCACACGCAAGGACCCTGACCCTCATGGGCCGATTGGGCTCGAAGACGTGTATTGTACATGATGATGCGGTCGAGAAGTTCGGTCGTGGCTACGGTGTCATTGTTTTTGCGTCGTCGGGCGTCGGGAGCATGTGAACTGTTGCCCGCAGGTGCACCCGCCACTCGACGGGTTCGCCGAGCTGATTGTGACACGCGATTTGGAGGCGCTCAGGGTCCAGGGAGGGGCCCTGAAGAACAGCGTCGTCGCACCTTCCGCAGCCACAAGGGCTATCGTCAGATAGTAAAGCAGGCTTGTGCTCTCGGGGTACAGGGGGACCACTGTTCAAATCTTCAGGAGCATCGTGCCGCGCCATGCTTGCGATCCTCTTTGGTCCCATCATGTCATTTGCGTACTCGTCATTGTAATGTTCTAGTAATCCACTCTCCATCAAAGGGTTCGTCTTAGCAGTGCACTCAATGTGTGTGGGTCAGCTCATGCTGTGGTGCACGGGAGTCGTTTGATTTCACCTTATCATATCATTTTCTCGTCTACGGGATCCAGACTACAGTCAAAAACCCGAATAAGGACGCGCGACTTTGCTCAGGGTACCCTTGCGTCCTTGCTCTTCCTTGCTCTTGCGGCTCGTCCTTGGCCTCTTTCGCTTGCCCGCTTACGGGGTTTTCGTCGTCCGCCGCCCCAAAAATCCCAACTTCGGCTTCCAAGGGTCTGGCGTCCTTACCGCGCGTCCTTATTAGGGTTTTTGACTGTACGTTTCTGCATCATTTTCGTACCACCCCTGCTGGCTGCACGTCGGGGAAGAGAACGGATGTGGAAGAGGGCGGTGTTCGTTGACGACGCGGGGGAGGATGCGGGTCCTCCCTATCTTTCGGAGGCTTCAGATAGCCGTGGAAGCCTCCCTGACGCATCCGAACAATTTCACAGACGTGTGCGAGAGTGGGAGGAAGTCCAGAGTAAACCCAAAACGCATCACGGACTTTGTGAGTTTGCCGGAAATCCTCCAAGTGCTCCTTTTCACTGCGGGAATCGCCCGCCGCTCGGAAGCGGCCGCTCAAAAAGCTTGCAAAAATGGCGATTTGCCCGTGACCCCGCAGGTAAAGGTGCGCCAGAGCCGCCCGAAAGCAGTCGACGACTTCCGAAAGCCTCCCCCTCTCCTGCGATGACGACGGCGACGACGACGAAGGCGAAGACGGAGACGGCGGCGACGATGGTGGCGACGACGCCGACGGCGAGGAAGACAGCGAAGGCTTCGGTAGCAAATAATGTGAGCCTTGTTTACCTTCGCAATTCCGTTTTCAAAAAGCATTGACGTCGATTAGCGTCGGGTAGTCGATGAGATAGCGCCGATCTTGCGTCGATCGGGCGTCGACCATTTGTCGGTCTGGCGTCGACTAGCGTCGATGTGCGAGAGCCCGCAGGATACGGCATCTGTGCGAGAGTTGCGACCGGGGGCGGCGGCAGCGTTCAGGCCTTCGACGTGGGCCCGCTGCACCCCACCGGGGGCCTCGCGCTGGGCTTCGCGGTGGAGGGCGCCTGGCCTCACAGGCCGCCCGTCCTGCGGGCGGAGCCGGCGAGGGGGGACCTTCGGAGGTCGCGGCGGTCCAGGAGCACGGCCCAGTCCTCCACCTCCTGGTCCTCCTGCTCCTGCATGCTCTTTCCCCCTTGTCTCCCTTTCCTCTTCTTCCTCTTCTTCCTCCTGATCTCCCCCCTGATCATCATCAGCATCCTTATCACCCTCCTGGAGATGTTTGTATGAGACTCTCAATTCTGGGCGATGATTGAATTACCCTGGGAGGAGGGGGCCGTTAAAGTCACGTATCGCGCAGCAAACTTCAATCGACTCATCATCACCATCATCATCATCATCATCAGCATCCTCATCATCATACTCACCATCATGGGAGAGCAGGAGAGAGGGAGAGCGGGAAAGAGGGAGAGAGGAAAAGGGGGTGTTGAGGAGGATGCCCGCCCCAGTCCGTCGTTTGGGGGTGCGGGGGGGGGGGGGGGGCGAGGCTTTCCAATAGAATCTTCTCGGGGCGCTTATCAATACAATCGAATCCCTTTGTGGTCCTTTCAATAGAATCCCTCTGTGGTGGTTTCCAAAGCATTCTTGTTGTGACGCTTTCCAGTAGAATCAATGTGTGGCGCTTTCCAGAGGATTCCTGTTGTGAGGCTTTTCCATGGAATCCCTCTGTGGTGCTTTCCAGAGGATTCCTGTTGTGAGGCTTTCCAGTAGAATCCCTTTCCTGTGGTGAGGCTTTCCAATCGAGCCCTTTGTGTGGTCTATCCAAGTAGATGGTAGGAGAGGGATGTGGACGAACAGTGGGAAGCAGATGAGGGGGAGGACGGAAGAAAAGGGAAATATGAATGATATGATGATGAACGTGAATACGATCCAAGATAAAATATCTGATCTCAAGGGGGAGCATATATATATATATATATATATATAGAGACAGGGGAACGGGGCCCCAACGCGCTCGTGTATACGATGGAATTCTCGTTTTGAGGCGGCCTGAGAGAAATTGAGACGGATCAAGAGCAATTGAGGGACATTGATATAGAATTCTTCGTTCCAACCGTTTGTTCAGAGACATCGAGACGAAAAGGGTCGCCCAGATGAGGACAATCGTGACCATTTGAGGTGTCCACTGCAAGTTTTTGGGGGAATTTCATGGCGACGCGGTTTGGCGAAACGAGCAGACGCATCAAAAGGATGAGCGGCTGGAGAAGCAGAGGGCGACGGCCAAATGGCATGAACCAGGGAGCCCGAACATGTAACCCAAGCGAGGGCAAAGGGGGGAGGATGAATCCGCCACCGAGCCTTGTGCACGGTGGGACGCGCCAGAATGCCAAGGCCGGTCTGCCAGGGTTTCTGGAAGTCTTCTACGGGGCCATCTCCGCCACCCCTTCTCGCCGCAGAGCGCCGCGTGCATGGGGCCCTGCCTCCCTCGTAGGAGAACAGCAGATGCGCACTCCCGCAGCAACGATGCCCCGTAGAAGTAAGACAAGTCGGCATTCCCGCGGCAACGATCATTTTCTGTAAAAAAACTATGGGTCCGCACTCCCGCGGCCACGATCGCTCGTGCCAAGCAACAGATCCGCGCCCCCGCGGCCGCGATCCCTTGTAGAAACATCAAACGGATTGATCTCGCCAGCCTCGTTCGAAAGCGGGCGATCGCAACGGCGCGTCCAGGCGAACATACAAGATTGGGCGCCGATGAACATGCGCCCCGACCCCAACCGCTTCTTCAACGCGCAAAGCCAACCCAAAGTGCCATCGAGACATGATCAAACTGCCGCAGGGGCAAAGCCTGTTTTGGAACATAATCGCGCGCGCGAAACGCTTACAGAGAAACACGCACACACATAAAGATATATCATATCATATCGCACAAGCAAACGCGCTCAACTTTCGCCCCCATCCCCCGCCAGCACCGCCCCATGTGGAGCTGCACGAGGTCCTCCTGCTCCTCCCTCTCCTTCCACTCCCGTTCATGTTGCTGCTGTTCGTCCTAGTTCCCCTTCTTCCACAACCTCATTATATTCCTCCTGCTTCTCCTCCTGCTCATCCTCCTGGATTGCGGCAAACACGATGGGGCCTTGTTGGGGAGTTCCAGGTCGGCTGTGACACGCGCCCGCGGATACTGAAAACATCAGCGCCATGGGAAGGGATGGGGGGACGGGATAGGATGTCAGACTTGTCGTGAGCGCACCTAGCTTATCTCCTCCCTCCTCGCCCCCTCCCGCTCTCCTGCAGCGGATACCACGAAGAGACTGCAACGGAGGCCGTTCCCGCCTCCACTTCCCCTCTCCACCTCCGAACCAGCGGGATCATCGGCCGTCAGGGTGCTCGACCGAGCCAGGGACAGTTGGGAACGTGGCTGAACCGCGGAAGTTCCCGTCCACCAGGGGCAGTTCGTTTGAGGGGAAGTACGAACCCTCAGTGCGAGCGCCGTCGGGCCATCCCTTTGTTGGGCTGCGGTGACCTCTGAAAACGGTGGTGACATCGGGGGTGGGGAGGGAGGAGGAGGAGGAAGGAGGGAGGATAACGATTTTTTGTTCTAGGCAAGTCTGTGGCTGTGGGGCAGGGCTGTGGGGCGCCACCCAGTGCTCCCGACCTCTTGCTTTTGCAGGACGCGGGAGGCCTGGGGCGCTCGACCCCAGCACAAGAAGGGCAGTCGATTTTTGTCAGGGCAGACCTTCTCGGTGCCCGGCAGGTGGTCGGACCCTGGGAGCCACAAGCTGGCCTCGCGCAGGGGGGGGGGGGCAGGGGGGGAGGGGGGAAGGCTTCTTAGAAGGAGGCTGTTTCTTAGAAGGCGCGGGCCTTGTCTGTAGATGTAGGGCAGGCGCCTTCAAGAAGCAGCCTCCTTCTAAGAAACCTTCCCCTTCGCCCTACACCCTTGTGCGCGCCGCCCTAATCAAGTGTTTCAGGACCCCAGCACTCAGACGATGTTTAAACCCTTGGGGGCGTTGTTTGTTTTCAGTTTTCAGGATACGCGTTTTTCGCGTCGCTTCGGTGCATAAGTTGGCGTTTCCCTTTGGGGATTCTCCTTCGCGCAGTTTTCGGTTCGTTTCAATGTTGCATTGCAGTTGTGTGTTGTTTGGGGCTGCCGCCTTGTCCTTCCGTTCTGGTTTGCTGCAAACTGAACTGTTGATAATGGTTGAGACAAGCACAGCGTTTTCTGCGTCAGACATCGAAATCGAGAGACATCCTCCGCCGTCTGATCTTGTCGCGGCGCCAGGGGGAGGTAGAGGCGGAGGGGGGCGGGAGGAAGAGGAGGAGGAGAAGGAGGAGGAGGAGGAGGAGGAGAGGAGGAGGAGGAGGGCTACACCCTATCGGCGGCCCGTCCGCAGGGTGACCGAGATCGGCGCCGAGGGGCTGGTGCCCGCCTGGAACGCCGCCTCGCCCTCCCTGGCGGTGCGCGTGGGCGACCGCCTGGCCGCGGCGAACGGGGTGTCGGGCTGGAGAGCGGCTTTCCCCGGTGCTTCCCTCGGCTGCTGCCGCCGACTCGTGGCCTCCTCTCGCCGGCGCCCTGCGCGGCAGCGTCCCTTCGACCTCTGGGAGAACGCGGGTGCCCTCGCCAGCCGAGGGGCCACGCCCCCCCCCCCCCCCCGCTGCGCCCCTGAAAGGGCCCGGCGCGCGCCTGCAGGTTCTCGGCTCGCCGTTGTCCTGGGGCACCTTGGAGCGCCGCTCGGCCGTCTTGCGCTGCTTGCAGCCTCCGTTGGGGCGGTCTCGGGAGGTCTCGGAGGCGACCTGGGGCCGAGGAGAGCGCCAGGGAGGCGATGTTCTGAGCTTGGTACAGTCGGGCCGAGATAGAGATCGAGGTCGTTTCGGGGAGGGTGCCCGAGTGTTCTTCGTGCTTGTCGGGTGTGTTGGTGCATTTTGGGGGAGGGCACCCTCGAATGTACGTCAGCTTGGCCTGCGGAGGTTCTCATGTTCCTGAAGGGTGTTCTTATGCACCAGGTTCAGCCGCTTGCGGTCGGGGGAGGCGGGGGTTCCCCCTGGAAGCTGTGCGAAAAGGCTCCGTCCCAGACAGCCGACGTGCACCCTGGCACGCCCCGACGCGCCGAGGGCAGGGTGGCGGACCAGGGGACCGCGAGGCGGGACGTGGAGGCAATCGGTTTCGGTCGGCGCTGCACCTGCGGGTGGTCCTCGCCACCGCGTCCCCGTTGTGTTCATGGACGTGGCCGGGCGCGCATGTGTTCTCAGGGGGCTCCCGAGAGTCGGGGGATCCAGGGCACGGGAGGGACCCCGCCAGGCGCCGACTGGGCGGGGCGAGTCCTCATCTCGGCTCCAGGCTCCCATACGCCTCGCGCGCCCGTCTCGGCATGGCGGCAGCCAGGGCCGCAGCGGCGCCCTTCTACGACGCCTGCGTCGTCGGCGGCGGTGTCGTTGGTGCCGCGGTGCTGCGAGAGCTGGCCGGGAGGGGTTTCTCCGCGGTCTTGGTCGAGCGGCACTGCGTCGGTGGTGGCGTGAGCGCAGGCAACACGGGTATCGCGTGCACGCTGCTGGACGTTCCAGGGGGGACCCTGGAGCGGCGGTGCCTCGAGCGCGGCATCGCCCAGAATCTGCATACCTACAGAGCGCTTGGGATTCCCCACCGGCCGTGCGGCGCGCTCTACGTGGCGTGGTCGGCGGCGGAGCTCGCGGCGCTGGAGGAGGCGCGGTCGCGCTCCTGGGGCGCCGAGACGCGCATGCTGTCCGCCGCCGAGCTCGCGCGCGAGGAGCCCATGCTGGGCCCCGGCGCGCAGGGGGCGATGCTGGTGCCCGGGGAGGTCGTGGTCGACCCTGGCATGGTGCCCCTGGCGTACGCCCACGACGCGCTGCAGAGGGGCGCAGTGGTTCTCGAGGGCGCCGAGATGCTGGGCCTGGAGCGCTGTGGCGGCGGCTGGGTGGTCCACCTGTGCCCGCCCACAGACGGCGACCGGCCCTCGCTGCTGCGGGCGGGGCACGTCGTCACCTGTGGCGGGCTGGACGCGGACGAGGTCGAGTCGCGCGCCGGAGGCGGCGCGCAGCTCGCGTTCCGACCGCGGCGCGGCGACTACGCCGTGTTCCGCAGGCCGTGCGTGAACACGCCCGCGCCCCTGAACCGGCCCGTGGGGTCGGTGCCGATGGAGGGCGCCAGGGGCGTCTACGTGTGGCCGACGGCACACGGCGACGTGGCCTGCGGCCCCACCAACGTGGCGCAGGAAGGCAAGGGCCTGCCCGAGGCCGACCCCGCCACGCTCGCGGAGCTCGAGCGGAAGGCGCTCGAGGTGTGCCCGGCGCTGCGCGGCTGGCCCCTGGCGGGCCACTACGCGGGGCTGCGGCCCGCCCTGGAGCCCGGCAGGTGGGGCACCGACTACGTCATCCGCACCATGCCAGAGGAGCAGCGCACCGTGGTGGCGGGGGTGCGCAGCACCGGCCTCACGGCCTCGCTGGGCATCGCAGCAGAGGTGGCCGACGGGCTGGCTGCGCAGGGGCCTGTAGCGGCCGGCAGGCCTCGGGGAGCGGCTCGGCTGCCGAACCCCGGGGAGCTCGCGAGGGACTACGTGTCGCGGGGCGACGGCCGCATCTCGCTGGGGGGGCGCGGCTTCAGGGTCAGCCACCCGCTCACCATCGTCGGCCTCGGCGGTCCCCTCGGCGGTGAGCCGCCATGGGCGCAGCGTGGCTCGCGGGCTTGGCTTGGTGCACGACCGCGGGGATGCTCGACGTACTCGGCCGCTTGCGTGTTGGCAGCGCAGCGGTCGTTGAAGCGATTGGTGCGACGAGCCTCGTGAGCAACGATTCAAGTGCGTGCTTCGGATAGCGATCGGTGGCTGATGGACGGGCGATGGACGATGGATGAAAGGCCCAACATTTCTGTCCATGGCCTGCTCCTCAGCATGTAGCATTTCTCAATCCAGTGGGGGGATAGGGGGGGCGCTGCCGTTTTTCCTTTCGCGGTCGTGGGCAGCAAGCTCAACATCGGGGCGACCTACATGGGTGGAAGTAGGGAAGGGGCCTTGCCCAGCGTTGCCAGGACCGGGGCTCGATCAGCTTGTCCCTTCCAGCTCTTTGCCGTCGGCTTTTGGCTGTGATTACGTTGGCTCCATCTCGCGGTGGCCTATGTCAGGATTTTGGTAAGTTTGTGCGTGTGTTTATGTTCGTATTTGTGTTTGTGTTTCTGGGTGCTTGTTGTGTGTGTGTGTGTTTGTCTGCGTGTTGGCGTGTCCATTCTTCTTTTCCTGACAGCGAAAGGCGTGAGTTGCCTTCATACGACCTCGTCGGCATGACGGTGCCCTGGAGGAGCTCGAGGGCCGATTCTGAGCCGGGCTGACGTGTTCCGTTCCAGGCCTGAGGTCCGAGGTTTTGCTTACCGTGTTGTCTTTTGGAGGGCGGTACGCTGGAGCCCAGCCTCCTTCCCTGGCAGGCCTTCAGGATGACGCAGCTACGTTGAGATTACAGTATCTGAATCTGTTTCGGCGTAGCTGCACATCGCCTGGCCTCGTTTAGCTCATCGTTCGTGAGCCCAAGGAATCCGCGCGGACCTCCGGAAGTGCATGTCTATGCCACAATTCGTTCCCCGAGCGCAGGGCATTACCAGCGCGGCGAGAAGCTGCAGGCAGTCGTCGGGCGCTCGGGGCCCGAAGAGAATCGGGCCTACGAGACGGGTGGTCCGCGCCAACGTGGGTCAGCGCGACAGTCAGTCATCATAGTAAGGATGGGCGACCTTCCCAAGGATACTCTTGCATCCTTGCCCCCTCGGTCCATCCTTGGCCACTTTCGTTGGCTGAGCCCCGCTCCAGAAGCTTCGGAATGGGCTTCCAAGGCCCTTGCATCCTTATCGCGCCTCCTCATGACACGGGTTGACTGTGTGACCCCCTCTGGCTGCCCCGGGGGGTGGTTTGGGAGCCACGTGGGGCCGACTGTCCCTCTCCGCCCGCGGCCTGGGCGGGCTCGGGAGGCGGCGGGGCGGCCAGCGGGCCACGCGGCAGGAGATGTTTCACAGTCTGGGCCTCCCAGCTGGGGTCGGAGGAGATGGGGTCTGAGGATCGCGCCGCATCGCCGATGCATCGGCGACGTGGCTCGATGCGAAGCCCGATTCTCTCCACTCGGGCGAGGAGAGTTTGCGTATGCACCGATCCTGGCCAGGCCCATCTTGGGCCATGGATCTGTGTATGTGTGTATATATATATGGATATATGCCTACCTGGCCTGGTCACGAAGGCGTGTGCACCGATCCTGGCCCGAGGATGAGCCTGGCGAGGATCGGCGCGTGTGCTTTGTGCTCTTCCTTCAACCCACGCCGACGTCGCCGATGTATCGCCGACGTCGCCGATGCATCGGTGATGCATCGCCACTGCGGCGCGATCCTTCGACCCATCTGCCCTGCGCCGCCAGGGGTGTCCAGCGCAGATCCAAGAAATCGGGGCGGAGCTCAGGGCTGTCGTATTTGTGTAGTTCTCTTCTTCGAGTTTCGTAAACGCCAAGTGTGGGGGTCGGGCTGGTTGTTCCTCCCTCCCTTGATGAAGGCCCCTCGCCTTGGGGGCCTCACGTGGGTGCGCCAGGACGGCAGTCAGGCTGGGCCCCGTCCAGGATGACTCTGTACAGGCAGCGGTGAGGGCCAAGGGTCGAATCGGGGATCGACTACAGGATTGACCTACCCCAGAGCTGATTGGTTCGTCGAGCATGCCGGAGATGCGCAGACTCTTCCGTAGATCTACGAAGCTTTCTGCATCGTGTTCGACGCCCCGACGAAACAAACAGGTATGGGTCAAATCAGCTCTGTCGTCAGTTCTTCTGCTCGACCGGAGAGCGGCAGCGGCAGCAGGCGGCCAAGCGGCTCCGCGGAGGGTATGGGCAGCAGTGCGAGCGGGGAGCGCGTGCACCGCGCTTTCAGGCGGAGTCCAGCCCGACTGCCACGCGTGCGCACCTTTGGGAGGCCCCGAAAGCGAGGGGCTCTCGTCGAAAACCACCCCGACGCCCACATCTCAGAGCAGAAAAGGTACCAAATACCGCTACCCTTCTCTCGTTCTCTCATTGTTGGGCCTCCTGGGGGGCCCTCGTCGCCACCGCTGGATTCGCCTTTCAATTCTGGTCAGAACGCACCCTGGGCGAGGTCTGGAGAGTAGCGGTGGTCGGTGCCTTCTGGGTTTTCCCAATTTCGGCGGCACGCCCAGGGGGGGAAGTGAGAATGAGGCGGGCCTTCTCAGAGGACTCGGCAGTCCTCCAGCTCTCTGAGAAGTTGTCAGAGTTTCACCCGAAAATGCAGAAAACCTCTAGGGAGGCCGGAGGTCTTCTGAAAAAAAAACGCCGCCTTGTGAGAAGGTTTTCTCTTTCTTACTTCCCCCCTCGCTCGCCGCCGGCCATGTTTGTTGGCGTTTAGTAGCGGCCGTGTTACTAAACAGTCCTGCCCTTCTCGATTCTTTCGTTGGGTGCGCTTTACTAAACGATATTGCTTGTCGGGGTGCTTCTTCCCCACCTCACAGGTTGGGGTCTGTACGTTTTTTGAACGGATCTCCCGGCCCGTCCACCCTGCATACCACGGCCGCCAGACCCCCTGCAGGTCCAGCGACAATCCCTTTGAGACCCCCGCCTCGCGCGGACGCGCCCACTTTTCACACCACGGCCACCAGAACCCCATGTCCACAGATAATCCCCCGATACCCCGCCTCGCCCCTTCGGCGAACACGACAGAACCTGTCACAATTGATCAGAAGACCACACATCATAACATCACACAATACAGCACAGCATGACGTACCATGCCATTAATGATCATACCATCACATACGATAACAGGAAATACCATACCATATCAGCACGTCACACAACATACCATTGCATGCACTGGCAACGTATACCATGACAGAGTGCAACATAGCATTTTATCCTTTAACACAACATAGCGCAGCACAATGCCATTTCATATCATTCCACATTATGCCATGGCATAGCATAACATAGCAAACCATGCCATAACCATGCATGTGATGAAATGCGGACCATTCATAATAGAAATGGTTTCACACATCGGAATACAGCATAGCAGATCATACATCATTGCTTATCACACCACCTCAACCCAAACTGAACGTCCCAGGTCTCCCCACAGACAAAATCCGGTTTGGGGGGGGGGGGTACGGGTTCCACCGTGGTTTCTCAGTGTTCTTGGGTGCCCCCCCACCGGAAATTGACGATTCCAACGATGAGTTCGGGTCGGGTTGGGGTGGTTTGGTAGGTGGCGCGTAACATAACACAGCATAACACATCCAGCTGCTTGCGGCAAACCCCGCCACCGTGCCTGTGCAACAACGCAGCAGGGAGGAGGCCGAGCGTAGAAACAGCACACTTCCGACGCGTATTCTGCAGTGGGGCGGTTCGTGATCCCGATTTCGTCTTCGTCAGCACGGTACGGAGGAGGAGGAGGCGGAGGAGGAGGAGGAGGGAATGGAGGGAATGGAGGGAATGGATGAGGAGGAGGAAGAGGAGGAGGAGGGAATGGAGGAGGAAATGGAGGAGGTGGAGGAGGAGGAGGAGGAGGATGAGGAGGAGGAGGAGGAGGAGAGGGAGAGCATGAGGATGAGGAGGAGAAGGCGTCTTGGGGCCTTCTTGGGGCTTCCTGGGGGCCCCAAGATCTTCCTGAAAGCTTCTCGGGGGCCTCCTGGGCCCGTCTGATGCCTAAGACGGCTGCCTTGGGGGCCTCTCTAGGCCACGCTGGTGCCCTCTTGGGGCCCTCGAGAGGTCCCCAAGACGGCACAAGAGGTCTCCAAGAAGCCCTCTGGGAGAGCCCGAGGAGGCCAAAACCATTGATGTTCCATTGGTGTTTGAAGGATGCTGAGGTTCTGGCATGTTTGGGTTTCCGACACACGTCAGCCCAAGAGGCCTATGTGTGTGTTTTTTGTTGTTGATCATTTGGAGCGCTTCAGGGCCGTCTTGGGGCCCTCTTTCGGAGCCCCTTGGATGGGCAATTTGTGGGTCCTCTTGGGCCGACTTCGGATCCTCTTGGGGACCTCTTGGGCGGTCTTGAAGCTATCTTGGAGGCCTCGTGGAGGCTGGTTGGGCCGACTTGAGCGATCGGAAACCCGCACAGATGAGAACCTCAACATCTTCCAATAACTTGGGGACAAGTCGCCGTAGCCATTTTGGCTCCAGCCACTTTGGCCCAAGGCACTCGGCCTGGAGCCGTTGAGGCTCATTCTCCCAGGCGCCCGAGCGGACAATGACATGATGGGTGCTGGAGTCCAGCCGCCATGTATTTGTGGGTGTTCCCAAACCGCGACTACGCCATTGGCGCCACGGGTGGGCTAGCTGCCTCCGCCTGCGCGATTTTCGTCTCCCACCCGGTCGAGTCCTTGAAGGTGCGGATGCAGAGCGGCCACTTCGGCGGCGGGCCGGGGGACCCGCTGCTGCGCCGCCTGGGAGGCTTGCTGCGGAGGCCCTACTACGGCATCATGCCGCACCTCGTACAGTATTCCGCGTTCAACTCCGTACGCTTTGGCTCCTTCGCGGCGGCAAAGGGGTATTTTCAGCGTCGGCGGGGCGGCCACGTCGGCCCCCTGCCCCTCGGAGACATCTTCCTGTGCGGCGCCTTCTCGGGCACTTGCGTCGCGGCCACCCTGCACCCGCTATTTGTGCTAAAGACGCACCAGCAGGTGAACCGCATCAGCCTGCCAGAGGCCCTCGGGCGGCTGTGGCGCCACGAGGGCGTCCGCGGCCTCTTTCGCGGTTACCTCTCGGGCTTTGCCCGCTTCCCGCTGGCGCTCGGCGTCTTCTTCACCATGTACGAGGCGCTGGCCAGGCCAGAGCTCCTGAACCTCGGGCTTAAACCCGCGCAGCCGACGCCCGGTACGGCGTCGCCCGGCTGGCTGGGCCACTGCGCCATGGCAGGGGCACTCTCGGGGATAGCCTGCTGGACCAGCATCTACCCCCTCGACGTGGTGCAGAGCCGAGTGATGGGAGAGGCCGCGTACGGCGCCGACAGGAGGTACACCGGTGCGCTCAGGGGCTTCGCGCGGCTCTACCAGGACGGCGGCCTCCGCGCCTTCGTTCGGAGCTACTCCGCGGTGCTGCTGCGCTCGGGGCCCGTCAACGCCGTGCTGCTGCCGGCCAGCGAGGCGGCGAGGCCGCTGGTGGAGCGGTGGCTGCCCTCGGAGTGACTCTGCGCGGAGTGCGCGGTTCGCCACGCCACGGGCACGGCGCGCCCTTTCCTCCTCCGCCCTCCGCCCCTCCTCCAGCTTGCTCTCCCTCTCTCCTCTCCCCTTCCTCTGTTTCTATTCGCGCGCCTCGGAACAAGGTTCTGCCGAGCCCTGCTGCATGTGCACCGCTCGGGTGCGGCGGGCCCGCGCCCTTCTCGGCGCGGGGGGCGCGGCGCCGGCGCTCGAGGCTGTGAACGCCCCGAAGCTCCGAGACGGGCTCCATGGAGATCGTGCAAGAGTGACCGGTGCAAGCGGTGTCATGGGCCAGGGCCGACGCCCGACTCCCCGGAGGCGGGAACCTATCCGGACAAGAACGGGAAGCGCCGCTTCTCTGAGCTTGCGTGCGCAGGCACACGGATTCCCACGTAAAGCGGAATGCGTCCCGAAATCGCTGTATAAGTATTGCGTGGACCCCGAAATCGCTATATAAGTATTCCGTTCGCTATATAAGTATTATGTGGGTCCCTAAATCGCTATATAAGTATTGCGTGGCCCCCGAAATCGCTATATATCCCGTTGGTCCCGAAGTCGCTATATGAGTATTCCCTGGGTCCCGAAATCGCTATCTAAGTATTGCGTGGACCCCAAAATCGCTATATAAGTACTGCGTGGACCCCGACCCGCCGCGAGGAGGAGGAGGAGGAGGAGGAGGAGGAGGTGGAAAAAGCAAGAACAGGAGGAGGAAGAGGAGGAGAAGGAGGAGGAGGAGGAGAAGGAAAAGGAGAAGTAGAAGGAGGAAGAGGAGGAGGAGGAGGAGGAGCAGGAGGAAGAGGAGGAGGAGGAGGAGGAGACCAGATGGCTTCGAGGACCGTCCGAAGGCATTTTTTGGAGGATCTCTCGAGCGAAACGCTGATGTTTCAACGAAAGTGTGAAAACACGTTGGTTTTTCAATATTTTCGCTTCTTGGGCCATCTTGGGGGTCATCCGAGATCGCTCCGAAAAGATCTCGGGCGAAACGCCCATTTTCGAGGATCCGAAGATTAGGCGAGCGATTCCGAGATCCACATGTTTGGAGGATGTCCCGAGCGAAATGCCAATGTTTAGCAAAACGATAGCCTCCAACATCTCCATTTTCGGAGGATGTCTCGAGCGAAACGGCCAAAATAGGGGAACCTGATCAGACAAGAACGGGAAGCGCCGCTGAAGTGTAATGGGCGTATTGGGCGAAGAAGAAAACGAAGGCGAGGACAACGAGGAGTCGATAACGAGGACGACGTGGCGAACGTGAGGATAGCGAGGAAGAGCATGAGGACAACGAGGAGGAAGAGAAGCACAAGGACTAGGACGAAGAGTACGAGGGCGAGCACGAGGAGGAATGCGGAGGGCGATGATGACGACGACGACGACGACAGAGGACAGTACGAGGCAATTGGATGAAGACGTTGCTCCTGGCGCCGCACGGGGTTCTCTTGAGGCCTGTTGGGGGCTTCTTGGGGGCCCCTTGGGTCCTCTTATGGGCTTCTGGGGTCTTCGTGGGCTGTCTGGGCGCGTCGTGGGGTTCTGTGGGAGCTTTCTTAGGCCGTCTCGGCGCTGGGGGCCTCCTGGGGCGCTCCCGGGAGTCTCTTGGGGCCTTCTTGGCCCTTCTCGGGCCGTCTTGGGGTTCTTGTGAGCTGGCTGGGTGGCTCCTAGAGCGCTCTCGGGGGTCTCTTGGGGTCTTCTTGGGGCGCTCTTGGGCGCTCTCCTGGGGCTCTCCGGGGCGTCTTTTGGGCTTCCCTTGGGCCGTTGGAAAGCCTTCTAATAGCGATTCGATTACGACGTCGATGCGGAGTCCCCTCTTGGGCAAATTTTTGGAGGATATCTCGAGCGAAACAACCATTTTTCAATTAGCCTGGCGAAGGACCCAACCATATGCAGTTGTGAATACCGCGATTGTGGATCTCATCTTCGCTCGCGCTCCCTATGGGGCCACGAACCGTGTGAGGGGGCGTGCCGAAATGCGTGGCGGGGTCCCCAATACGAACAAAGACGATCGCTCTGAGTGCGCGAGACTGAGACCGGGTGAGCCTGAGCGTGAGTAAGTATGATTGTGAATGTGTCTGCGTGCGAATCAGTCTACGTGCATCAATGTCGACGCCCATGTCGGCACGCCCCTCACGAGGATCGCGCCCGCTTCCTTCCCCTTCTTTTTCTGCCTCTTTGCCCGTGCACGCCGATGTCCATGGCTGCGGGCGCGGCGCCGCACTGAGTCCCCGCGACGCACGCTGGTCGCCCCGAAGGGGTCCCGGCGACGCGCGCGGGTCGTCCGTTGTGCGGAGCAGAGAGAGTGCTAGCTGGCTGTTGGGCCACAAAACGTGTGAGCGGTGTGCCAAAATGGGGCGGCGGCGCCATGCGAGTTCCGCCACTGGGACCTTAGGTGGAGCTCCCTAGGGGGCCACAAAACGTGTGAGGGGTGTGCCAAAATGGGGCGTCGGCGCCATGCGAGTTCCGCCACTGGGACCTTAGGTGGAGCTCCCTATGGGGCCACGAAGCGTGTGAGGGGTGTGCCAAAATGGGGCGGCGGCGCCATGCGAGTTCCGCCACGGGACCTGGGGTGGAGCTCCCTATGGGGCCACGAAGCGTGTGAGGGGTGTGCCAAAATGGGGCGGCGGCGCCATGCGAGTTTCGCAACTGGGACCTTAGGTGGAGCTCCCTATGGGGCCACGAAACGTGTGAGGGGTGTGCCAAAATGGGGCGGCGGCGCCATGCGAGTTCCGCCACTGGGACCTTAGGTGGAGCTCCCTATGGGGCCACGAAGCGTGTGAGGGGTGTGCCAAAATGGGGCGGCGGCGCCATGCGAGTTCCGCCACTGGGACCTTAGGCGGAGCTCCCTATGGGGCCACGAAACGTGTGAGGGGTGTGCCGAAACAGAGACATGCGGAGAGCAAAAGCCAGGATGGGGGAGGAGGGAGGAGGAGGATGGGGGAGGAGAGAGGAGGAGGGAGGAGGAGGACGCGGGGCACCGTCTCTTCAAAACGAGGACCCAACACCACAGGATGGTGGGGAAAAATCCGCCAGCGCAGTTTTCAAGTGCAGCGCGTACCCGATAATCATTTTACCACCAACAAGCGGTCCACGCCAGGGGCGCTTCCCGTCATCCGCCAAGGAAAAAATATTTGCAGCCGGGTTGTCATGGTCTCTCGCGTCTTAGTTATCTAACTGTTCTTGGATAGCTTGGCCTAACAAACTGCCAGCACCATCTCGTTCCGACAAGGCGCTTCCCGTAATCCGCCGTAAGCAGTCTGGCTCGGCTGGATTCCTCGAAGAATTCGGCGTCAGTCTTGGCAAGCAAGCAGGTCAACCTGCGTGCACCAGACGGCACATCGTAACGTATGGGGAAGCACTGCACCGTTGTAGCAGTGCGCTTGCGCAGCGGCTTCCAAGCCACTTTTTGGCTTGTGGACCAGCAGTGTTTTCCAACCATCTGCGCCGGCGGCTGCTGCCACTGCATGCTTCGGGACACCTTCTGCCCAATGGGCGTTGTGTTTGCCTCGGCGACTCAGGCCCGCCGGCTCTCTCGGCTGGAAAGACAGACGGAGCGTCAGCCCAATCTCGGCAACAAACACTTGGGGACAAGTCGATGGTTTTTGCCTCCTCGGGCTCTCCAGGAGGGCTTCTTGAATATTTTTTGGGTTGTCTTGGGGGCTTTTTGATCTGTCTTGAGGCTGCCTTGGAGGCCTCTTGAGCAGTTTTGGTCCATCTTGGGCCATCCTGGCGTCTTCTTGGCTGCCCTGAAAGCCGCCCAGGAGGCCATCAGGCTCCCGAAGAGGCGTCAAAACAGATCAAGAGGCCCCCAAGACTGCACAATATGTCTCAAAGAGCCCCTTCGGGAGAGCCCGAGGAGGCCAAAACCATTGATGTTCCGTTGGTGCTTGAAGGATGTTGAGGTTCTGGCATGTCTGGGTTTCCGACCCACGACAGCCCAAGAGGCCTGTTTGAGCCGTTTTGTTGCTCCCTTGGAGCGCTTCAGGGCCGTCTTGGGGCCCTCTTTGAGCCCCTTGGGCGATTTGTGGGTCCTCGTGGGCCGGCTTGTGGCCCTTTTTGTGGCCTCGTGGGCTGTCTTGGATTTATCGTGGAGGCCTCCTGGAAGCCTCCTGTGTCGCCCTCCGTGGTCGGAAGCCCGAACAGATGAGAACCTCGAAATCTTTCAAACACCTAAGGACAATCATAGGTTTTGGTCCCCTCGGGCTCTCCAGGACGGCCCCTTGGAGCTCTCTCGTGCCGTCTCGTGGGCCTCTTGGGCCGTCGTGAGGCCCTCTTGAACTCTTGGGCTATGTTGAGCCGTCTTGAGGCGCACTTGGGAGGCTCTTGAGCCGTCATGAGTCATCTTGAGCCGTGTTGTCATCGTATTTGTTGTCTTGGAAGTCGCTTTGGAGACCATATTGGCAGTACAGTGGGCGAAACGACAGCCAGACCTAGTTTTCAGAAGGGGCGGTGTTGTAGGCACGCGCGCGTCGAGGGGTGGGGAGGGGGAGGTTCCTCAAATTTTACAATGCCTCACAGACAACAGACCAGCGTTCTAACATGCCCACTCCGCGGCATACCAGATCATACCATACCACGGCATCATAGAACCGATGATACCATATCATGACATTGCATACCATGAAAGAGTGATGCAGACCACAACATTAAATACCATAACGTGCATCTCATAGTGTTGTAACAGGGCATGTCGTCGCATACCATCATATGACAGACCAGATACTACCATAACATAACATACTAGCGCATGCAATGGTTGAGCGGAGCACACAGTACAGGGCATACCCACCACACAGCATAACATGTCATAGCATCGCAGACCATAGCATACTACCCTACATCATAACTACACCATGACATGCCACAGCATAACCGAACACACCACCAAAGCACTTCGCATTCGAACCAGTGACAACGCACATGATAGAGCGTGGCATGGTACAGTATGACAGATGAAGCCGGTACATACCAGACCATGTCATACAACGGAGCAAAGCGTGCCATCACGCAGCATCAAGCATACAGCAATATACCAACGCATACCATGACATCGTGAGGCATAGAAGAGCGCATCATTCCACACCATTGCAGGACAAACCACACATGGTTTGATGAATGTTGCCGCGGTGACACAGGATGTATTAGACCACCACATACTGTACCGATTGCAGAGAAGCATCATCGTGGCAGAACAGGACCTAGCATATGGCTCAAGCTAGGGCTCGAGCTAGGGCTCAAAGCTGCGACAACCCGACCAGGAGCCCTGCCAAGGGTGGGCCGTCGCCGTTTCATCCTAATCGTCTCGACTTCCATCCCTTTGTTACTCCCCTTTCTGCTTGTGATGGCTTGCACATATGCGGTCTGCCCGCTCTTCGGAGCGCTTCCGGCCCTGGCCGACGAGCAGGGCCGATGCCGGCGCTGCGGCCAGACGCTACCCGGCGCCGTTGCCGCTGCTGCCGCCGCAGCGGCGGCCGGGCCGCCGCTGCCGCCGGGGCTTCCCGCTTTGGGGCAGGGCCAGACACCGACAGAGAGCATGGAAGTCGAAGTCGATGGCTCTGGCGCCACCCAGGGCATGGGCGCCTTGCAGATTGAGGACGACAACGCGAGCCTCGCCAGGACGACGCCTGCGGCGCCTCCGGCTCCAGCACCCCCCCGTCCACTTCGACTACGCCTGCCCTCCTGCCCCTGGACATGCTCACGACGTTCATCGACCAGGAGATCCTCCAGCATGTCGAGTTGATCTTGGCGGCTCACCCGCGGGGCAGTGCCGAGGCGCAGGTGGCTGTGGAGTTCCCGACTGGCTGGCCGGGCTTGCAGACCCTCCTGCGTAAGCTCGCCTACAACACAGCCCCTGGTGCAGACCACTGGCAGCGGCTGGGGCTGTCTATGCTGGCGGGCTCCCCCCCGTCCCTCACGCTTATCTCTGCGCGGGAGCGTGCGGCTCTCCTTTTGACTTCGCTCTCGGGGCAGGGCCAATGGAATGCCGATGACCTCCAGGAGGTCCAGACCTTCACCGAGCGGCTCCAGACGGCAGCCCGGCTGTGCGAGAACGAGCTCCCAGAGGTTCTGCGGCAACGGCGGCGCCTCCGCACCACCGACCTGCCGTTGCACAAGGAGTTGGGTGCGGACGCACTCCGTCTGCTAGCCACACCGCTGGCGGGCGGTGCGTCGCCGATCATTCTTACGCAGTGGTCCAACTTGTTGTGCCAGGAGGCGATCTCCGACTCCTTGGTCGCGGACTCGCGGGGCGATGCGACGCTGGCGGAAAAGGGCGATCCCTCCCTCTGGAACTGGTGCACCGACAAGCACATCGTGCTCGGGGCGCCGGAGGATTTCAACGCCCTCAGCCGGGTACTATGCGCCCTGCTGCGCCGCCCAGCTGCGGAGTGGCCGCGCTCCTTGCGCATGGTGACCACAGTCGAGCTGATGCCGCACATGCACTCGTTCGCCCAGGTGGCCGACCTCTGGACGCATCCCTTGTTGGCGGCGAAGTGGGCCCCCATAGTGAGGCAGGTCTGGCTGACCCCGCTGCCCATGGAGTGGATCAGCAGTGGCCCCTCCGGCCCTCGGCTTGGCCACGCTGGTTTGGCAGTGTTTCACCTCAGTCGGGATGGTCCTCGCGTGGCTCCGCAGCTCTACCTTCCCCATACGCCTCTGGCCCAGTTCGCGGTGGTTCGCTCCGCCACCTTGGATGTGGCGGCGGACAGCTTGCCTTCCGTGCTTTCGCGATTGGTGGAGCACGGCAGGACGCACGGGGTTCGCAATACCATCCGCCAGCGCCGCCGAAGCCCCCTGTCGTCGGAGATGCAGCCACGCATGTTCCTGGAGGTAGTCCTCCCCGTGGAGTTCTCCGACCTGCAGGTCCAGATGTACTTCCAGCATCTTGGCCTGCCTGCTGATGCTTTTTGGGCGGACCAGCGCATCTACACGGCAGCGGAGGCAGCGATACTCGAGGTCAGCACCACGCGCAACATCGCGCGTTTCTGGCCAATGTGTACGCAGCTCCTGGCTCTTTCGCGGACCCGCCTGCTGGTCCTCACCGATGCGGAGCCCGCGCGTTGGACTGGGGCCATGGGCAGCATCCTCCGCGACGACACCACGGAGACGGCCTTCAAGCTGCGCTGGAAGGCCTCCCGCAATGGAGGGCGCACCATCGCCATCCCATCGGCGGCCCCGCAGGCCCTGGCAGCCAGTCGCCGTCGTGGCACGCGCCCCGCTTCCGACCGCGACTACGTCACCGAGCTGATCGCTATGGGAGAGCTGGGGAAGGAGGACGGGGAGGTGCTGAGGCCGTTGACGCGGCATGCGTGCACGCACGCCGGGCTGGACTTGCGCGAGACGGACTATTCAGCCCCGCCGCGCACCGGGGAGTTCGTCCACCTCGCGCGGGCGGACTTGGACGCACCTCCGGGGCGCCTGCGACTGTACCTCCCTGACTTGGAGGCGGTCCGCAAGGTGCGTGCAGCTATCCAGGGGCAGTCGATCCAGGTCGGCACAGACCTCGTCGGGTTCCGCATTGCCAGCGATCTCTTGGACGCGAAGGGGGTGCCAGGGGCGAGCGGGGGGCTCCCTCTATGACTAGGCCTGGATAGGGGCGACTACATGCATGGCGGAATTCAGTTCTGGGCTATGGATGGCTCCCCGGGCTGGCTGCTCGACATCGCGCCCCTGCTCCTCCCCGTCGAGGCGGGGCCGGGCAGGCGTTGCCGTGGCGACGCTGGACGGGCGGAGGACTTAGCCCAGCCGTTCGTGGCATCGACTACCCTGAATTCGACGAGCTCTTCTTCTTCATGTTCTTCTTTTCCATCGTGTTCTCCGCCGTTAGTGGATTCGTCTTCGAGCCCGAGTGGCAGTGTGCCTGGGCCCTCGCCCTCGTTGGACTTGCGGCTGCTCCCGGACTTGCCCCCTTTCGCGCATGGGGCAGTGGGCGCGCTCCCCGAGGCCACCGGCGAGATGCGTTTCGACGACGTGCCTGCCCATATCTACCGACGCCAACGGCTGCTCCGTGCTCTAGGCTTTCTTCCGCGCCAGCGTGCACTGCTTCCTGGCGGGGCGACCCTTGCGGCGCCGGCGGCTTCGCAGCTTCGCCGCCCGGGGCAGTATCGGGGGGAATTGGCAGTGGTGGCTTGGAATGCTCAGGCCGATTTCGCAGCGGATCCCGTGCGACGCGAGACCAAGGAGCGATACCTCCGCTCCTTCCTGGCCCGCGGCGACGCCGTCCTCATCTCGGAGGCCCACGGAGGCGCCGGACAACGTGGAGCACGGCAGGCTCCACGAGGCTGTTCCTCTTGGTGGTCGGCGGGCCCGTCCGCGGCCCACGCCGGCATCGGCGTCGTAGTCAAGGACTTGTTCTTGGAGCACTTCGACGAGGTCTCCCGGCAGGTCTCGCGGCCCGGACGCGCTGGGCGGCTTCGACTGCGGGGTCGGGAGGGTGCGCTCGATCTTATCGTGTGCTACTTCCACTCTGGCGCGACGGTGACAGAGGCGGACCTGCGCGGAGTCCCCGACACGCAGCTTTCGCGCTGCTCCCCCCCCCCTGCCCTCCGAGCGCTGCTTCGGGACCGGCTGGCCCGCCATGTTGCCAACGCCGGCCAGGTGTTGTGCGTCCTCGGCGGCGACTTCAACTGGGTCGCGGAGGTTGCGGGCAGGCGCGCCTGCGGCGGGGCAGAGGCCAGTGGCAGTAGAGATGAGCGTGAGGAGCGACATTTCCAGGCAGTGCTGGGGCGGCCGTTCGGCCTACAGGAGATGCACCAGGCGGAGATGACGTTTGCCTCCACGCGCTCGCGTTCCAGACTAGATCGCATCTACTGCAACCAGCACGTGGTCGAGCAGCTGGGCCGCGGCATCAGGACTATTGCATTGGAGTGGAAGCCTCGGGTGTCCGACCACAGGGCGGTGCTCTTCTCGCGCCGATTGCCGCAGCTACTCCCGACGGATGCCCGTCCTCTCACTGACGCGCAGGTGCGCCACCCCGACTTCGCGCGGCAGGTCCGGCTGGACTGCCGCCGGAAGCTGGCGGAGTGCGTGGGCGCGTCCAGCTTGCGACGCCTGCAAATGCTGAAGGACTCCATGAGGTTCGCGGCCGCTCACGGCTTGCCTCCCTCAGGGCGCGCGCCGGAGGCGGTTGACCTCGAGGACCGCCTGGGGGTGACCATGAGATTCTTGAGGGCGGCGGAAGCTGGGGCGATGGGCAGCATTTCCCAGTGCCTGGAGCGCCACCCGCGCCTTCGTTCGCTGCTGCCGAATCCGCGCGAGGTCAAGTGCCACACCACGCGCGGCCTCCAGCCCGTGAGGGACCTGGCGGGTAGAGTTGGCGAAGGAGCATGGTCTGGACGCGCTGGGGCGCGCCCATCGGGAGCTCCAGGCGGGGGGCAGTGCGCTCGCTGTTCGCAGGAAGCAGCGCGCGCAGCGCCTGCTCTCTCGTCTTCTTCCTGGACAGCCCGCAGGCGTTCGCGCTGTCCGGGCTGCGACTGGGGATCATCTCACAGGGCCTGCGGACATGGCCAGGGAGCTCGGCCGGCATTGGGGGAGCGTCTTCAAGGCAAAGGGCGTGAACAGTTGCGGAAACGGCTCGCCGAGGATGCCGAACATCGTGAGACGCATGGTCCCACTCATGCTGGCTTGGCCGACCTGCGGATCACGCGGGGTCACGCGCGGCGCGCCATCTGTTGCTCGAACAACTCCGCGCCGGGGCCAGACGGCACCCCGTATGCCGCATGGCGCGCTCTGGAAGACCTCGCGGTGGATGCCCTCTTCGACGCCGTGGGCGCTCTGCTCTCCGGAGGCGCAGGCCATGCAGGAGGCGGACCTTACCGACCTCGACGCAAGCCTCCTCATCTTCTTACCCAAGAAGGCCGGAGGCACCACGGAGGAGGGGGAGCTGCTCTTCGATCCTGCAGGGGTGCGGCCGTTGTCCATCACCAACACGGACAACCGTCTCATGGCGAGCGCCATCCGTTTCTTGGCGGAGCCGGCGCTGGAACCTCTTACTGCGAGTTCTCAGCGCGGCTTCCTTCAGGGGCGCCCCATGCTCAGCAACATTATCGACATCGAGGAAATAATCGCAACGGCCCTGGAGTCGGAGGGGGGGTGCCATCTTTTTCGACTTCGCGGCGGCTTTCCCGTCCGTGGAGCAGCAGGTCTTGCTGGAGTTTTTTTTTTTTTTTTTTTTTTTTTTTCCCCGCAACCTGGGTTGGCCGGACTGGCTCCTCTCTTTCATCCTGAGCCTGTGCCGCGAGAACACGTGCGAGATCTGCATTGGTGGCGTCCGTTTTCCCGGCTTCCCCCTGACGCGCGGCATCAGGCAGGGGCGCCCTCTTTCCCCGCTGCGTTTCGCGGCGTGCTCCGACCTTCTCTTGCGAAAGCTGGCCACGGACTTCCCGCGCTCCGTTTAAAGGGCGTTCGCCGACGACCTTGCCATGGTGCTTGCGCGGGCTGGGCCAGAGTTGGGAAGGTTGCAGCTCCTGTTCGACGAGTTCGCGCTCCTGTCGGGGCTCGCCTTGAACGTGCCCAAGACCGTGGTCGTCCCAACAGACCCGCTTGATCAGGAGCGGGTGCGCGGTCCTGGGACGAGCCCGCGGCCAAATTTTCTGCTCGCGCTGCCCAGTGGGGGCGCGCTGGCGCTGGCTTGCTGCTCGCGGTGCAGGCGTGCAAGGCATGCGTCGCATCGGTCATGCTTTTCGTTGGTCAGTTGGAGCCCCCGCCTGGTGACATCATGGATTTCGAAGTCCGCGCCTACCGGGAACTGTTCCCAGGGCCGCGGGACTGGGCGCCCATGGACGTGCTCAAGGACATGAAGGGCTTGGGGTTTCCGGTCGAGCTCCCCGACCTGTCCTTGACGATGGTTGCGGCGAAGGCCAGGGTAACCAGTTGGGAGGCAGGCGGCAAGTTGCAGATCAGGGAGCGGCACGCCAACCTGCACTCCCACGCGAATCATTCCGATGAAGCTTCTCTCGCACGCGCCGGATGGCTGCGCAAATGGATCAATGAGTCCATTCTTTCAGCCCTTGCCGCCGCTGCGTCCGAGGCGCGCGCCGCGCGGGGCAGGGCGGCGTCGCGCCCTCGCTGGCGCCGGAGGGAGGGATGGCAGAAGCATGCCGTGGCCCAACTTCGATTCGGCGCGGCAGGGGCAACTGCTCCCCCCGCACTGGCCCGCTGCACAGGCGCGATGGCCTGTGCAGCTGTTTCCTCGCCGGCGTCCTGCCGCCGCTTTCCGCGTGCTGCGAGTCGTGGGGGAGAAGTGTCAGCCCCGCGTCTGGGCCGCCGTTTTGCGCCTCTGGTGTAAGGGCTGGTGCGCGAGTGCGCGCTTCGGCGGCGATGGCTCCTGTCGCTTTGGCTGCCGTGCAGGTCAGGACAGCCTTCGCCACCTAGCCTTCTGCCCTGCCGTGCGCGCCCTCTTTGGCGCCGCCTCTCCCCCAGCGGCGCTCGCCTTGGACTGGTTCCTGCATCTGGGAGCTCTGAGGATGGACTCCGATGCCATTGTCCAGTGGGCCCTCCATATTTACAGCCTGTACCGGGTGCACAATGCGCGTCGGCATGGGCATTTGGAGGTCACAGACATTGCAGGCGCATATCGTGAATACATGTATGCGCGAAGGCATCCAGGGCACGGAGCGCCCATTGGCAGACGGGGTGGCTGCTCATGCTGGCTAGTTTCCGCTATTACTCCCCTCCCCTCCCCTCCCCTCTGCATGTTCGGATTTTGTGGTAGTCCGTTGCGCTTCGCATGTTTACCAAATCTTCGTGAGGCTCTCCCTCACTAGGTGCCGCCCCCCTTGGGCTCGGCCTGGACGTCAGTCTTCTCTGCCTTCTCCTCCTCCTCCGTGCTCTCTTCCTTTCCTCTCCCTCCTCTTCTTCCTCTTCCCGTTCTCACACACATCACATGTCCACTTGAGTGTGGCATTTCCGTTTAGTTGGTGCCACTGGTTCGCCGGCTTGCCTGGGCGACTCGCGTGGGGACCGCCCCACCCTGCAGGATATAAATCGGGGTAGTGTTTATATCGTCTTTCACTCTGCGCCCCTGGCGGCGGATTTAGAGCCACGTTTTGTTGGGAGTGTGTTCTCCCAAGCAGTGGCGGAACATCGCCTGCGACGCCTCCGCCGGCACGAAATTGTCACGAAACTTCTCCGGCGCAGTTCCGTTCACACGCGCTGCCATTCAAGGAAAAAAGAAGAACAGGACCTAGCATACATGAATAAAGGCAGGCACACTGTAACCAGCACAACAACACATAATTACCCTACTGCTGACACCACGACCGCGAGCTTGCTATACCATCATAGACAGTAACTGAACGTAAGACGTATGCCATCCGACCGTACATGTTCACATATTCGAATGAACGGATCATCGCGAGAACGACCTTATTGAACACCTCAAACGTAGTTAGTTATTTAGTTGTTTAGCCATCCCCACCGACACGTTCGTCATATTATGTTATGTCATGGTATGTAATGAAATGTGTTGTGATGTTTGATTATGTGTTGGTTCGGTCTGCCATGGTGTGCTATGGGATGTTCCGGTATGCCATGTTATGTTATGATATGCCATGATATTTTTTGCATGCTCCAATATGTCAAGCCATGCGCGTTTATGCTATGGTGTGCTATGATATGCTAGGTCATGTGATGTGGTGAAGTGACATGATCTGTTTCAGTCTATTCAGTTCTACGTTGCCGTACTTTGGTATGCTCGTTTTGTCATGCAATGTAATCATGTGTTCTGTGATGCTGTGCTACGGTATGCACTGGTCTGTCATGGTGTACGATTCAGTCTGCCCTGATATGGTATGCTATGCTCGGATATGTTCAGTTCGTTGGTGTGGTGTCATGCTCTGTTCTGTGGGGGGCCTTTCTGGCGGCCGCGGTATGCGGAGTGGGCGAATCGGCGCGGGAGGCGGGACCTTTTGCGATTATCGGGAGCCTGAGGATTTGGTGGCCCCGGTATGCAGGGCGGGGAGCCTGGGGATCTGGCGGCCGCGGTATGCAGGTCGGGCGGGGGACGGGACCGCATAGGATTATCGGTATGGGATTATCGGGAGCTTGGGAATCTGGTAGCCGCGATATGCGGGGCGAGCGGGCCGGGAGGTCTGCTCTTCAAATCTGACGACCCCAACTTGTCGGGTGGGGAACCATGACATGCCGTATCATGTGTAGCAACACAACAGTGCATATCAAATCATGGTGTGACAGAGGTGAGCCCAGGAGGGTGCTGCAGCCAAAGGCTTCCTTGATTCGGTCCAGCGCAGTGCTGAGACTGCAAGGCTGTCTCGGTACGCCTCCCGCGCAGCGCACAGCCAACCCGCATGGCAAGGATGGGCAATCTTTCCAAAGGGCACCCTGGCATCCTTGCCGCTGCGACCCATCATTAACGGTTTTCGCTGGCCGGCCTATTCCGAAACACGTTCACGTGCGCCTCCAAGGCCCTTGCATCGTTACCTCGCATCCTTCTGATGCGCGTCGACTGTACTTCTGCACAAGATCCGAACGCGGCGGAAGCTTGCGTAACCGTAGCCTCACGTTCCCCCCCTGGCGGCGCGGCGGGAGCGAACGCCGCGAGAGCGCCTCCCAGGGGCGCGCTGGCGGAGCTGAAGGCGCCCACGCCGCTGCACCTCCGGCTGGAGACGCACGCGCCGCCGCGCCTCCAGGGAGCCCGCGGGGGAGCGAGGGCCCGGGAGGATGGTTTGGGGGGGGGCGGGGAGCGAGGGAGATCCGGGAGAATCGAGGAGGGTCGAGGGTCGAGAGTGAGAGCAGGAGGATCGGGGAGGGTCGAGGAGGGTCGAGGGTCGAGGAGGATCGGGGAGGGTCGAAGAGGGTCGAGGGTGAGAGCAGGAGGATCGAGGAGGGTCGAAGAGGGTCGAGGAGTATCGCGGAGGATCGAGGAGGGTCGAGGGTACAAGCGCGTGCGAGAAGCCAAGCCTCGCGAGAAGCTCGCGCGAGGAGTGGGCAGTGTGCCGGCAGCCCTTCGCGGGCGAGGAGGGTCGAGGAGGGTCGAGGGCCGAGGAGGGCTGATCGTGGGGGGCATCGAGGGGGGATCGAGGAGGGCCCAGGAGGGCCGAGGGTCGAGGAAGGACCGTGGGGGATCTGGAAGGATCGAGGGTCGAGGAGGGCTGGTAGTGGTGGGCACGGAGGGGGGATCGTGGGGGGAATCGAGGAGGGCCGAGGAGGGTCGAGGGTCGAGGAGGGAGCGAGGGGGATCGAGGGGGGATCGAGGGTCGAGGGTCGAAGGGGGGAGCCGAGGAGGATCGGGGGCCGTGGGCGGTCGAGGGGGATCGGCGGGGACGCCGCCGTGCGACGACGGCCAGGGGCAACCCCCCCCGGGCGTCGGGCGCTGGAGAGGCGGGGGGGGGCTCCTCCTCCTCCTCCTCTTCCTCCTCCTCCTCCTCCTCCTCCTCCTCCTCCTCCTCCTCCTCCTCCTCCTCCTCCTCCTCCAGCTGCCGCCTCGGCTTGCAGGGCTGCGCAGCACACTAGGCCATGAAACCACATCTTATGGCCTTTTACCTCCTCCCGACAGGGGTCCTCGGCCAGCGCCATGGGATCTCGAATTCTCTCTGCCATGGTCTACAACCCTCTCCATGCTTGTGGTGACCGTCTCAGTGATCTTATCTCGGAATTGGGTGCTTTTGATCTGGTGGGCCTTCCAGGCACGCAGCTTCGTGAGCACGATCGTGAAGGGTATCGGGTACAGCGTCTTGGGGAGCGACTGGCAGTTCATGCGGGATGGAGGGCAGGAGGTTTTGTGACACGTGCTGCGGGATGCTCTCTGCTGCTGCCCAAGGCCTGGACCCAACGTAACATACGAAAAATACATGTGCCCCCTGGACCTCTGCAGGGTCGTGGTTTAGCTGTCGAGTTATCCAGGGGAGGTTTCCTGTACATGGTGATCGTTCTCTATTTCCCCCCGAGGCCCTCCAGAGCTTCACAGGTCAAACAGTCTATCACGTGCTGTGGAAAAATGAAGGAGTGGGTTCGTGAGTGTCTTCGGGGACTGCCCTCTAGAGTTCATCCTATTCTCATGGGGGACATCAACGACGGTCTGGGCACCAGTAAGGTCTCTGGGGACTGGGTCGATATTGATACTCCTAGTATTGGGCGCGTTCGAGGTAAAGAACACCATAGAGGAGGGGCAGGTGAGAGCTTTCGGGAAATCATGCACGAGTTCGGTTTATTTTCTCCAACGACAATCCGTTCATTCTGTCCGACATATTATGGCTCTAAAGGGGGTGCGTCGATGATTGATCATGTAGCCCTACCACTCTACTGGTCTGAACAGATTACGTGTGCTAGCCCAATACATCGACTTGGTAGGCGATTACAGGTTATCAAATGTGCTGAACCCCGTGACCACATACCTGTACTTGTGAAAGTGCGTGTGCCCCATGTCTCAATTGCTCACCAACGTGCTGCTGAACTCAAGCCTGATGGCAGGCCCCTTGAGCAAGTCCAGTGGGATCGTGATAAGCTCATGCAGGCGATCCGAGGCGGCCCGTTGCGGGAGCAGTTTATGCGTAGTGTGGAGCCTTTGCTTGAGCAGGAATGGCCAAATATTGAACATGCATGTCTTGATCCCAATATTGTGCTTGACAGGTTTGATCAAATTCTCCGAACTGCTGGTGCTGCTGTATTCAAGAAGGGGCCTGCTGCAGGCTCGACTCGCTCGGCTCTTGCTCAACGTCGACTGGATCTTCTGGCTCGGCGACGGGATCTTCGGTCAAAGTTGGGGGAGGGCTTATCGAGTGGGGAGTATGTTACATGCTGTGAAGAGCTAACTCGATCGACAAATCAGTGTAAGGCCCTATACAAAGCAGATCAGCAACGGCGGCGAGAACAACTTGTTGAGGAGATCTGGACCTCTTGGCGTAGTCGTGACTTGGCCAGCGTCAATCGGCTTTCACTTCGACTCGCAGGTGGACGGTATGGTAAAGCCACACGGGACTTCAGTCGTCTTGATGGTATGCTTCCAACTGGTGATGAATGGTTCTCTCACTTATCTCAGGCCGGCTGTGATGGCGGGCTTCAAGCATCAAGAGCGTGCTGGGATGATATGGCAGCTTTGCAGCAGCTGTGGACTCGGCCTGCTCCTACCCCTGAACAGTTTGATGAGCGAATGCAACAAGCGTGGGCCAAGTCTATTATTGATATGGAGCAGATTGAACGGTATTTCAAGCGTGCGTCCAAGCGGCGCAGTGTTCCTGGATGTTCTTTACCTTTAGAATTGTGGCTTCTCTCCATTCGTACGCCTGCTGAGCGCGAGAGCGGAGTTCGAAGCGCAATGTCGGGGAACCAACAGGATGCTCGTCCAGGACTGGGTACTGACCGCACGACCACTGATGGAGTTTATTGTCGGAAGTGGTTGTATAACATATTTTGTATGACTCGTTTCTGGGGTATCATTCCAGGTTTGTGGAACGTTAGCAAGTGTTTTGCTTTGCCCAAGGCGGCTGCGCCTGGACCGAAAGGAAAAAGGGCAGTGCACGGACTTGATCCGGTGGGAAAAGGGTTCTTCGAGGGCCTGATGCGCATCGGACCGAAATATACCGACTCTGATTGCGATCGCGGTTTCTTGAGAGCCCGTCGTCGTGAGGATGCGATTGTTACCAACATGTGTTTCTCATGGCGCCTCTCTCAGGCAGGGTATTCTTGGGTCGACTCTCTGAAAGACCTCTCCAACGCCTTCGCGTCGTCGAAGTGGGAGGCGCTCGATCAGGCCACTCGTACCCTCGTGCAGCCCAGGGACTTGAATCTTTGTCGTCAGCGATTTCGACGAGCAGGATGTGTTTTGCCTGCTGCCGACGGTCCCCTTTTTCTCCGGCCTGGGTGCGGGTCCCTCCAGGGTGATCCGTATGCGGTTCGATCGTTCGTCCGCGTCTTCCGCCCACCAGTCGATAGATGGCTAGAACGCTGTGCGGAGGCCGACCCCGAGAGCGAGCAGCTGATGTGGTCCGGGATCCCCGAGGCCATGATCCCAGGGGCGCCCCAGGTGTACTTAGGTCTCCAGAAGTTCGCAGATGATCTCCTGAAGAAGCTGATTGTAGGCCCCCCATTCAACTTAGATCGGTTCCTGAAGGCTCTTAGAGACAACGACGAGTTTTTGGATCAGGAGCTTGACAAGATAGGTTTGAAGAGGAATAAGAGTAAGCAGGAGGCGCTTCTACGGGTTCCCCAGAGCTCCAAGCGCGGCGCAGCTGCGGCCCTCAGAGGCCTTGAGACGCGTGTGACGGATGAGGTGCGGTACCTGGGGCCGTTCCTGACCCCCACCCAGAGCTTCAGCGTCGAGCTTGTGAAACGGATCAAAGCCATGAAAGGTGCGTTTTACAGGATGCGGCAGTTCTGGTTCCAGAAGGGGGTGCCGTACAGGTGGAAGAGATGTGTTCTGCTGTGTCACGTAGTCAACACAGCGCTTGCTGGTGTAGAAGCTTTTGTGCCTACGGCGTCCCAGTTGCAGACTTTGGATCTTGCTGTCGGAGGTCTTGCCAGAAAAGCAATGCGTGGCGAGGCCAGCTGGGAGGAGGAGGACGGACGACGACGATGTCTTTCCACTCGTGAGGTGTATCAGTGGTGGCGCCTCTCTCCTCTTGCCAGCGAACTCCAGGTCCGTCGTCTGCGCTGGCTGCAGGCATGTGTGCGACGTCCAGGATCGCACAAGCAGATGCTGGCGGCTATATTTGGCTCTCTCCCTCTTGAGCATACCGAGGTTTTCACGGAGAACGGGTCTCTTGGGATTAACGCGAACCCGTGGGCCTTGCAGTTCCAGGGGGATCTTGAGGAGCTCGTCAAGTGGAGCGATGACGCGGCCTCGTGTTGGGCCCGTGCTGGAGGTTCGATTTTGGGGCTTTTCGACTTCGAGGTTTCTCAGGTTTTCGTGAAGATTGATGTTCGGGTACTTCGTAGTCGACATTTCGATGTTGAAGTTGCTCCCCCTGGCCTCCAACCAGCAGATCCCGAGGCTCTCGAAGAAGGTGCTTTAAGTGTTTCCGTGGATTTCAGGTGCCCGTGGACCGACGAGAATGGCCCCTGTGGGGCTTCGTTCACTTCGCGGAAGGGGCTGGTCAACCACCTGCGCTTGGTCCACAACTCGTCCAAGCTCTCTCAAGTGTTGACGGTAACGAACCAGTGTGTTTCTTGCAAGGAGGTCTTTTGGGACCGAAAAAGCGCACCAAAAAAACACCTTCACGGAGCCATTAACTTCGGGCGCTGCTTGGCCAACAAGGCTTCCACGCTGAGGCCGCTGATTGAGCCTGAGTCCGTCATCGTTTGTGGGGTCTGCGGTTCAAGCTGTACATCCTTGTCTCTCTACAACGAACACGCTTGTACCCACTTGCCCTACCAGCTTCGCATACAGCCTCTTAAGGATGCCAGGCGACGACTGGGATGTCGAGATGTTCGGCGAGGAGCGGCCAGTGTGGGCCATGACGGTGTGCGGCGTGAAGCGCCCTGCCCCGCCCGAAGGCGGCGATCGCTCGAAGCAGGCCAACGTAGGCCAAGGCTCAGGCTCTCAGGAAGTTGCCCAGACAGGCCGCGGCGCCAAGTCCAACAAGGAGCTCGAGGAGCTCGCCGAGTTGACGGCGCGCCTGGCGTTGATCACGGCACGGGAGCAGGCCCTTCTCGAAGGCAGCGTTCTCGAGACTTACCTCGTCCCCGAGCTCCACTTCCTCTCGAAGGCGGGCATCGAGGCGAATCGCTTCTACACCGGCGCCGTCGCCGGCCTGAAAGAGCAGAAGAAGACAGACGACAGCGTCGACTTAGGACAGCTGGGCCCTCCGTTCGTTACTGTTTTCTTTATGGTGATGGCGGCTGCGGTCAAGGCGGCGCAAGGTGCAGCTCAGGAGCCCATGGCGAACTTCTTCCAGACGCACGTCAAGGGCCAGCCAGCAGAGCACATCACACAGTACGTCACGCGCTTCTCGATCAAAGTACCGAGGGGCGAGCACACCAGCGCCGAGATGAAGGGCATGGTGAAGTTCCAGGTGCACATCCAAACCGCGCGGCCCGCAGGCGTCGTGCTTCGCGAGATCCTCGACCGCATTCTCTCGGAGGCAGGCGCCGAGAGGCTCGTCGGCTCGGCCCCGCGCGGGCCCCTCGAGCGCAAGATTGGCCAGCTGTTGAGCAAGCGGTGAAACCTTCAGTTGATGCTGATCAAGCTCGAATTCGCAGTCAGAGTTTGGATGGAGATATCATTCGTTCCCAGCAGCCTGGTTGCCAACCATTCTTGGGCCCAATTCATTCTTCAGCTGTGGGTGCAGCTGATGATAGTCGTGCTCAGGGTAGTGGTGCGCTCCAGTCTGACCAGATGACCGAACAGACGAATGCTGAGACCCTTTTTGGAGATGATAGTTGCACAGGTTGCCAACCGTTCATTGGGCCAATTAATTCTGATGTTGTGGGTGGTCATTCAGATATTCCTCAAGCGAGTACTGCTAGTGCAAACATTATTGAAGATACCGATTCGCGTGTTCATTTACCTCATGAGCGATTTCTTGATAGGGGACGTCACCCTCAGTACTGCCCCGAGCGGGCAGACCTCGTCCTGTCCTACCTCAGTTCGGCTGGAGATCGGCGGCAATTCAATGCTTGGACACACCTCGTTCGAAACGCAATGTCGGGGAACCAACAGGCTCCGCAACACCTCGTTCGAAACGCAATGTCGGGGAACCAACAGGCTTCGGTAAGGGATGAGCGGTCGTCGTCGGCTCCACGGAGTGAGCCTGCCCGTTCTGTCCCTCCTACTCCTTCCTCCAGCCCCAGGAGGTCCGCAGCAGGACCTCGCCTCCGCCCCAGCTCTCCCTGCCGAGCGCTCTGCAGAACAGCGAGCGCCTCCGCGCGCTGGTGAAGCGCGGGGTCATCAAGGACTGCCGTGCCACGGGGAGGGACTTTTTTTGTGGTTCGGGCGGGGGCGGGGGTGGAGGGGGAGGAGGGGGAGAGAGCGGCTGCTGCTGCGACCGATCGTGCCGAGGGGAAGGCGGCGAGCTCGTCCGAAGTGAGGAGTGTCCGTCCGAGGCTGTCGGTTCGCGGAGCCTTGAATTCGAGACGTCGCGGTTAGAGGTTGACTGGCGCCCGCAGGCAACCCAGCGCGGCACTCCGCGCAATGGGTGCGCCTTTGGGGCCAGTGGGGGCTGTTCCCTCCAGCGAGGGCCCCCCATCGAGGGTTTGGATTTGTTGGGCTATGCCCCACGCGGGGATCTAGTTTTGTTCTCTTCTCCCCGCAGGCCTGTGTAGGCCCCTGCAAAGCTGTCCGTCTGACTTGGATTGATCCCCAGCGTCTCTTGGTCTTGGTCCTCCTCCTCCTCCTCCTCCTCCATTCCTTGTCCTTTTTAATATTAAACATCGATTCTCTCTGTCGCACCCCGAGGCTAGTTTTTAGTGCGGGCCAGCGTTTTCGCCTGAGACTTCCTCACAATGTATGACCCTGGAGCTTAACAACTGGCAAGAGTTTCACACATTGAAGGTGGATGGTTTTCAAGATATGGCTCTCGCCGTAGCGCCACGCACATTCGTTTTAAACATTGCAAGAGGTTCTCGGAATGAGGGCGGGTCGTTTTCAAAATGTGGCTCTCGCCCTAGCGCCGCGCACATGTCCTTGGCAACGCAAGAGCTTCACATATTGAGGGCGGGTGGTTTTCAAAATGCGGCTATTGCGTTAGCGCCGCGTGCATTCGTTGAAACATTTGCAAGAGCTTCACGGATTGAGGGCGGTTCTTTTTCAACATGTGGTTCGTTTTAGCGCTGCGTGCATTCGTTTCAAACATTGCAAGGGTTTCATTGAATCCCATGCTCAACGTACCAGAAATAGTGCTTTGAGAGGATTCAGGATTGTGCGGGTGCAACAGTTATGTTGGCTCGCGGTGTTGAAGTCCCAGGAATGACGTTTTGGTAGAATTCAGGATCGCCAAGACGCAACAGTCAGGTTGACCCGTGACATTGGAATCCCGCGAACAGTTGTCTTCCAACGAGGCAGTTCCTTTAGTAGAAATGGACCGTTGTACGGGCTTATGCGGAGGGAGCTTGGAGGGAGGGTTTATTCCAGCATCGTTGATGGAATTGTGGTTTTACACTGGTCCTCCTCCTCCTCCTCCTCCTCCTCCTCCTCCTCCTACACTGGCCCTCCTCCTCCTTTTCCTCCTCGTGGAGGAAGAGAGGAACATGGATGTTGAGGCCTCGAGTTTCATCCCGCCTGCCCAGCTTTGGAGGGCAGCAGAGTCCTCACGCCTGACGAGCTGGGGAGGTGGAGGCAAGGGAGGAAAAAACACCCAGACCCGGACAATCTGCGTTTACTGAACGGCTCTGGGCATTTCCTAGAGCCTTGCCCTGCTCGATTCCTTCCTTGGGCGCGTTTACCAAAAAGCTTTGCTCGTCGGGTTGCTTCTTATCGGTTTCCCGTTCCCTATAGAGGGCAGCGGAGTCCTCACGCCAGACGAGCGGGGGAAGCCAGGTGGACGCGAGAGTCAAGCAGTGGCGACGCGTTCTGGCTTGCCCAAGGCCCGCCAAAGAATGCTCTAAGAACCTAGCATTGTTTGCACGAAGTGTTCTTAGGCCAGTTCTGACTGATATTGTTTTGTTTGAGTGCATCTGGCTTTTGTTTTAAGAACATTGCTGCTGTGATTCGAACACTGTTGGCTTCTAAGTCATTTTCGTGGTAGGCCGATCGGAATGCTGGGACGGTCGGTCTCTTCTCAAGAGAGGGGCCTTCCAAAGTCCAGCGCCCTTCGCGCATTGCTCCCGCGGCAGCGCCGCGCCGCGCGGCGCGCGCTCGCCGCCCCGCCCGCCCGCGCGGCCTGCCCCGGCGTGCGCGACGCCGATGCCGACGACGCCGACTGCGACGACGCCGACGACGACGACGACGCTGTCGCCGACGCCGACAACGACGACGCTGACGCCGACGCCGACGACGACGCCAACGCCGACGACGCCGCCGACGACGACGACGGCGACGACGCCGACGACGAAGAAGAATGACGACGACGTCCTTCTGGGGAGCCCCAGGGGGGCCCGATGCCGATGTACGCACACAAACATACACACACACACACACACACTTTTTAAGTCAGCGGCTAGGCCGACTTTGCGGCCGTAGCGGCATCGCGCGCAGCGACGAGGCCGACTGAGTAGCACCACTAAGCGCGCGGGCGCGGCTTGGCCCTCAAGAGTCGCTTTGGGTTTCCACGCAGTTGCCACCATACAGCACATTCAGGGGTGGATGGCAGTCGATGTACACACATCCGAAGGGCCGAATGGATACGGTAGGTTCGCATCGTGTTGACCGGCGGCGACCCCGCCGCTGGCGTTCAACGTTGAACGCCGCCCGTCGCTGGCGTTCAACGTTGAACACCGCCAGCGACCCAGAATCCCTGAAGTTTCGGAAATGGCCTATCGTTCAAGGTTGAACGATCCTTGCGGTGCCAGAAACCAACGCCAAGGTCGACACGACGCGAACTGCCGTACGGAACGACTGGTGATGAAGACGGACAGCATTTCGTATTCATTTTGAGCAGGAGTTGCTGTCGGCGTCGCCGCGGGCGCTGTCCACTGATACAATGTCGCCTGCCCAACTGCGGCCGCTGTCGGTTTTGGACCACATTTGCTGCTGGGTTTCGTACTTATTTCTGTCGGAGTAGATGGGGTCTGCGGCCCGATGCGCAGCCCGACTTAGTCTACGCCGTTGGCGCCGATGCATCGCCGACGTTCCTGGTGCATCGCCAAAGCATTGCCGATGCGTCGGCGATGCGGCGCTATCCTCCGACCCCATGTACTCTGATCCAATTTAGGAGACCCCTACACACCGCGTCGTGTGGTCGTCCAAGGAGCCAATGAGCTCGGCGACGGAATTCACTGAATGGACGCTCCACGACGAGCTCCTTGGCCGACCAAGCGACGTGATGTATGGAAGACGCCTACGGCGAATCACCGCAACCCTCTGCCTTTTGGAAGCGCCAAATGTGGCCGAACGTTGCGGCCAGAGCTCGGCCAAGCTATCGAACTATGTGTTCCCCTGGGAGTGGTGGAAACCATTCGGAGAACACGTGCGAGGGAAAAAAGAAGAGGAGGAGAGGGAGGAAAAATAAGGAGAAGGAGGAGGAGGACGAGGACGAGGAGGAGGAGGATGAGGCCTCTTGGGAGCCTTTTGGGGCACTATGTTAGCCTCCTGTGAGCTTCCTGGTGGTCTCTGGGAGGTTCTTGGGGGCCTCCGTGGGCCTCTTGGGAGCCTGTGGAGGGTCCTTAGGAAGGAGACTCTTCGGCTGTCCGAGGGCGCTCCTGGCTCGTCTTCCTGGGGGCTCCTCTGGGCCAAGTTCGGACCCACTTGGGGCGCTTCAGGGCCGTCGCGGAGGCCATCTTGGGCGTCCTGGGTGTTTTCTGGGCCGTCTTGCGGCCCTCTTGGGGCCATATTGAGGCCCTCTTGGGCCGTCAGGGGCCATCTCTGAGGCCTCCTGGGCGCCCTTGGAGCCATCTTAGTTGCTTCTGGGGCCGTTGTCGGACCATCGGTATGCCGAAAATTAGCAAACGCCCAAATCCTTCAAACACCTAAGGGGAATCAATGATTTCGACCTCTGCGGGCCTTCCTGGTGGTCCTCTTGGAGGCCTCTCTGGGCCGTCTTGGATGCCTCTTGGGCGTCTTGGAATTTCTCCTGGACCGTCTTGAGGCCCTCTTGGGGTCATGTCGTGGCCGTCTTCGGCCGTTAAGGGGTCATCTCTGATGCCTCTTGGGCGCCCTTAGGCCATCTTGGTTGCTTCTGGGGCCGTCTTTCGTGGACGGTCGGTAGGCCGAGGATGAGCAAACGCCCAAATCCTTCAGACACCAAAGGGCAATCCGATGGTTTCGACCTCTGCGGGCCTTCCTGGAGGTCCTCTTGGAGGCCTCATCGGCCGTCTTGGAGGCCTCTCGGGTCGTCTCGGGCGATCTTGAGGCCATTGGGGCCATCTTGGGGGCATCTCGGCCCGTCTTGGAAACATCTTGGGGCTATCTTGGGTTCTCTCGGGCCATCGGAGCAGTCTTGGAGACCAGATTGGCCGTCTTGGAGGCCTTCTGAGGGCCGCCTGGAGCGGGAAGACAGACCAACGTTCTAGGAAGTTCTTGTCGGTCCTCGCGTTGGCGGGTTGTCTGAGTTTCCCCTCGTTGTGCGTCCTTCTGGGTGGCCGGCGGGTTGGGCCGAAGGCCCCTGGGAACCTCGAAAAGAGAACTAGGAACTATCTCAAATCTGGCACGCCGTGCCCCTGGTGGCAAGCCACAGGGGGGGCCGGATCAAAGAACGCCTGCGGCGAATCACCGCCGCCCCCTGCTTTTCGGGAGCGCCTACGTGGCCGACCGTTGCGGCCAGAGCTCGGCGAAGAGCTTGTTTTTTTATTGCTCGGACCCGTGCCGTAACGCCCGTTACGGGGGGGGGTCCCCCCCCCCCCCGTAATTGTAACGAGCGTACGGGGACGGGGGTGCGGACCCCCCTCCGTCCAGGCAGGAATGCTGTGACGCTCACATGTGTGCTCAGGTTCGAGGTTCGAGGTTCGAGGTTCGAACCTCGGCGCAAACTCAAAATGGGTCCACGGGGCCCGACTGGGGCTCAGACGCACCAGTTTCCCGAGCCGCGTCCAGCCGCGGCGACGACGAAGGCCCTCGAGGGCCAGGATGCCTCGATCCTCGAGGTTCGAGGTTCGCATCCCTCGGCGCGAACCTTTCAACGGGTTCCGGCCTGGCCCGTCCACCTCCTTTGCCTTGCTTCTGCACTCCCTCCAGTGCTCGTGCCCTCCACCTCCTCTCACCTCCTGGGGGGAGGGGGGAGCGAGGCAGAGGGAGGAGGAGGAGGAGGAGGAGGACGAGGAGGACAAGGAGGGTTGGAACAGGATCGGAGGAGGAGGTGATGGGGGATCGGAGGAGGGGCATGAGGAGGAGGAGGGGGCAGAAGAGGAGGAGGAGGAGGAGGAGGAGGAGGAGGAGGAGGAGGAGGATGGATGATCGGAGGGGGATCGGAGGAGGAGGGGGATCATCTTCCTCTGGTCCCTCCGAGCGCCCTCCTCCGATCATACTTCTCCGATCCTCCTTTCACCTTACAGGTGTACACAAGCTTTGTGGTGTACGCTGGCATTCTGGTGCAAACACGGGGCGTTGAAACAGCAGCTGTGGTGCACGCGGGCGCCGTGGTGTGCACCAACAGTGAGATGTACAAGGGCGCTGTGGTGCACCCGCCTGTCATGATGTGCTCAGTCGCCGTGGTGCACACACACATACCATTTCTGCCGCAGTTGTGGTGTACAAAGGCATCGCGGTGTACAGAGCCTGTGTAGTGTGCACAGGCACGGTCGGCTTCGACGACGACGACAGCGGCGACGACGACGACTACGACGACGAAGCCTACCGTGCCGACAGTTGTGCTGGTAATAAGTACCAGGGCCCGTGCGAGGGCCCCGCCGCGCGTTACCGTTACCCCCAACTTGGGGCCAGACCCCCCCCCCGTAACGGGCGTTACCCCCCCAATAAAAAAACAAGCTCGAAGCTATCGGCCAGCCAAAATCGCCAGGGAAAATTCTCAATTAGTGCCTCTTCGGGCCTTCCTGGAGGTCCTCTTGGAGGCCTCTTCGTCCGTCTTTTGGGCATCTTGTGGGGCATCTCCGCCCGTCTTTGAGGCATCTCGGGGCCATCTTGGGCCCTCTTGGGGCCATGGTAGCCGTCTTGGAGACCGTGTCGTTATGTTGGAGCTGCCTGGAGAGGGAAGACCGATCTTGGGAAGCTCACGGGTCCTTCGGTGTTGGCGCATTAGGGCGTAGGTCCTCTAGAAGCATCAAACACAACCAACAATTACCTGAAATTTGGCACACCGTGCACCCGTGTGGCAAGCCAACAGGGGGCGGCGGACGACGGAAAGCACGCGTAACGTGCGATCCGTTAGTCGGAAGAAATGAAACTAGGGGGAGTTTGAGGGAGGTGGCATCTGCACTGCAGGGTCTACCGGCCCGCCCTTATCCCTGTTAACTGGGCCCTTAACAGGGAAAATCGGGTGCGTTACTGGCCCGCCCGTTTCCCTGTTAACGGTCCGTTAACTGTTTCCCTGGCACCCCTGTTCTTTTTTAACGGAGATCTTAACAGGGAAAACCAAGTGCTTAACAGGGAAAATCGGGTGACGGATGCGTTTACCTTTGTTAACGGACCGTTAACAGGGAAAGTGCACGCTCAGGTCCACTGGCTAGGCCCCCCTACGAGACGGCCCAAGAGGTACCCAGTACGGCCGTCGGACAGTGCTCGGACGAGGATGTCTCCGTTCCAGAGCGTTCCGGAACGCTTTCAGAGCGTTCCAGAGCGCTCCGAGAAGGCCGCGGCGCCCGAGGCATCATCCAGAGCCGCCGGATCTCAGAGACTCTCGATCTACGGTCACACCGCGAAGAGTAAGCGTGGGCAGCCTTCCCAAGGGTACCCTTGCAGCCTTGCCCCGTCGGCCCATCCTTTTGGCGACTCTCGCTGGCGAGCCTCGTTCGAGAAACGTTTGGCCCTCCAAGGCCCCTTGCATCCTTAACCGCGTACCCTTCTGACACGGGTTGACCCGGCGTGTGGCCGCGCCCGGCAGCGGGGGAGCCCCACAGGAGCGGCCGTGCGTGGAGGCCCACCCGTGGAGCGTGGCAGTCAGAGTGGGCGAGCTCCAGGCGGGCCTTCGCGCGCGCGCGCGTCGTGGAGGGCGTGGGCCCTGCCAGCCTGCGGGCCGACCCGTCGCTGGGAGGCCTTCGATCCTTGGGCGCGCAGCGGGCGTCAACTGCGCGGGCCAGCAGGAGCCCCCCGAGGCGCCGCCCCGGAGCACGAGGGCAGCGATCGTGCACACAGTGGAGGCCCATGCCAAGGAGCACCCCGCTTGCCTCCAGGGTGCCCCGGGCACCTTGGGTTTTGATGATTCTGCTCTGGGAAGCGTGACGTGCTCACACCCGAAGTCGAGGGACGTCCTCCTGGGGTCTCAGGGTTGGGTTTTGCTGTGGAAGGTCTCTTTCGGGCCGGGCGAAAGGGGGGGATTGGGAAAGGGGGGGTTACGAAATTTGCTGCATGCAGCTGGTTTCGGCCTCACCGAGGGGCCCATTCCTCGATACATAGCCGCCTCCCGGCGCCGGGAGGCGCCGGGAAAATCGGCTACGGGAGCTGATTCTCAAACCCCCCCTTTGCTATCCCCCCCTTTCGCCCGACCCGACTCTTGTGGTCGAGCTCCTGCTTTAGGGGTGGCGGCTTGGACCCCGCCCCGCTCCGAGATGCTGGAGCTCACGCGCCTGATGTGGCGATCGCAGCGCACCCCCGCCTCGAGACGCGCCCCACCCCGCCCAGGCGTTACCGTTGCCCGCGGCCCCAACCGCTTCCACCCCCCCCCTGGGTACCATGTGGGAGGACGGAGGGAGGAAACATCGTCATAAACATGAACCTTTGGCGCTCCGCGCGGATTTCTTTGATCCGCGCTGGGCCCCCCCCCCCCGCCCCTGGCGCGCTCCGCGCGGAGGGGAGCGTTTTTGCGCTCTCCAGGGAGGCGTCGGGGGAGCGGGGCAGAGGCGCGAGGGGACAGGCGCAGGGGGGAGGGCGGACGGCGGCCCGGAGCACGATCCACACCGACCGCCCACAGGGGGGGGGGGAGGGTGGGGGGCGGCATCGGTGCCCCTGTCTCGCCCGGCAGCTACGACCCGCGATGCGCTGGCGATTTCCCCATCGATGGTTGCCATCCTCTTTCTTGTGCCTTTCGCTTCCCCGCCTTCCCCTGAAGGGGCGGGGGGGAAGGAAGGGTTTGAGGGAGGGGGTGGAAAGGGGACGGGGGGGGGAACGAGGCGGGGGAGCAGCAGCTGGGGTATGGGGGAGGAGTGATGGGGAGGACGGCAAGCTAAGTGCGCTCGCGCCACATTTGACATCCTATCCCTTTCTCCGCTCCCTTCCAATTGCGCTGATTTGTTCGCTATCCGCGGACGCGTGTCATAGCCGACCTTGAACTCAGAATAATAGCCTGTCCCGTCATCGCATGCGCAATCAGAAAAAGGGGAGCTGCACACCTATATGGAAGAGGTGGCGTGTAAGCAGTTGGATTTGCACGATCAGGAGGGCAAGGGGGAGGCAGAGGAAGGATTAGGACGAGGACGAAGAGCAGCAGCAGCAGAAACTGGAGTGGAATGAGTGGAAGGAGCAGGAGGACCGAGTGAAGGTGTGTGAGGGGAAATGAGGGGGGCGACAACGATGACAGAGGACTCGGTTGCAGAAGAGTTTCCCAGGCTGGGGCGATAGCGCTATTCTGAACGACGGGAGCAAAGCGCCGATCCGAACATGAGGCATACACTGCAACGGGAGTATGAAATTGAAACGCTGACAACTACCGGATTGCAAAACAACACGCATACAGCACACACAACAATTCGGCACAACCCTCTGTCTAAAGAACAAAACGCAGAGGGTGGGGGAGATCTTTCGGACAGGATCAGGGGAGAGAGAAGAGTAGTATTCATGTTGTGTAATGTTGGAGGGGGAGGAAAAAGGGAGGTTGGCAGGGAGGGAGGGGGGGGGAAATGGAGGGATGATGTAGGGGAAGGATGGATTGGGAGGGCTGTTTCCCCCCGGGCTCTTCTAGAGCCCCGATGAACCCCCTACTCATCTAGAACCGAACCATGCTCGTCTTGCTCTCTAGGTCCCCCTCTGGCCACCAAAGGTTCCCCGAACTTGGGCGGAGGAGGAAAACAGTGGAAACCCAAGCCAAGGAACACCCTGCTTGCCTCCAGGGTCTCCTGGGTATCTTGGGTTTCGATGGTTTTGCTATGGGAGGCGTGACGCTCCCACACCAAAATCAACGGACGTCCCAGGGTCTCAGGTTTGGGTTGCTTGTGGAAGGTCTCTCGTGGTCGAGCTCCTACCGCAGGAGGAGGAGGAGTAGTAGAGGAGGTGGAGGAGGTGGAAGAGGAGGAGGAGCTCCTACGGGAGGAGGTGGAGGAGGTGAAGGATGAGGTGGAGGTGGAGGAGAAGCAGAGGAGGCGAGGGCCGCTGAAGGGAGGGCGGTCTGGCCACGCCCTCCATTCTGGCTGGGCCCTCTCTGCAGCCTCGAGCCCGAGCCGCCCCATGCTGCGCCTCCTGTGGATGGTTGGCGCAAGAGGGAGGAAGGGGGGGCTTCGGACTCGGCCGAGTGCGTTGCTGCTGCTATCCGATGGTCGGCGGCGTGCCCGGGGGGGCAGTGAGGAGGAGAAGGCCCTCTCAGAAGACCCGGAAGTCCCCCCGGACTTCCCGAGAAGTTCTCGAAGCCTTCCCTGGAAGACACAGGGCGCTTCTCAGCAGGCGCGAGGGGTTTCCGAGCAGTCCCGCCGTCTTCCCTCCTCCTCCTTCTCCTCCTCATTCTCCTCCTCTCCTCCTCCTCCTCCTCCTCCTTCTCCTCCTCCTTCTCCTCCTCCTTCTTCTCCTCCTCCTTCTCCCCTCCTTCTCCTCCTCCTCCTCCTTCTCCTCCTCCTTCCCTCCCTCCTCGCTTCCCCACGGGCTCGCCGCCGGGCTGGGCCCCGGGGGCGGGAGGCCGCTGGGCCCCCCAGGCTCCAGGGCATGGCGCCCCTGGCCCCCCCTCGTGGAGGCACGGGGGAGGCGTGGAGGGCGGCGGGGGAGGACAGGGGGCCAGATGCGAACCCTACCCCTTCCCCCCACGATTTCTGAGGGGGAGGGTGGGGTTCACTTCGCTTGGGAGGGGCAGGGGTAGGGTTCGCATGTGGCCCCCGAGAGGAGGCACGCCGAGAGTCATGGGCAGGTCTCCCGCCCGCCACCACCACAAGTTGGAGGGGGGGAAGGAGGAAGAGGAGGAGGAGGAGGAGGAGGAGGAGGAGGAGGAAGAGGAGGAGGAGGAGGAGGGAGCTCCTACGGGAGGAGGTGGAGGAGGAGGAGGAGGGCGAAGGGGAGGTGGACGAGGAGGAGGAGGAGGAGGAGGAGGAGGAGGAGGAGGAGGAGGAGGAGGAGGAGGAGCCCCTCCCCCCCTCCAACCTATGGTGGTGGTGGTGGTGGTGGTGGTGGAGAACAGGCTCATCAGAGATTCCTCTCCCACTTTGCTCCGCCCCATCTCTTGCCGCCGGCCGGTTTCTTTGCTGGTTGTGTCGAAAGGGGTGTTGGGACGTGCGTAAAGAGCCGTTTGCCTGTCCTGCCAGGCCTTGGAGTGCTCTCGCACGCCGCCCAGTTCAGGGCACCAGCCGCTTCTACGAGCGTGCCCCCATGCGTACAGAAGGACATGCATGATATCGCCCCGTTACTCTTGATGCCCCGACAGCTCTGAGAGCACCCTCTAAGACGATTCAGGGATTATGCCTTCTGTTCTTGGAGGCCGTACTTTCAACACTCATCGAACTGTTCGAGATGGGGCAGCACTAATGATACGTTGAATCGGCTATTTGCTCACCTTGCAGTCGGAGGAGCCTCACACGCGTCTGTTTGTCCTGGGCGTAGCAGTTTCTTGTCCGAACTGCAGTGGCGCCCGACAGTGTGGCGACCACACCGCGTGATGAGTCAATGGGGATTCGGGGTCACCGCTCGGCTCCGGGAGTCGGGCCGTTCTCTCCGAGGGCGCCTCGGGGAGTCTCTTGGGATTTCGAGGTCACCGCGCGGTCCGTCACCACACGCATTCGGGGGCCGCCGAGAATTGCAGCACGCATCGTGCTTTCGAAGCTATCCGGAAGGGCTTCCACGCAATCCAAAAGACCCCCAAACGGGCCAAAGAGGGAAGCGTGACCCTGTTCTTCAGGGAGACCGCAGTTGGAAGCAGGGTGGCCCGAGGAAGCCCCCAGATGCCCCCCGGCAGCGCCCAGTAGGCCTCCAGAAGGCCCCCAAAAGCCATCTAAAGTTTCCGTGAGGCCCCCAAGAAGCTCTCCAGAGAGGAGCCTCCGCATTCAGAGCAGAGGAAGACAGGGAAGAATTTGAAGGGGAGGGCCAGAATGAGAAAGTGGAAGAGGAAACTTGAAGGATTAATAGCGAAATCTCGCCAGTGGATGGCCCTGAATACACAAAAGGGGGGGCGTGCTCGCAGAACCCCCCCTCCCCTCCCCCCCTTCAAAGGGGGGGTGAGATTTTCGACCCCCCCCCCCTCCCCCCTTGGCGCTGGAAAGGGGGGGGGTTCGAACCCCCGCCCCCCTTTCCAGCGCCAAGGGACTGGGGAGGGGGCCTCTCGGGCAGTGCGAAGGAATTAAAGTGTTTGTAGTAGCGATTGGTGAGTAGTGGGTATTTGATAGTGCGTAGTGCGCAGTGAGTCGTGAGTGGTGAGTAGTGAATAGTGGGTAATGGGTAGTGGTGGTAGTGAGTAGAGCGTTGAGATTAGTGGGTACTGAGTAGTGAGGAGTGCGTAATGAGTAGCGGGAAGGAAGTAGTGAGCAAGGAATTGCGAGTAGTGAGTGCGTAGTGAGTAGCAAGCAGGGAGTAGGGATGAGGGAGTAGACAGTAGCGAATAGCGAGGAGTGAGTAGTGAGTAGTGAGTAGTTCGCAGTGAGTAGAGAGTAGTGAGTAGTGAGTGGTGAGTAGCGGTTAGCGAGTAGCGAATAGGGAGTAGCGAGTAGTGAGTGGTGAGTAGCGAGTAGGGCGTTGTGAGTAGTGAGTAGTGAGTAGGTCGTAGTGAGTAGTGAGTAGTGGGAGCGTAGTGAGTAGTGAGTAGTGGGTAGTGACTAGTGCGTGTTGGGTAGCGAATAGGGCGTAGGGGGTAGCGAGTAGTGAGTAGTGAGTAGTGAGAGTACTGTGTAGGGCGAAGGGAGTAGAGAGTAGCGAGTAGTGGATAGTGAGTAGTGAGTTGTGGGCAGTGAGTAGTGAGTAGTGAAGTGTGAGTAGTGAGTAGTGGATAGTGGTGGGTGGGTAGTGAATAGTGATCTGCGAGTAGTGAGTAGTGGGTAGTGAGTTGTGTTTAGTGAGTAGCGAGTATGGAGTAGTGAGTAGTGAGTAGTTTGTAGTGAGTGCAGGGAGTAGCGAATAGTGGATAGTGAGTAGTGAGTTGGGGGCAGTGAGTGGTGGGTAGTGAAGTTTGAGTTGTGAATAGTGGATAGTGGTTAGTGGGTCGTGATTTGTGATTAGTGAGTAGTGAACCGTGAGTAGTGGATAGTGAGTAGCGAAAATTGAGTAGTGAGTAGCGCATAGTGAATTGTGGGTAGGGACTAGTGCGTAATGAATAGTGCGTGCTGTTTAGGGGCTAAATTTTGTGTTTGGCGTTTGGGTTACGGGTTAGGGTAAGGGTGAGGGTCAAGCTAGCCAGCTCGAGCGAGTCAAGCATGGCATGCCCATTCCCACTCGCCCTCCCACAACATAAGAAACAGTGATGGCACAACTGGGGGCTGCGCGGGCATTTCAGTGTCGCAGGTCCCAAGGCGCTGACTTCCAGGTCCCAGAGCGCCCCAGGAACGCCCCAAGAGAGCCGAGACGCCCCCGAGACGATCCGAGGGGCCTTGAGTCGCCGAAAGATCGTTCCAAGACGCCCAAGATGGCCTCCAGACGGCCGCAGACGCCGCCAAGAAACCGCGGGGAGCTTCAGGAGGCCCTCCAAGAGCCTGGACAAGCAAAAACCCCCGAGGCATTCGTCACCCCAGGGCCTCCTGGAACGCCCCGGCGCCCAATGAATTGGCGAGCCAGAAACGTGCGCCGAGCCAAAGCGGGAGCGCAACTCGGCGCCCAAGCGGGAAGGTCATTTCATTCACTTCGAGCGGGGGGGGGGGGCGTGCCGCGCCCAATTCTTGCCATGCACTTTTGCGGAGTGGACGACGAGAACAGCAGCATGGCATTGTTTCTGACAAGTAAGGTGGCCGCTCCCGCCTTGGGGTTGCCCCAGAAGTCCGCGCGCGATGTGCGCCGCGCCCCATTCCTGCCACGCATTTCGCATCGTCGACGACAAGACAGGCCATGATGAAAGGAAAAACGGCAACTCTGCATTGTCTTTTACGGTCAGGATGGGAGGGCCCGCAGCCCTCATGGACGTCCGCTCACGTTTTGCGCCGCGCCCCATTCTGCAACATATTTCGCACCGTCGGCGACAAGGCAGGCCATGCTGAGAGGGAAAAATAGAGACTTTCTATTGATATTTTACAGTCAGGATGGGCGGGCCCGGATTAACGGCCGCGCGCGATGTGCGCCGCGTCCCATCTGCCCCGTCCCACTGCTGCCTCAGATTTCGCACCGTCGGCGACAAGGCAGGCCATGCTGAAAGGGAAAAACGAAGACTTTGTCTTGATTTTTTACAGTCAGGATGGGCGGGCCCAGATTGACTGCCGCGCGCGATGTGCGCCGCGTCCCAATCCTGCCACGCTTTTCGCATCGTCGACGACAAGAAAAACAATGTTGAAAAGAAAAACGGCAACTTTGTATTTATTTTTTAAAGTCCGGATGGGAGGTCCCGGAGTGGGTCGCTATCGGCCGTAATAAGGAACAAGGATTAGTGTTAGGGGTGGTGCGGGTCGGGTTCCGGAGACTTGGGGGCGCCGTGGCGAAAAGGGGGGACGGGGGGGGGCTCGAATTTTGCCCAAGGGGGGGGAGGGGGGGGGGTCGGGGGGGGACGACGGATCGGGAAAGGGAGGGGGGGGGTCCCCGACGACGGATCGGGGAAAGGGGGGGGGGGGCTTTCCCCCCCCCCCCCTTTGGGGTCATCCAGCGGCGCGCCTTCTAAATAACGAATGGCAACTCTACGACGACGATGTCGGACAAGGCAACGAGGAGGTATCGCTATTGTTTCTGTTTTACCTTCCAGCCCGTCCGCCGCGAACTCCTGCCTGCACGCCTAACTTCAAGGACCACGGTTCATGGCACGAAACGCCAATCCATTGTTGCACCTATTTATATATATATATATAAGATTCATGCAGGACTTTCGAACACAGCCTTTGGTGCGGGAGCGACTCGGACAGCCTCTTTGTATGCGAACTCTTCGGTTGGGATGCCTCTGTTTGAGGATACATCATGAGGGGCGTGAGAGGAGATAGTCGGGGAGGCACGCCCCTGCTCCGCCTCCGCCCGGTCCTCCCCGTTCGATCCCTCCTTCCTGCCCGCGTCCTCCCCGCATTTTGGTGCGGATTCGCAGGTGCACAAGACGCTCGCCACAGCTGCAGACGTGGAGGCCGGGCGCTCCACGCACTGGACAAGGGTGTGAGCAGCACGGTGTACAGGTTTCGGCGGATTGTCTCTGTCCCCGGAGGGGCTTCAAGGCGCTGTGACGGATCTCGAATTGCATGGGACGGTTCCAGAATTCTCGGAACCAGAAGCGAAACATGGAAAACGTGGTTTGTGTACAAATTACAAGCGTTCCGCGCGTCAACATTAGCTATCGAGCGACCTGGGTTTCGCTAATTTTGTTCTTGGTCTCAGACTCACTGACTTTGCTTTGTGTAGTCTGGTGTCCTCTAGGCATGTGTGGTCCAATCCGAGATGGTCGGTCGATCTCAGTGGAATGTGTGCCGATTTGGTCTTGTCGATCTTATGTGATATGCGATCTGGTCCCACTCAATCGCGGGTGTCAGGGCTCGCAAAGTTGGCAAACAAAAGAAGTACGGTTATTCAAGTGGTCCTGTCTTCTTCTCCTCCCCTTGCTCGATTCCGTACCCATGATCGACCTCCATTATCTTGCCATTGGAGACTTCCCCTTCTGTACACGTTGTCCACGTCCTACCCTCCAGCGCCTCCTTTGTCCAATCTTGAGGCCCCCTGTGCCTCGGATCCCTGGACCCACAGCGTGGGTGGTTCTCAGCATGAGCCATGGGCTCCGCCGCACACGCGCTGTTTGTGCCCTTTGCCCAGGCCCCCCCCCCTGGTAGACGCAACCCGAGCGACCGACCGAGTGCCAGCAACACCACATCAAGAGTCCGCGAGTCCGAACGGCTAGCTCCAGGGCGAATCGGAGACTCGCCAGAAAACAGCACACGCTCAAGTACCGCAGCAGCGAGAGAGAGAGAAGAGAAGAGAAGAGAAGAGAAGAGAAGAGAAGAGAAGAGAAGAGAAGAGAAGAGAAACGAGACAGAGGGAAGGAGGGTAGAAAGGACGAGTCCCCCCCAAGCTCTTGCAGCGGCTCCGCGCCCGCCAGGGCACCCTTGCCCCCCCTCCCTCCTCCTGGCGTCTTCTGGGAGTCGTCTCGGAACACGGGGCCTGTTGCCGGCGCCTCCGTACCCGAACATGTCGCAGGAGCACTTGCAGCCCAGCCGACTCTTCGAGCACGCCCGCGTCTGCCCCGAGGTACCGCGGCACGCGGAGTGGGGCCCGCGACTCGGGATGCAACGCTTGGGAGGTTTCATTCGGCATCGGCGCTGGCAGATCCGCGGTCGAGAACCGGCCTACTCTGGCCCAATCCCGTCGCATCCCACGGAGTCCGGCTTTCTCCTAGCTGATCTGGCTTCATCCTGGGCTCTATCTGGTCGAAATTTGGCCGCATGGCCCCTTCATCGAGCTGCATGGCCCCCGATCGTTCTGACGAGTATCCTGCAGGAGTTGCCTCCCCACGTGCGCTGCAGGGACCACGGGACCGCCAAGGGACGCCGAGTCGAGCCTCGTCCGCGAGGGGCGCCGCGCAGGCTGCCACCGTCGCCCTGGCCGCCGTGGAGGCCACGCTGCTGCACCGCAGCGGCAACTTCTACCGGCACATGCTGGCTGCGAGGGAGCCGGCGGGCGGCAGGAGCTCCCCGCTCGGGGCTGAAGACACAGGGGTCCACAGGGGAACGAAGAATGACGTTGACAGAACGACTCGGAGGTCCGCGCGGATGTCTTGGATCCGCGCTGGACCCCCCTCCCTGGCGCGCGGAGCGCGCCGGGGGCGGCGCCGGAGGCGCCGCCAGGGGGGTCGATGCAAGCGGGGGTCAGGCAGAGCGCCGGATCTGGCAGGGTCCTGCAGAGCCAGGGCTGCACTGACCGGGGCTCGGGTGCAGGATCCAGCAGGAGCCTGCAGGATCTTGCAGGATCCTGCAAGGCCTGGTTGATCTGGGTCTGGAGTAGCCCGGGTCAGATCCCCGACCCGCTCCGACTCGTGCCCACTCCCAGCCTGGAGCACGTCCCTATCCTTGCGATCGGCATCACTCGATCTCGAGAAGTACCGATCTTGAGGATTCCATCAGTTTCCGAGGGCGCATCCCCAAGATTGTCATCGCATGTGGGCTTGGCAATCTTCGGGATTAGGATCAGACCGCGGTGGCAGCTTAGGGGCGCCTCTTCGGGGCAACGTTCCCACAAGCCTCGATCCCCCCCCCCCCACGTGTACCGGGTCGGACGGGAGGGTGGAAACGGAAGGAGGGGGGCACGCAAAAACATGTTCCCTGCAGCTTGTGGCTGGTGTCGGCCCCGCCGCCCGGCGTTGGCAGGCGCTGGGAAGGCTGGCTACTCGACACAGCACAAGACGTCACAAACAGAACCTTTCGTAGCGGAGCGCGCCCGGGGTGGCGGCAGGGATGGCGCCAGGGGCGCCGCCAGGGGGGCGCAGCGCCGATCCAAGACATCGGGCCGGAGCGCGGAAAGATGTTTTTTTTTGTTCGGCGGCGAAAAATCGAACCTTTCCCTCGCCGTTGAACGATTCAGGCAGCACGATGGGCGGCGGGAGCAGGCGTCGGAATTCGTCGGACGTGGCGAAGTCAGACCCCTACACCCGCCTCCCATCGATTCAGGAGAATCCAGGGTTCGGATGTCGGAAAGAGCGCGTTCTGTCATCGCTTGGAGGGGGGGGGGTTGAAACCGGACCCCCTCCCCGGAGGGGGGGCGGGGTTCAAACCCCCTCCCCCCCCCACACCGTGAGGGGGGGGTTCGAACCCCCCACCCCCCCCTTTCCCCTCCCATTGCCCCCCCCCCCCTCCCCCTCCCATTGCTTCCCCTCTCCTCGGGCCGGCGCTTGCGTCGGCGGCGGCTGGTGACGGCGGCGGGGACGATGATTTCTATTTCTGGGCCGGCGCCGGCGCCTGCGGCGGCGGGCGGCGGTGGTGAGGAGCGTCGACGAGGACGGTGGTGGTGGTGGTGGTTGGTTGTGGTGGTGGTGTTGGCGGTGGTGGTGGTGGTTATGGTGGTGGTGTGGTGGTTTGTTGTGGTGGTGGTGGTGGTTGGTGGTTGTGGCGGTGGGTGGTGGTGGTGGTGGTGGTTTGGTGGTGGTTGTGGTGGTGGAAGTGGTGGTGGTGGGTTGTAGTGGTGGTGGTGGTGGTGGTTTGGTGGTGGTGTGGTGGTGGTTGTGGTGGTGGTGGTTTGTGGTCGTGGCGGTGGTCTGTGGAGGTGGTGCTGGTGGTGGTGGTGGTGTGGTGGTTTGTGGTGGTGGTGGTGGTGGTGGGGGTGGTGCTACTGGTAGTTGTGGTGGTTGTGGGGGTGGTGGTGGTGTTGTGGTAGATTGTGGTAGTGGTGGTTGTGCTGGGTGGTTTTTGTTGTTGTGGTGGTGGTGATGGTGAGTTGTGGTGGTAGTGGTTGTGGAGGTGTCGTGGTGGTGTGGTGGTGGTTTGTTGTGGTGGTGGTGGGTTGTGGTGGTGGCGGTGGTTTGTGGACGTTTGGTGTGGTGATGATGGTGGCGGTGGTGGTGCTAGTGTGGTAATTTGTGGTGGTGGTGGGTTGTGCTGCTGCTGGTGGTGGTGATTTTTGTGGCTGTGGTGGTGGTAGTGCGGTAGATTGTGGTGGTGGTGGTAGTTGTGGTGGGTTTATTTGGTGGTGGTGGTGATGGTGAATTGTGGTGGTGGTTGTGGTGGTGGTGGTGGTGGTGGTGGCTGTGGTGGTGGTGGTGGTGGTGCTTGTGTGGTGCTGTTGTTGGTGTTCGTGGTGGTGGGTTGAGGCGGTGGTGGTGGTGGTAGTGGTGGTGGTGGTGGTAGTGGTGGTAAGCGTCGCTGCGTCCCCGCCGTCGCCGACGCCAGCGCCGGCGCTGCTGGCCGCCGCCAGCGCTGGCGCCGGCGCGAGGGGGGGGGGTTGAACCCCCCCCCCGGGGCTGCCTGTGGTCATCGTCTCTGCGTCCCCGCCGTGGGCGCTGCTGGCGGCCGCCAGCGCCGGCGCCGACGCCGAGGGGGGGCGGGAGAGGGGGTTTCAAACCCCCCCTCCCCTTGGGAGGGTGGGGGGGTTCGGGAGGGGTTGGGGGAGAGGGGAGTCCCCGTGGTTTTGATCGACCGCGCCGAGTGTTGGGTGGGAGTCCCCCCCCGGTTCGAAACGCGCCGCCGAATGTTCCCCAGGCAAGCGCCCGTGAAACGCGTTCTCTCGGATGTCGCCACATGTGTCTGCAGTGTTTGGTTTCTCGAGAACCACCTCTGCTGCCCTCAATGAACGGCTGGAGGCTTTTGGAGCACAGGTGGCCCCTCGGGAGCCAGCCAATGCCGAGAGTCGCATCTGGAAAGGTGCTTGAACGTTTTGATCCAAGGGCTGCTAGCTCTTGGTTCGTGAATGGTCTGCCCTTGTGCCCCACTAGCAAAACACAAGCTCGCCTTGTTGCGTGATACCCGACACTGGACCAACATTCTGAGTCGGTTTGGGAGGTCGCCGTGGCGATCGCAGCGGCTACAAATCGGGGTAAGGTTTTGTCAAGGCGGAGCATTCCCCTTCCAGTTCCCCCCCTGCCCTACTATGTAGACGTCGGTCACTCGGTCACACGTGACCCTATCCAGCGACAGAGTGTCGTTAGTCTATGACCAGCATGGTCCATCGTGTTCGCCGTTCCCGTTTTAGCACAACCCTCTCACGCTTCGTGGCCCCATAGGGAACTCCACCGAAGGCCCCAGAGGCACCGTCCACATGTTGGCGTCACGATCGTTTCGGCACACCCCTCACACGTTTCGTGGCCCCACATGGAGCTCCACCGAAGACGCCGAAGACGCTATTCACAACCGCGGCATTTACAACTGCAGGATAATGTTGGGAGTTTTGGTCAGGGGTCGACGATCTCTCAACCACCACCTCGACCACCACCCCTTCGTCCGACCCGAGTTTGCTGCCCCCCCCCCCTTTCGGCCGAGCGCCCCGCCCCCGAGGATGTCCAACGAAGGGCCCAGAGTGGGTGCATCTTGGACGCCGCAGTCCTCGTGCTGGCCCCCCCCTCTATCCCACCTGCCTCGCGATACGTACAGTCGAGCCGCATGGTAAGGATTTGCAACCTTCCCAAGGGTACTTTCGCATTCTTGCCTCCTCGGCCCATCCTTGGCCATTTTCGTTGGCCGCGTTCCGTGTGCGTCCAAGGCCCTTCCATTCTTATCGCGCATCCTGATACGGGCCGACGTTACTCGCAGCTGCACGTGGTTGTGTGATTTGTGGGCAGGGATCGATCCTCTCGCGACCACTACCCGCTCCTTCCGACCCGAGCTTCTTGCCTTTCCCCCCAGTAGCCGCCCGGGCCGAGCGTCCCGCCCCCCGTTCTGCATCGCTCGGGCGTGTGCGTGCTCCCTCGGCGAGGACCCTCGAGGAGCATGTGGGGCCCTTTTGCGAAAAGGACGCCCGAAGTCGACCACTGAGCGACGCAAAACAAAAAACACACAGGGCCGTTTGCGCCGGCATTGGGGCGTGAGCTGCCCGCGCAGGCTCGCGCGTAGGCGCCCTCGTCTCCAATGCAGCGTGCCGCGCCGGCGGCCCGCGCAAGCCGCCGCGTGAGGTGGCCAGGTCTTTCGCGCAAGACCCGTTCGTGATCGTCGCTCCACTGCACGGGACATGGGCGCCCGAGCGACGGCGCGCCCCGAGGAGCGTGGCGCCCTCGGCGCTGGCTCCCGCCGCGGCGCCGCGCGCCCCCGCGGCCGCGGGAGGACGCGCGCTGCGCGTGGCCTCCAGACGACGACGCTGCCGCTGCCGCCGCCCGTCCGCACCGCTGCCCCGGGGGCCGCAGCGAGGCCTTGTCTCTCTCGCCCGGGGGGGGCCGCCGCCGGCGCCGCGGGGCCCTCGTCGCCAGACCTCCCGCGTGCGGAGCAAGATCTGCAGTGGCCGGAGGAGGGAAAGGTACCTATATCGCTACCCTTCTTCCGTTTTCCCCTTCTTGGGTCTCCTGGGCCCCCTGGGCTGCCCTCGTCGCCACCGCAGGATTCCCCTCGAAACTCTGGTCAGAACGCACCCCAGGAGAGGTCTGGGGAGTAGCGGTATCGGTACTTTTTGGTTTCCCAAAGTAGGGACTAATTAGTAGGTTGATCTTGCCAAAGCAAGGGTGCCCTTGCGTCCTGCGTCTCGCAACCCGTGCCTCCTGCATTTCTACGGCAATGGAGCCCTCGAAAGGGTCATGTGCCCTTCCTGTGTGTCCTGTCCAATCAAATCCGACTGTGGGCCTCGCAGACGGGGTCTGGTGCTTCGGGACAGACGAGGGTTTTTGAAGAGGCAACGTAACGCTGGGGGGGTCTTCGAGGGGGCCGCCTTCGAAGCGAGGGGGGTGTTTTCCAGGTGCTCTCCAAAGCCTCCAGGGTCAACCTGCAGCAGCGAGGCCTTGTCCTGCACTGCGGGCGCCCCCCCGTCCCCCTCCCCCACTCCGCGGGGGGCCTCGCCCCAGGCCGCCCACGTCGGGGTCGGAGCGGATGGGGATGGAGGGCTGCGCCGCATCGCCGATGCATCGGGAATGCAACTCGGTGTGGAGCACGGGTTTCTCCACGCCGGCGTCGCCAATGCATCGCCGTTGCGTCGCGATGCGGCGCGATCCCCGATCCCATCTACTCGGACCTCATTTGGAAGGCCTCTACTCCTGCGGGCTCGGCCTGCCGCCGCCGCGGGGCCTTCGTCGTCAGACCTCCAGCGTGTTAGCAACAGCTCGAGGCGGAGGTGTGCCGCTGTGTCCCTCGCCGGGCCCCGAGGCTATGAAGCAAAGAAAAGCTCAGCATGGAAGTCGGCCTTGGGGACAGGGTCGGGGCTTCCGGGGGCAGCGTCTCGGAAGCATCAAGGCATCGGATGTGCGGTTCGTCGGGAGGTGGTGGTTGCGAGCGGAGCCTAGGAGCCTGGAGGTGGAGGTCGGATAACGAGGAGTAGGAGGAGGAGGAGGAGAACAGGAGGAGGAAGAGGAGGAGGAAGTGGGGGCTTGGGGGGGAAGGACTACAGGGAGGAGGAGGAGGAGGAGGAGGAGGAGGAGGAGGAGGAGGAAACGGATCATGCGTCTCCCCCGAGGCCGTCCAGCTAGCTGAGAGGCTATGCTGACAGGGCGCATGCGTATACCCGCTGCCGAGCCGTGTCGGTCCGTAGCTATTCCGGCGTCCGCAGAGGGCACCTGGCATATACGTTGCCACCATGTTTGCCCGGGTTCATCCTGTTCCTCTAGACCCTCTTGGCCTCGTTCAGGCGCGCCTAATAAGGGTAGACGATGAGCAGGTACCCCCCCAGTGACCGCCTTCCTATTGAGTAGAATCGGAGGTGAGGGGGTGAGATCGAAGTGGAACGGAGAGACCCCCTACCAGGAAATCGGTTTCGGTTTCGTGTTCGTGCGTGCCGTGCGTGCGGGCGAGGCGAAGCTGCGTGGGCGGGCGAGAAGAAAGTCTCCTCCAGCTGAGGCGCGGCCAGATTAAATGATTCCTTTCTGGGGGCCGGTGGCCCGCGGTGTCCCGCCGGTGTCCCGCCTTCGGCTGAGGCGCGGCCGGACTAAATGATTCCTTTCCGGGGGCCGGTGGCCCGCGGTGTCCCGCCGGTGCCCGCCGGTGTCCCGTCGGTGTCCCGATGATGATGATGATGATGATGATGATGATGATGATGATGATGATGATGATGATGATGATGATGATGATGATGATGATGATGATGATGATGATGATGATGATGATGATGATGATGATGATGATGATGATGATGATGATGATGATGATGATGATGATGATGATGATGATGATGATGATGATGATGATGATGATGATGATGATGATGATGATGATGATGATGATTATGATGATGATGATGATGCTGAGGATGAGGATGATGATGATGATGACGATGTCGATGATGTTGATGATGATGATGATGATGATGGTGATGGTGATGGTGATGGTGGTTATGATGATGGTGTCCCGGTGATGATGATGATGATGACGATGATGATGATGATGATGATGATGTGTCCCGATGATGTTGACGATGTTGATGATGACGCTGATGAAGATGATGATGGTGAAGGTGGTGATGATGATGATGGTGTCCCGATGGTGATGTTGATGATGATGTTGCTGATGATGATGATGATGATGTTGTCCCGATGATGATGATGATGATGATGATGATGATGATGATGGTGATGATGATGTTGGTGATCCTGACGATGTTGATGATGATGAGATGACGATGAGATGATGATGATGATAATGATGCTGATGAAGATGATGAAGATGATGATGATGATGATGATGGTGTCCCGATGATGCTGATGATGATGTTGATGATGATGATGATGATGAGGTTGATGATGATGATGGTGATGATGATGGCGTCCGGGTGATGATGATGATGTTGATGCTGATAATGATGATGGTGGTGTCCCGATGATGATGATGTTGACGATGAGGATGGTGATCAGGTGATGATGATGATTTTGATGATGGTGGCCCGATGATGGTGATGATGATGCTGATGTTGATGATGATGGTGTTCTGATGATGATGGTGATGATGATGGTGACGATGATGATGGTGTCCCGATGATGATGATGATGCTTATGATGATGATGTTGCTGATGATGATGGTGTCCCGATGGTGATGATGATGATGTTGATGATGTTGTTCGTGATCATGATGAGATGCTGATGATGATCGTGGTGTTCCGATGATGATGATGGTGTTCCGATGATGATGATGTTGATGATGATGGTAACGATGATGGTGTCTCGATGATGATGATGGTGGTAATGATTATGATGATGATGTTGATGATGATGATGGTGATGAGTCGATGATGATGATGGTGTCTCGATGATGATGATGATGATGATGATGATGATGATGATGATGATGTTGATGACGTTGATGACGGTGATGTTGATAATGATGATATTGATAGTGAGATCGATAGTGAGATCGATTGCGAGATCGATACTCATATCGATTGTGAGATCGATCGAATAAAATAGATCGAGTGAGATCGATTGTGAGATCGATCGAGTGAGATCGATCGACCGAGACCAGTAGTGAGATCGATAGTGAGATCGATAGTGAGACCGGTCGAGTGAGACGTTGGTTCCTCGCCCCCCCGAACCTCCTTATCACCCGAAGGATGGTCGTATAAGTAAGCGAGTAAATCCAAGGGGCATAACTGTAACACTTCTGTTGAATCGTTTGTTGGGCGTCGCGTTGAAACTGATGTCGTATTGATTTCCCACCTAGGTCCCCCCCCGCGTGCAGCAGTTGCGAGGATTCCATCGGGTCCCTTTGGATTCTTTTGTAGGGGTAGTGGGAAGAGGAGGAGCGGGAGGACGAGACGGAAGAAGGGGAGGTGGAGGAGGATGAGGAGGAGGAGGGGGGGATGAGGAAGGTGTAGGAGGAAAGGGGGAGGGAAGAAGGATAATGAGGAAGAGGCCGAGGAGGAGGAGGCGCAGGAGGAGGTGGGGGAGGGAGGAGGGGGATCGAGCGAGTGCAGTGGCACCGCCTGGGCGAAGAAGGCAGCCATTGATCTGAGCCAACATAGTGGCAAACGAGATGCATCTTGAGCCACAATGCGTACGCGCCCTCATCGTACCAACTCCGTGACATTCGCATCATGCGCTTTGCTGCCACAGCGGTACGCAACTGTTCAGAACTATTACAAGGCGTTCGCGTCCAGGTTAGGGCGGAAGGCGGTCCGGACGAACAGTTGGAAGTCCAGAAGTACCAAGCGGCGACGCAGTGCTGTGGAGGCCCCCACAAGGGGCCGCATTTTGTTGTGGTCAGCTTCGGTTTCAATAGTGTTTTTTACTCCTGGCACCGTCCAGTGTCTCAGTGGTGCACGCTATCTAGAAATGCCATCGTCCAGGCCGTTATGCGTTGAGCAGTCTCGATTACGCGTGTCCTGTGGCATTGTGTTCACATGAGCCGCGTCCTGACAGGAATCGGGGGCCAGCGCGGGAACCGCGCCTCGCCGTCGTGCTTTTTTTTCTCGCCGACTCCTGGCAGGAGTGGGTCCGCATTTCAAGGCAGCGCGCCCTCTCTCCCCTGTGTCCCGCCGCGCCCAAGCAGGAGTATAGGGCCCGCATTGCGGGGGGCGCGCTGCCCCCTTCCCCCCCTCCCGCCTGCTTCGCCGTGCCATACCAGGCATTTGCCCGCATAGCAAGGGGGAGCGCGCCGGGAAAAAGTCCTTCTCGGGGAAATGGGTTCGTTCTCCGGGAAGTGGGTCCGTTCTCCGGGTGAAATGAGGCAAATGCCGGGTCGGTTAGTTCTCCGGGTGGGACCCTTGCAGGTTTTCCAGCCTTCCCCAAAAACCACACACCAAACACCAACCCCAAATACCAAACCCCAAAGTCACACACCAAGCACCAAACGCCAAACACCAAACACCAATCACCAAACACCACAACACTACTAAACTAGCTACGCTACTACTACTACTACTACTACTACGTACTACTACGACTACGAACTACTACTACTACTACTACTACTACTACTACTACTACTACTACTACTACTACTACTACTACTACGACTACTACTACTACTACTACTACTACTACTACCACTACTACACGACTACTCCTATTATTATTACTACTTTTACGACTACTACTACTACTACTACTACGACTACTACTACGACTACACCTATTACTACTACTACTACTACTACTACTACTACTACTACTACTACTACTACTACTACTACTACTACTACTACTATCACTACTACTTCTACGACGGCTACATCTACGACGGCTGCAACTACAACTACAATTGCTACTACTGCTGCTAGTAGTACTAATACCACTACTACTAATATTATTACTACTATTGCTGCTACCACTACTTTTACTACTACGACTACCGCTACCACTACCACTACCATTACCAATATTATTATCACTGCTACTACGACTTGTACTACTACTACTAGTACTACTACTTCTACTACTACTACTACTACTACTACTACTACTACTGCTGCTACTACTACTACTACTACTATCACTACCACTGCGACTTCTACTAATATTGCTACCGCTACAGCTACTGCCTACCACTCATGTTTCTAGCACGACTACTACTACTACTACTACTACTACTACTACTACTACTACTACTACTACTACGACTACTACTACTAGTACTACTACATCTACTACGACTACTACCATTACTACTACTACTACTACTACTTCTACTACTACGACTACAACAACTACTACTACTACTACTACTACTACTACTACTATCACTACTATCACTACTACTGCTAGGACTACTACTTTTAGTATGAATGGTCTAATGACTTCTACTCGTACTACCACGAGTATCGCTGCTATTACTACTACTATTACTATTACCACCAACTGCGACGCACCAGCTACTAACTGCGATAAGCTACGGCTAACAACAAGCGGCCAACTATTCGTCACGAAGTACGAAACACTAGCTATCAGCCAGTAGCTACTAACTAGTCATTGACATTACTACGACTACCGCTAATGTTACGACTGCTACTACTACTACTGCTACTATTACTACTACTACTACTACTACTACTACTACTACTACTACTACCACTACCCCAAATGCTGGTACTACTGCTACTACGACTACTTTTACCACTGCTACGACTGTGACTATTACTGCTACGATTATTGCTACTACTAGTACTATTACTAGTCCCTGCTACTATTATTACTACCTACTACTACTACTACTACTCCTACTACTACTACTACTACTACTACTACTACTCCTACTGCTACTACTACTACTACTACCACCATAACTACTAGTACTACGAATCGCACTCCTCCTACTATTGCCACTGCTATATATCAATACTTTTGCTACTACTTTTAGCACTGCTACTATTATTAATTTTACTACTACTACGGCTTCTTCACCTAGTATTGCTACTACTACTACTCTACCTCCAGTACTATACGATTACTACTCCTACTACTACCACTACCAAGACCACGACTACTACCGCTACTACTATTATTACTACTACTACGTTACTACGACCACTACTACTACCATAATATCCACTACCTACGACTAGTACTATAACTACTATTATTACTACTACTACTACGACGACGACGACGATTACTACTACTGCTACCACCGCGAGTATTATTTCTATTGCGACTATTGCTACTACTACTCGTGCTGCTACTACTAGTACTACTAGTACTACTACTAGTACTACTACTACTACTACTACTACTACTACTACTACTACTACTGCCACTACTACGACTACTATCACGACCACTACTACTAGTATTATTACTACTACGACTAGTATTCCTACTACTATTGGTACTCCTATACTAATAAGTACTCAGTACCAACTACTACTACTACTACTACTACTACTACTACTAATACTACTACTACTACTACTACTACTACTACTACTACTTCTGCTACTACTACTACTTCTACTACTACTACTGCTACTACTATTAGTACTAGTAGTCCTACTACCACTACTAAGTACTGGCTACAGAACACTAGCTACGAACTGCTACCTACAACCTACTAGCTCCGAACTAGCTACAACTTACTACAGACGACTAGCTACTAACAGCAGACTGTGAATTACGTTCGGACCATTATTCAATTACGCAACCGAAGAACCCCACATACTTATTTTATGTCACGTGTTTTCACAAGGTGACCGCGACCGACCGGGGCGCACACGCAGGTCACCGCGACCGACTGTCGCAGGCTCCGTGACCAAGGTCCTTGGCCGAACCTTCGCCGGCGGGCCGCCGCCGTCGTCTAAATGAGCCTCCTGGGGGAACCCGCCCGACGTAGGGTCCATCAGGAACGCCACCAGGCACTGCCTTCTGCCATCGTCGTTCGTTCCTGGATCCGACAAGTCACTATACCTCTTGCGAAGCGTGTCCGGCCACCAATTTCGAAGCTGGCGGCCGTAAGCTTAAACGCGGATTTGATGAACCTGTCCATGCCATGCTTTTCGATGTACTCTTGTAGTCCTGCCAGACTAATGTCGACGCTCATCTCGACCATCCGGTTCAAGAGAATGGTGCGCGGAGGTGGCAATTCGGCCACTGCACAGTTTGGGGGCATGCCTGTGGGCGCCTGCTGTCTTTGAGCCTGCTTGAGCCGAGGTGTCTACAATTAACCTTGCTGAGAATACTTCAGCCGCATACACGCCTGAGGCACCGCTGCATATTGCCTAAGATATAGACTCCAGAAAATGTCAAGGCTGCTACGCTACCTACGTACCCTCTCTGCTGTCAAGGCCCCTGTGGCGTCGAGGAAATGCCGCGCCTGCCACGCCCAGGGAGCCTGCAGCGCACAGGGCCCCCACCCCCAGCGCACCCCCTGTGGCGTCGAGGAAATGCCACGCCTGCCACGCCGTGGGAGCTTAACGGGTGCTTTTTGGAAAATTGCCGAAAGTTGTTTTTTCGAGGGCCTCTTTCTGGCACTGCAGCGTTGCCCACATTGGAGAGGATTGGGTTCGCCGGGTCACTGGTTAAAGTGCCCGTCAGTGGAGTCCCCGCCAGAGTGGCGCAGTGTTAAGTCGGGCATGTCCCTCCACAGGGAGGAAATTCAAGAATAGTGACAAACAAAGTCGGGGAAGATGTTTCGATTACTTTTTGATGTTTTCCCATATTGTTTGATGATTTTCGTTTTTCATCCAAGATCCGCCTGTAGGAGGATATGCCCGACCTAACCCAAATGCCCGGTTAGCGGCGAAGTCCGTACCCGACAGGTGCCGATCCGACTCCAGCAGCTCGACGGTTGGGGCGGGGGAGGGATGCGGAATCCGCCAAACGCGCGGCGGAATCAGAGCCCCACTTCCGCCTCCCATCGATCCAGTAGAATCGATGTGGTCAGTACATCCCCCCCCGAAACCAAACGCACGTTTGTCGTGCGACGTGGCGGCGCCCCAGAGCCCCAGATCTTGATGTTCGCGCCGAAGCCGGCGACTTCAGCCACAAGTCTGGCCCCGTGGGCCGCGTTTTGCGCGTCGGCCAAGCATACGAACCTGCGTTTGATTTCAAGGGGGGCTTGCAGGGGTTGGGTTCGGACGTCGCCACCTCCCCAGGAGAGGGCGGCCGCTCGTGTTTCGGGTGCCCCCGCTGCGGCCGAATCTTCAACGTGTTCTCGGAGGACTGCCGCGGCTGCCCGCGGCGCGGCCTCGGCGGCCTTCGCCGGCATTCGTCGGCCCTGGCAGCGGCGCAGAGGGGCGTGCGGAGGCGAAACACACCGTCGTCGTTTCCGCTCTCGTTGCTTCCGTCGCCGACGTCGTCGGAGAACAGGAAGGCGCCGAGAAGGATGAGGACGAGAAGGGCAAAGGGGATGAGGAGGCGGAGGAAGACGAATGCGAAAGAGGAGGATGGTAGAAGTGGAAGAAAGAACGAGGACAATGACGATTTCGACGACGCACGTGTTATAAAAAAGGGCCATGTGTGCCAGCGTGGACCGCTAACAACAATGCATTGTCCTGTTATATGTGTTGGCTATCATGTGAAACAACGCGGTGCAAGCTATGTGCTGGAGGCGATGGGATGCAAGCTACATGTTCAAACTTACACGGAGCACGACGTGTGGTGCCGGAGCGGTGCAGCCTTTGTGGTGCAAGGTGCGTGGTGCAAGTTGTGCGGTGCAACGTGTGTGGGAACTATGTGGTGCAAACAATGCGGTGTAGTCTACGTGGGGTAAGCTCCGTGGTGTAAACTATGTGGTGCAAACGTCGTGGTGCGATATATATATATATATATATATATATATATATATATATATGTATATACCTATATATGTATGTAACTGTGTGGTGCAGGCGCGTTGTGCAAGCTACGCGGTGCAAGTTATGTGGTGTGGGTTGTATGGTGCAAGCCGTATGGTGCGGCGACGGGCGGGGACGGGGCCGCCAGGCCCGCAGGCAGACTCTTCGTTGGGAAGCGTGCGTCGGCGACGAACCGCGAGCGGGGCCGCCGGGCCCCCAAGCGGGCCCGATGCCCCAGAAGGGAAGTGTGACGCCTCAGTGCAAACACTGCTCAGAGAGTTGATTCAATCGCTTCGCACACCCCGCCGGCCCATATTGTAGCATCGCTGGCACTTGCTTGCGTGCTTGGGGGGGGCATTTGGGGGACCTCCTGGGGCCGCTTGGGGGCGTCTTGGGGGCCTCCTGAGGGCCTCGTGGGGGCATCTTAGAGCCTCTTGGGGGCCTCTTGGGGCCTCTTGGGAGCCTTTCGGGGGCCTCGTGGGCGCTCCTGGGGGGTTCTCGGGGCCGAGGGCTCGAAATATCCGTTGGATCTCCCGTCTGGACCCCTTCTTGGAACCGTCTTGGGGGGCTCTTGGGCTGTCTTGGAAGCCTCTTGGGTCGTCTTGGGGCTATTTTGGGGCCCTCTTGGGGGCCTCTTGGGCCGTCTTGGGGCGATCTTGGGGGCCTCTTGGGCCGATTTTGACGTTGTGAAAGCTCCAGTGGCGAATATGCAACAAATATACGTCTTGGTTAAGGAATGGGACGATTTCTGCCTCTTGGGACACTCTTGGGACGCCGCTTGGGGGCCTATTGGGGCGTCTGGGAGCCATCTTGGGCGTCCTAAAGCGAGCGTGTGTCATCTCGGAGCACTCTTGAACCATTTTGGGGGGCTCTTGGCGGCCTCGCGGCCCTTTTTGGGGCTCTCTGGAGGGCCTCGAGGGTGGCGCCCAGGAGGGAAACCATCTCTGAGTCGGACCGCTCGGGACCTTGCCGGGGTACTTTTCGTCTGGGGACCCCCAGTGGCGCGCGCGAGCTAGAAATATTGTTAACCAGTTGCCGGAGATCTTAGCACGCCTTTTGTCCGTTGGGCCGGCGATTTTTGTGTGTATACGTTCAGACATACATAGAGAGAGAGAGAGAGAGAGAGATTGAGAGAGAGAGAGAGAGAGAGAACAAAAGAAAGAAATAAAGAGAGAGATATCGGAGGTTGGGAGCTGAGATCGCAGTGAAACGGAGATCCCCCACCGGGAAATCGGTTTCGGTCTCGTGTTCGTGTCGTGCGTGCTGGCGAGGCGAAGCTGCGCGTGATCCTCCTGTAGCTAGGCCGAAGTAGGAGCGAAAGTCCTTTCCCGTCCGCCGGTGGCTGGGACGTGTCCCAGTTGGGCTGGGCGGTGTCCCACGTGTCCCGGGTGTCAGTAGGAGCGAAGGTCCGTTTCCCGTCCGCCGGTGGTCGGGAGGTGTCCCAGTTGGGCCGGGCGGTGTCCCGGGTGTCCTGGGTGTCCCGGGCGTCCCGGCGCTAACGCATTGCGCCAATGTCATAATTCCTTGTTGTTCGGCGCTTGCGGCGGGCTTTCTTATCCAATCCAGCTTATCTGATCCAATCCATCTTGTCCAACCCAATACATCTTATATTATCCAAACAATACTGTCCCATCTTATCGTATCCCACCCAATCCAACCCACCCAACCCAATCCATCAATTCATTTGGTTCTGCGCCTGCGGCTGGCCAAACCAATCCATCTTATATTATCCGATCCGTTTCTCCCAATTCAACCCATTTTATCTTGTCCAATCCATCGTACATCGAATCCAATCCACCCAACCCAATCCATCAATTCACTTTAGTCGGCGCCTGTGGCGGGCCATTTCTCATCCAATCCAGCTTACCTTATCCAATCCATCTTGTCCAATCCAATCCATATTCTGTTGTCCAACCCATATTGTCCCATCTTACCTCATCCCACCCACACCAATCCATCCAGCCCAATCCATCCATTCATTTGTTTATCCGCCTGCGGCTGGCCAACCCAATCCATATTATCATATCCAATCCATCTCTTCCAATCCATCCCATCCAATCTTACCCAATCCATCTTATCCCATCCAATCCAATCCAATCCACCCAACCCGATCCATCAATTCATTTTTGTCGGCGCTTGGGCGCGATCGCGGCAGACTGCGAGGCTCGAGCGTTCGGCGCCCTTGCCTTCGGAAGCCGCCTCATGGCGTCCCTCCGTCCGCCTGCCATGGCGCCTCCCGCGGCGCGCATTCTCCGCGCGGCGCTCCCGGGGCCAGGCGCTGCCAGCCTTGGGGGCGGTGGCGCTGGCCAGGCTCTGCCAGCCCTGACTGGCGCGGCCTACCCATGGTCGCGCAGGGAAGCGCAACGGTTCGAATACTCCCCGCAATCTTTGGCCCGTACGTATGCGTGTACTATGTGTATATGTCTATGCATGTGTATATCTAAATGTATACGCACATGAATGTGTATGAGCGTATGGATACACGCATGAATGTATGCACCCATGTTTACACACACTTATGTGCTACATCTATCTCTACACGTACATATACGCGTGCGCGTACAATTCGATCGGAGGTTTGGGGTGAGATCGCAGCAAAACGGACCCCCCCCGCCGGGAAATCGGTTTCGGTTTCGCGTTCGCGTCGCGCGCGCGGGCGAGGCGAAGCTGCGCGCGATCCTTCTGTAGCTTGGCCGAAGTGGGAGCGAAAGTCCGCCCCCCGTCCTCCGGTGGCCGGGAGGCGCCCCAGTCGGGCCGGGCGGCGCCCCGGGTGTCCCAAGCGCCGGCAGGAGCGAGAGTCCGTCCCGTCCGCCGGCGGCCGGGGGGCGCCCCAGTTGGGTTGGGCGGCGCCCTGGGTGTCTCGGGCGCGCCGGGCGTCCTGGCGCCAACGCGCGTCGCCCGCGTCGTAATTCATTGTTTCGGCGCTCGCGGCGGGCTATCTATCCAATCCAGCGCATCGCATCCAAACCGCATTGTCAACTTCGATATATATTATATTATCCAACCCATGTTGTCCCAACATTCGTTATCCCACCCCATCCAATCCAACCAGCCCCACCCATCATTTCACGTGTATCTGCGCCTGCGGCGGGCCAGTCCAATCCATCTTATCCCGCCCATTTCCCCCGCCCCAACCCATCATATATGATCCAATCCATCTTGCCCCGTCGAATCCAATCCGCCCAACCCAATCCATCAATTTATTTTAGTCGGCGATTGCGGCGGGCTTTCTTATCCAATCCAGATTATCAGATCCAATCCATATTGTCCAACCCAATCCGTTTTATTTTATCAAACCCATTTTTGTTCTATCTTACCTTATTCCACCCAGCCCAATCCAATTCAATCCATCCATTCATGTGTTTTGCGCCTGATGTGGGCCAATTCAACCCGTATAATCCTATCCAATCCATCTTTTCCAATCCGACCATCTTATTTATCCAATCCATCATATCACATCCTATACAATCCACCGATGTGTCGGTCGACGGATCGGTAGATACTGGGAATTCATCGTCATCGCGATCACTGTTGCGGTGGAGGGACATTATGATAAAGGGGATAGGGAGAGAAAGAGAAAGAGAGAGAGAGAGAGAGAGAGAAAGAGAGAGAGAGAGAGAGAGAGAAAGAAAAGGCGAGAGAGAGAGACATAGACAGATACACCGAGAGGGATTGATGGAGAGACAGAGACACATATATAGTATATTAAGGTGACAGGTTGGGGGCCAGCCAGGGTGGGCATTTGATTTCAATCCCCCCTTCCAGCTTCCTTATCGCCCGCACGGCGGTCATATAGGTACATATGCATATACAAATGCACGAGTGGCCTTCGGTCCATACCGCTACCGCGCCTGGTCTGCGGGTATAAAGCCTGTTGGGTGGTCGTTGAGATCTGGTGGGGGGCCTTTTTTCGGGAGCCTCTTGGAGGCAGTTTTGGGACCTCTTGGGGGCCGGTTGGGGCTTTTTCTGTTTTTTTTGGGGCGGAGGCCTTTTGGGGCCTCTTGAAGGCCGTTTGGGGGCCTGTTGGGGCCCTTTGGGCGCCTCTGGAGGCCTCCTGGGGGCCTGGGGCGGGCGGCTCGGATTTTCTGTTCGTGTTCTCTTTCTTTTTTGCCCCTTTTGAGACCGTGTTGGGGCCCTTTGGGACAGTCCTGGGCGCCTCTTGGGCGGTTTTGGGGCGCTTTTGGGCCGTCTCGGGGCCTGTTGGAGGCCTGTGGGTCCAGAGCGCCGGAAAGCAGAACAGGCGAGAATTCCACACCGCTTCAAATACGTAGAAAAATTGATTTTGCTTTTTGGGGAGCCTTTTGGAGGCCTCTTGTGACTTGTTGCGTTTCGGAGGCCTCTTCGGCCATCTTCAAGCCATCTCGGGCATCTTCGAGCGGTCCTGGGGCGACTTGGTGCTCTCTGTGACCGTTTTGGGAGCTTCTTGGAGCCGTTTGGGCTCGTTTTGGGACCCTCGTGGGGGGGGGTAGGCCGACGCGAGCGATTGTGGCGGACCCCGGGAAATCCAAAAAACGCCCAGGAACAAATACTTACAGTTTTGGCTGCAACAGCAGCACTGCCCTCTCAGTGCTGCATGAGCCTTGGGGCACTCCATATTGTGCCGGAGGCAACACGGCATATTATGCGTATGCATGTGTATATGTCGGTGTGTATACATATATATATATATATGTGTATACATATATAAACATACATATATACATATATATATATATACATATATATATATATATGTATATGATTTTGCGTTTATTTATATGTATATATATAAATAAATAATACACATATGTGTATATGTGTGTGTGCGTATATATATATATATAATACTGTCCAGCGCGGGCCCAACACATTGCGTCATTGTTGTGTGAAGGTGTCAGCTATGTGGTGTAAGCTATTTGGTGGACGCGTTGTTGCTTGAGGTGATGCGGTGCAAATTTCCTGTGGTAAAATATGTGGTGCAACTTAGGTCGTGTAAGCTAGGTGGTGCGAACTAGAGGTGGAACACATGGTGTGTAAACCGTGGTGTAAGCTGCGTTGTGTAACGTATGATATGTGAGCTGTGTGGTGCAATCAACGTGCTGTGAGCTATGTGTGTCGCAGTTCCTGAAGCCAGCCAGCCAGCCCAGAAGCCAGCAATTGGCTTCCAGCTAGCCCAGAAGGGGCATCTCCGCCACCCCTGTGGCGCACAGGAGGAGGGGGGGCCAGGGGAGTGTGCGACGGTTTGAGCTGGCGCGGAGGCGTTGGACATGCGCTGCTAATGGCAACAGTGGTGCAGAGGGCCAGGGGTGTGGATGGAATGGTGGGTGGAACATGGTACGTGATGGTGGCACTTGTCTGATGGGGGGCTGGAGCAGGGATGGTTGGTGCATGTGCCTTGCTTGCCACGGGCATTATCTCCCCCACACCTCCCGTTAGTTTCCCATTCTCCGTCCTCCTCCCCTCGCTCTCATTCCTCCTTTTCCTCCTCCGCCCTTCGTTTGCTTCTTCCTCCCCCCAGGGTACCATCGCGTTCTCGATCTCCTGCCGAGGACGAGCAGTACCACGCAGTTGTGGCGCTGAATCACATGGACAAGCGCGTCCACTTCGCCCCGTGGACGGAGCCACGGTCAGCAGTGGACGTTGCCAGTCTGCAGAAAAGCCGAGTCGCGCGCGCGCGCGCTCGGGACGAGTGGGGGGGGACGAGCGGATTTGGACAGAGAAGGAAGAGCAGGCGGTGGTTGGTGAATGAGGAAGAGGAGGAGGAGGAGGAGGAGGAGGAGGAGGAGGAGGAGGAGGAGGAGGAGCTACAGCAGGGGTAGCAGGCAGGAGGAATGATGAGGGGGATGGGGGTTGGGGGGAGGGAGCTGAGAACAGGGTGGATGCATGGAGGAGGGAGGCGCCAAAAGAGGGGAGGGAGGATGATGGGGTATGGGATGGCTAAGTACGGAATCCTACTGGCAGGACAGCCGCAGAATTCAAAGCATAAGCAAGCGTATCAGTAGAGGCCTGCACCGCACGTCCTCGTCCGTCATTGCGACGATGACGATTGTCAGTGCCACTGTCGATGTAACTACGTTCTTTTCGGGACCAAGGGCAGCATACGACAAGCTTCCTACCTCTACATCCAACGGCGCTTCTGATCAACACTCTCATGCGATGGCCAATGAACACAGCACAAACTATATGGTTCAGTTCTGGTATGGGAGAGTGATACTGGTTTTGCATCTCGGCGGGTGCTGAAACGTAAGTCATTGCAGAAGCAGGAGGAGGAACAGCAGCATGAAGTGGGCGTGGGACGAAGAGGATCAGGAGCAGGGGCTGGCGGAAGTGGGCCTTCTTCTTCCCTCCTCTTCCCACTCCAGTCTCTTTCCCTTCCTCGAGCCCACGCTGGCGGAGCCAGCACCTTGCACACATAGCCGATGAGGGTGGATGGGCGCTAAGCGCGCCAGCGACAAGCATCTGTGCTAGCGGTGTTTGATGGCCTGCGGCCCATCCCGCCAGAAGTCCCTGGGGTGCCTTGGAGGCCATCTTGGGCCCTATTCGAGCCGTCTCGTATGGTCTTTGGGCCCATTTCGAGGCTCTCTTGAGCTGTTTTGGCGATGTCTGGGGCCCTCAGGCTGTCTTGGACTTCTCGGTAGGCCGTCTTGGAGGCCTCTTGAAGCCCTCTTGAAGGCCTTTTGGGTATCACCTCGTAGCATTATGCTTGTTTCTTGGGGGCCCTCTGTGGCAACTTAGTCCGAACAGGCGAGACTTGTCGAACGATAGAGCCCTGCACGTTTGGGCTTTCCAGGCCTATTCGAGAGCGTCCTGGAGGCTCTCGTGGGTGTCCTGGAGTCTCTTGTGGCCCTTACGTTCTTGAGCGCTTCGGAGCTCCCGCAGGGGTCTCTCGGGGCCGTGTTCCGCGGGTTTGGCCTCCGGAAGCTTCCTCCCCGGCAGGCCCCGGGAGCTTGAGGAAGGCTCTCCGGCAGGCCCCGTGGCAGACTGGTAGTCAGAGCCCTGCATTTCTGTGGGCCCTCGGGGCACTCCCAGGACGTGCCGCAGGCGCGGTCGCCGACAGGCGCACAAACGCACAGTTTCTTGTTGCCGGACGTCGCGGCCTCGCGCTCAGCGACGAGGCAGAGAACGTGAGCAGGTGCCCACACCCACCCCGGCTCTCGCGCTCCACGGCAGGCCAGTTGCCTCGACGCCGAGCCTCGGCGCGGTGGTCCTCGCTCCCCCTCGCTCCTCCCCGCCGCTTCCCCCGCTCCCCGCCGCCCTCGTCCTCTTCCCGGCGGCGTGCGCGGGGGGGGGAAAGCGAGGGGGGGCAGGCCCTCTTCGGGGGGCGGCGGGTTTTCGCAGAAGCCCTCTGGCCTTGTGAGAAGTGCTCTGTATACTTGTTTGGGGAATCATCGAGGATGACCCTGGACCCTAAAAGCACAGTGAGGACGTGGACTCACGCAGGTCCCCGTCTTTGTATTACTGTATTAGGGATAGTGATTCTGGGCGGTTTGGTTCGATACATCTGCAGAACCATACCCCCCATCCCTAATGTTTTTGTTCCTCCTAGCTTCAGTCCCCTCCCAAAGGGTTAGGGGTCCTCTTTTGGTTCATCGGGGAAGGCGTAGACCGCTTCTCATAGGGCCCGAGGCCACCTTCCGAGCCTTCCGAGAGGGCCCGCCCCCTCTGACTTCCCCCCCGCGCTCGCCGTCAATGTAAGTTTTTTTGCGGGAGGCAGGGGGAAGTCTGGGCTCTGGGCGTCCTGGCGGGATGCGGGTGGCCAGGGGAGCCCTGGCAAAGCCCATGTGCTTTCAACGCCGCCTTCGACAGGCAGAGCTGCCACGAAACCTCCTCCGATACGTGTGCGCCTCTTGGCGGTGATGCTTGACGCTTCGCATATCTCGGACAGGTCATCAGAGACGAGGCCCATGAGAGTTCCCCGACTCAGGAGGGAGATTGAAGAAGGAGAAACGGATAAGGAGGATAATGAGGAGAACGATGAACGGGGGGACCCACAGATCTAGGACGAGGACCATGATCATGAGCATGAGCATGATCATGATGATGATGATGAAGATGCTGATGATGATGATGATGATGATGATGATGATGATGATGATGATGATGAGTATGATGAGTATGATGATGATGCTGATGATGATCATGCTGATGATGATGCTGATGATGCTGATGCTGATGCTGATGCTGCTGCTGATGATGACGATGCTGCTGCTGATGATGACGATGATGCTGATGATGATGATGCTGGTGATGATGCTGATGCTGATGCTGATGCTGATGATGATGATGATGATGACGATGATGCTAATGACAATGCTGATGATGATGCTGCTGATGCTGCTGATGATGCTGATGCTTATGAGAATGATGATGATGATGATGATGATGATGATGATGATGATGATGATGATGATGATGAGGAGGAGGAGGAGGAGGAGGAGGAGGAGGAGGAGGAGGAGCGAGAAGAAGAAGAAGAAGAAGAAGAAGTGTCGGCAGAAAACCCCTCCTCGGCGCTGAGGGTGGGCCCGACCCAGTGGGGACGGGGACAGGCTCGCCGTCGTCGTGCGCGACCGCGTCGCCCAGAGGCCAACGAGCCGGCGCGCCGCGCCGCGGCCGGACTGCCTGACCCCGAGCCCGGCGCCTCGACCGCCGCCGCGGCAGCCGCGCCGTAGGCCTTGCCCCGGGGGAGTCGGGGTTCCAGCGTTGATCGGTGGCCCTCTCCAAGTCATGGCAACAATCACGACGGCAGTGTTTTGGCAGCGTTCCGCCTCGGGGAGGGCCCTCGCCGGGCCGCGGGACCATCACCACGCGACTCAGGATGAAGAATTGGTCCTGGGGGGGCCATGCGATTAAAAGTCATGACGCCAGGGGTCTGGGTTTAGAGATAGTCTTTTCATCCCCTGGCGAGAACGGTCGTGGCCAGAGGGGTGGGGAGGAGGGGAGGATGGGATCGGTCACGTCACGATTCGCGCCGGCGCCGCCTGTGAATGCTGAGAGATGGTTCATTCCACATGACGTGACGTGACAAGGGCTCATTCCCATGTTGCCAGGGCCGAATCGTGACGTGACAAAGGGGGGGGCGGGGCAGGGACGACTACCATGGTCTGGGCCTCTCAAATGTGGTCCGAGCAGCTGGGGTCGAAAGGTCACCCTGGATTGATGATGCATCGACGATGCGGCTCGATGTGGAGCCATAGCATTCCGACGCCGATGGCGCCGTTGCATCGCCGATCCAGACAGGGGAATCAGCATCAGCAGGCTCGTTTGGTGGTTGTGACATTTGTCTCATTGTTGCATGATGAGTAGTGACATGCCTAAGGCGTTGTGCAAAGAATTGCGTGTCGAAGCTGGGACATGTAGTGTCGATGGGAATTTTGGCGCGAGGAGAACAAGTAGGTACTCACCACAGAAGGTGCCCGCATGTGTTTCGGGAGCGGGGGGAGCAAGGGAAATCGTACAGTTTGCAGTTGGGCGCATACGACATGCAGTCACGAATCCTTCCAGTCAGCGTGTGGTCGAATTGCAGTCGAAGGCTTGGTGTTGCATCATTTTTTTCCTTCTGCGGCGTGTATATGCTGTCGTCAAGACTGGTCGACCGACATGTGGAAGCTCCACATTCGAGGTTTGATTGCGTATTGCAGCTGGACGGGGGTTAAGGGCCGAAACGTCTAAATGCTGGGGATTTCGATGCTGAGGTCGGGCCATGTAGCTGGGATAACGAAAGCGACATCTCAGGGCCGAACCCAATTCGACATCGCGCTGCGCGCGGAAGGTGGCTAATGACGCCGGCAGCCATCACGGATTGGCTTTGGGTCGCATCTTGGTTGTTGTCAGAGCGGACAAACTTTGGATTCTTCCTGGGCAGACTTTGCAGAAATAGGCCGGTTACCTATGAGTGGAATCTCGTACCAAGTCGGACATGTGATTTTGCCAGCTGTGCCAGTTGTTGGGCATGGAGTCAGACCAAAGAGCGGTCGAGTTTCGCATTCCCACAGGGCGCCAGAGCGGCAGCCAGAAAAGAGGCGTCAGCCAAAATATGTTCCTGCAGGCTTCCTGCAGGATCCGACTCGGATCCCAGCGAGATCTCAATGGGAGACCAGTCGGGTTTCAATACTTTCCAAAAGCCACCCGCAGGTTTCCATTCAGACTAATTGCTGCGCCCGCCCGCCGCCCTCCGTCTGTGTAACCCCGGGGAACATCGAAGAACCCTGCATTCATCCAGCGAAAAGATGTGGCATCTGGCACCCTGGAAGCATTTCACCGTCACCGGGCGCCCCCCGTCTACCCATCTCCCTCCAAGACGATCCTAGTGTGATCGCGGTGGGATCCAAATGAGACCCGTGTCAGATTTTACCTGAGCTCCTTTCGGCATTCGATAGAACTTCATTGGCGCCCCAAGCTTCTAGAACGCAAGTTCTTTTCGCATGTAATTCCATGGTTTTCCGAGGCGGATCACGGTACTGTTTCCATATGTTGTGAGCGGGAGCCCATATCAGAGTGAGGGGGCCGAGCGGTCGTTCATTGTCCTTAGGTGCGTGGTTGAAGTGGGGATCCGTAGTGGGGATTATGCGTGTTGCTGTTGTTGTTAACGTTGTTGAGTCTTAATTTCTAGACAGTTATGATTGTTGGACCCCTTATAGGCGCCCTGGTGCTCTCGCCGAGGCGCCGGCTACATTTTCACCGAACATGAGGCTCACGCTCGAGCGGTTTGGGGGACCGCCAAAACCCCCCCCCCAACAACAACAACAACAACAACAACGCTCCCGCTCAAGACTTCCTCCTTTTTTACTCAGGGCTGGTGTTTTTGCTCGCCCCCGAAAGCCGCCGTCCTAACAAAACCAGCGCTCCCGCTCGAGACTTCCTTCCGTTTTGCCTTGGACTGGCGCGCGAGTCTTTCTCTCATCGGCGCCGCCCCCAGCAAAAACAACGCTCCCGCTCGAGGGGCTTCCTCCCTTTTCTACTCAAGGCGGTGCTCCTCTTCGCCGCCGAAAACCGCCGCCCCGACAAAACCAGCGCTCCCGCCCGAGACTTCCTTCTGCTTTACGCTGGACTGGCGCCCTGCACTTTTTTGAATCGGCGCCGCTCCCAGCAAGAACAACGCTCCCGCTCGAGGCTTCTTCTCTTCTTCCTGAAAACGGTGCTGTTTCTCGCCGCCGACAACCCCCGTCCCGACAAAACCACATTTACCGCTCGATGCTTCCTCATTTCTTATTCAAGGCGGTGCTCCTCCTCGCCGCCGAAAACCGCCGCCCCGACAAAACCAGCGCTCCCGCCCGAGACTTCCTTCCGCTTTACGCTGGACTGGCGCCGCCCCCAGCAAGAACAACGCTCCCGCTCGAGGCTTCTTCTCTTCTTTCTGAAAGCGGTGCCTTTCCTCGCCGCCGACAGCCCCCGTCCAGACAACACCACGGTTCCCGCTCGATGCTTCTTCCTTTCTTACTCAAGGCGGTGTTCTTCCTCGCCGCCGAAAACCGCCGCCCCAACAAAACCAGCGTTCCCGCTCGAGACTTCGTTGTTTTGTTTTACGCTGGACTAGCGCCCTACTCTCTTCAGCATCGGCGCCGCCCCAGCAACAACAGCAGCCGTGCCCGAGACTTCCCCACCTTTTTAATTCAGGGCCAGGTCCTTGCCTCACCGCCGACAGCCCCCATCCCCACCAAGGCAATCCTGTCGTTCGATACTTCTTTGTGGTTTACCCCTCGCTGAGGTTCCAGTGGCGGTCTCGCATCGGCGCAGCAAGGCGCGGGCATGTGTTTTCGAGAAGGGATGTGTTGGAATTCCTTGGAGGAGGTGTTTGCAAGACCCCATTGGGCGGGATATTTGTGAATGGGAATAACGGGCCCCGCTATAGAACAATAGTCCCCCATGATGTGGGTGGTTATCATGATGGTCGCATGCTTCGTGAGGGAACATCGCGCATGAGGGTATACTGACTGTTGTTGTTGCTGTTGCTGCTGTTGTTGATGCTGCTGTTGCTGTGTTATGTTGCTGTTGTTGTTGTTGCTGTTGTTGGTGATGGTGATGGTGATGGTGCTGCTGCTGTTGCAGTTGCTGTTGTTGTTGTTGCTGTTGTTGCTGCTGCTGTTGTTGTTGATGTTGAATTCTCAATTCGGAAGAATAAGTATTGTTGACCCCCCCCGTGCGGTGCACATTTTTTTCGATTGAAGTGCCCTTCCCGGGGCTCGCACCTTGTTTTTTACCAGGGAAACTTTTAAAAGGGTCAAACTGTGTCGTTGGCCCCCTGGTTTACAACACCAACGGCCCCTGCCTGATATTTCCTCACAATTGATTGAAGAATCGCGCTCTCGCTTGGGACTTCCTTGCAATTTACCACCAGGTCGCGGCTCCCGCTTGATACTTCCTGACAATTTATTGAAGAAGCGCGCTCTCATTTGGGGCTTCCGCGCTCCTCTCGACACGGTTGCAGTTCTCACTATCTTTCCGCCCCGCTCTCCCCACGCCCCGCTTCTTGTCAGGGTTCCACAAGATTTGTTGCCGACACCAGTTAGCAGCTGTACAGCCCCCCCGTGGGGGTATCCACGATATGTTTTTTTCAAGGGTGTGGTACGTGGCGCTGTTTATGGCGCGACCCATGGCGAAACTTGTGATTAACCTGTTCGAGTGGCTGGCGCAAGCCATGGCGCAAGCTGGATCGCCACTCGCAGCGCAAATCATCGTCCGCCCTCTTTTTTGCCCCTCCCCTCCCTTCCTCCGATCCCTTCGTCCTCACTCTCCCCTGCTATTTGTTGCCCTTCGTTTTCAAGGGTTTCACCAACCGCACGTGGCACGGAATGCAATATACACCCCAAAAGAGGTACGATCGAAGACGAAGAGGGCGGGTATCCAGGGTTCGGGATATGCATATTGAATGACACACGAGCAGGTAAGAGCGAACAGTCTTAAAACGATTGTCGTTGTTGTCGTCTTCGTCGTTGCTGTTCTTGCTGTTGTTGTTGTTGTTGTTGTTGTTGTTGTTGTTGTTGTTGTTGCTGTTGTTGTTGTTGTTGATGATGTTGTTGTTGGTGCTGGTGTTGTTGTTGTTGTTGTTGTTGTTGTTGTTGTTGTTGCTGTTTGTCGTCGTCGTCGTCCCACCCGCGGCCCACTCCGCGGCCCGCCCCGCGACCCATCCCGCGACCCACCCCGCGGCCCACCCGCGACCCAACGCGCGACCCGCCCGCGACCCGCCCGCCCCACCCGCGCCCCGCCCGCGACCCACCCGCGACCCACCCGCGACCCACCCCGCGACCCACCCGCGACCTACCCCGCGACCCACCCGCGACCCATTCAGAGTGAGGGGACCGAACGGTCATGGTGTTTGGGTGCGTGGCTGAAATGGAGATCCGTTGTAGGCATATGTTTGGTGCGTTGTTGTTGTTGTTGTTGTTGTTGTTGGTGGTGGTGGTGGTGGTGGTGGTGGTGGTGGTGGTGGTGGTGGTGTTGGTGTTGGTGTTGTTTGTTTGTTTGTTTGTTTGTTCGTTTGGTTGATTGTTTGCTTGTTTGTTTGCTGTCGTCGTCGTACCTGCGAAGCGCCAGCGGCCCACCCAACCCGCGACCCACCCGCGACCCACCCGCGACCGACCCCGCGATTCACCCGCGACCCACCCCGCGACCCACCCGCGACCCACCCGCGACCCACCCGCGACCCACCAGCGACCCACCCGCGACCCACTTCGCGACCTACCCGCGACCCACCCGCGACCCAGCCGCGACCAATTTGCGATCCACCCGCGACCCGGCCGCGTCCAATTTGCGACCCACCCGCCACCCATCCGCGACCTACCCACATTGGTTTAAAGACAAAGTATATGTTTGCGGCAGGCTCGTTGCATAATTCGCGAAACGTTGGCGCAAGTGGCGGGCTTCTCCAGAGTCTCGCAGACTGCCGACGTTCCCAGTGCCCCTTCGCTCTTATCCGCATCTGCGGAGTGCTGCGTGAACCACAACACCCAATACGATACGCCACGATTTGGGCCGATTTCCAGTACGAGTAAAACATTCCCCCTATAGTGTTCAAGTAGTACGTAACCGAGTCGGACGCCATGTGGGTTCCAATCGTACCCCAGAGGAATCTCAGTAGGATTTCATTCGGACCCCGATCGAATGCCAAACGGGCATCTGCAAAGGCTTTCCGGGGACCCGAGTGAAACTTCCTGTGTATCGTCCAGTAGGATACCGCTAGCTTTCAGTTGCCCCAGTCGGACCCCCAGTTGGATTTCATTCGGGTTAATTGGCGCGCCCACGCGCGGAAATTTTATCCTAACAGGTCCGCTTCTGCGTTTAGATAACATGGGGTGCGGACCGGGGCGATATTCGGGCGTGCTGCCCCATGACAGAGTCGCATCGTATGATTGCTTCAATCGGGTTCGGAGCTACACGTATGGTGCGAAGACGGGAGAACGATTTCAGAATAGGCCGCTGGAATTCCAGGGGTTATCCCAAAAGTGTTTCGGATCCGGTGGGATGCTTTAGGGATTCAACCAGGGCCTGCCTTGCATGCCCATCGGAAGTCCCGTGGGACACCTTAATCTCAGGAGGTGTTTAGTTTCGACTTCCCCTGGTTTGTCTCGGCTGGGAACTAATTCTAGACGCTTCGCGTATCCCCACCAGCCCGTCCAGAAACGTCGCCCAGGCGAGTAGAGGGTCGTCCTGAGGGGCTTTTCGGCGTCTTGGGTGCCTCGAGGGGGCCTCTGTGGGCCGTTCGGGATCCTCTTTGGGGCCTCCTGGGGGCCTCTTGGGGCCTCTTGGGGCCATCTTGGGGCCTTTGGGGGCCTCCTGGGCGCTTCTTGGGACCTCCTGGGCGCTTCTTGGGTGCCTCTGGGGGGTCTCTTGGGGCTTCTTGGGGGTCTCTTGGGGGCCTCCTGGGGGCCTCTTGGGGGGCCTCGGAGCCATCTTGGAGGAGATCGATCAACGAAGGGGGGTTCCCTAATTACAGCCCCCCCCTCAGGAGCCACGATCCTCGTGAGGGGTGTCGAATTTTAGCCCTCCCAGGGGTCGATCTTGGGCGCTCCAACGCGCCGCGGAACCCCCTGTCCAGGTCAGTGGGGAGGGGGTAGGGGGAGGGGTAAACCCCCCCCCCGAAGGGGAAGAGGGAGGGGTGGAAGAGGAAACTCGTTAAACCACCGACGCCCAGAGGGCTGGTGGGATTTGCCACTCCTCCTCTTCTTGTTCCTCTTCCTCCTCCTTCTCCTCATCCTCTTCCTCCTTCTCCCCCTCCCCCCGTCCTCCTCCTCCTCTTCCTCCTCTTCCTGCTCCTCCTCCTCCCCCCTTTTCCCTCCTCCGCCTGCGCCCTCCTCGTCTCATTCCTCCTCGCCGTCGGCACCCGCGTCGCGGGCCACCGATCAGTTTCCGACTAGTGATCGCCGTGATGGATGATTGTGTGGGGGGGTTCTACCAGCGAGAAGTGTTCCCTGGGCTACCCTGCACGACAGAGGGATTTTGAGCAAGCATGTGGGAGGATAACAATTTAGATCGACATGGTTTTCGGTGGAGGCGTTGTTCGCAATCTGCTCTCGCATCTTGTCTTAGTTACAGAACGAATGCAATGTTTGCAAGCACATGTACGCTCTACATCTACGTCTACATCTTCGTCGTCGGCGCCCGCGTCGCGGGCCACCGATTAGTTTCACACCAAGTGTTGCCGCGGCGGATGATGTTGTGGGGTGGCCTTGGAGGGCCTCTTGATGTTGTTTTTTGGTTTCCAGCTCCGGGGACAAGGCGTGTTATCCTCACCCAGGCCCCCCCCCGAACGAGGATACCTAGGAACTGGCCGCATGCGTGAATCCTTGCAGTCTAGGGATCTGCATGAAGAGGAGGAGGATGAGGAGGAGCAGGAGGAAGAGGAGGAAGATGAGGAGGAGGAGGAGGAGGAGGAGGTGCAGGAGGAGGAGGTGGAGGACAGGGGGGAGGAGGAGGACGACGACACCAACAACGACCGACGTGGCCGCAGGGCCCCCGAAGGTGGACAGGCATCGTTGTCGTTGTCGTCATCGGCGTCGTCTCCGCCGGCGTCGTCGTCGTCGTAGCGTTCCTCCTCCCGTTGCCTTCGTGTTATTTATTATGTTGCACGGTGTTTCACGCTAGGACAAAGGGAGGGTAGTCAGAGGTGAAGTTGGGAAGGGCGAAGGAGGCGTGGCCAGGCCGAAACGGCCTGTTCGATCACGCTTCTGTTGTCGATTCGTGCGCTCCTGCGCTTTGGTGTATGGCCACGGTTTGGTGCCGCGTGCTCTCGCAGAGGGAGGACCCACCGCCATAGTAGATTTATTGTTAACCTTTTTGAGTGGCTGGCGCAAGCCATGGCGCAAGCTGGATCGCCACTCGCAGCGCAAATCATCGTCCTCCCTCTTTTTTGCCCCTCCCCTCCCCTCCTCCGATCCCTTCGTCCTCACTCTCCCCTGCTATTTGTTGCCCTTCGTTTTCAAGGGCTTCACCAACCGCACGTGGCAGGGAATGAAATATACCCCCCAAAAGGGGGTATGATCGAAGACGAAGAGGGCGGGTATCCAGGGTCCGGGATATGCATATTGAATGACACGCGAGCAGATAAGAGCGAACAGTCCTAAAACGATTGTCGTTGTTGTCGTCGTCGTCGTCGTCGTTGTTGTTGTTGTTGTTGCTGCTGTTGCTGTTGTTGATGTTGTTGTTGGTGTTGTTGTTGTTGTTGAACATTATTAATTCTAAAGAATAATTATTGTTGGGCCCCCTGGTGCGCGCCCCCCCCGCCGCGCCTAGGCCGCAGCCACGTTTTCATCATTTTCGTGAGGAAGCCTCAGGTAATTCGATGTCATCAAGATCCGGTTGTTTTGTTCCCCCCCGCTTTCCCTTGCAAAAAACACTATAAAATGAAATTTCTTGTTCAAATATAATCAAATTTCAAGAATCCCTTGCAAAAAATAAGGTAAAGTGGACATTCGCGCGCGCAAGACGAAATCCTTCCAAAAGCTTAGTGTTCGGAGCGATTTTAACATAAAAACATCAAAAAACCAATGGTTTTTCAACAAAAAAATGTCAAAATCTCATCCCGCGCGCTCTTGCGGATTCGTAGGAAACCCAACACTTTTTAAACATTTCTGTCAAACGGGCTTTTGCGAGCAACTTTTTCGAACTTCTGCGACAACGGTTGCGCACCTGCCAGGGCCATCATCCCTGTCAAATAATACCATGCGGGACACATTCGTTTTTTCTTCGCGCGCGCACGCCGAAATCTCCAAAAACCATTGGGTTCTTAAGAATTTTAGCACCGCGCATCATAAAATCACACGAATCGCACCGTAGGTCCTCGAAAAACACCTGCACGACTTTTCAAAATTTCCACCCACACTATCAAATGTAACAGAGTATTCCCATCATCCCAGGAACTTGACCCAAAAATGTGACCAACTCCGCTCTCTCTGTCTCTCTCTCTGTCTGCTCTCTGTCTCTCTCTCTGTCTCTCTGTATTATGTATTGTATGGCACAATTGCACCATGCTGGGCACATGCGCGCCCCGAATAAGTGACCAAGTTCTGTGGGTGTGTACCCCACGCCAGTGTAGTAGCCACGGTCGTCCGCACGCCACGAAGTGAAGTGTCCCAACGTCATAGGGCGGGAAGCTGGGTTTGGGTGGTCGCGAAGAGTCGTTTGGATATTTGGTAGAGCTTGTAATGCTCCCCCACGAAGTGGGGTCATTGCCTGGTGTCGTATGAAAACCCTGGCACTGGGGAGAACACCACGCGTTCGGGTAAAATGATTGTTGTTGTTGTTGTTGTTGTTGTTGTTGTTGGTGTTGTTGTTGCTGTTGCTGTTGCTGTTGCTGTTGTTGTTGTTGTTGCTGCTGTTGTTGTTGTTGTTGTTGTTGTTGTTGTTGTTGTTGTTGTTGATGTTGCTGTTGCTGTTGCTGTTTGTCGTCGTCGTCCCACCCGCGGCCCACTCCGCGGCCCGCCCCGCGACCCATCCCGCGACCCACCCCGCGGCCCACCCGCGACCCAACGCGCGACCCGCCCGCGACCCGCCCGCCCCACCCGCGCCCCGCCCGCGACCCACCCGCGATCCACCCGCGACCCACCCCGCGACCCACCCGCGACCTACCCCGCGACCCACCCGCGACCCACTCAGAGTGAGGGGACCGAACGGTCATGGTGCTTGGGTGCGTTGCTGAAATGGAGATCCGTTGTAGGCATATGTTTGGTGCGTTGTTGTTGTTGATGGTGGTGGTGTTGGTGTTGGTGTTGTTGTTGTTTGTTTGTTTGTTCGTTCGTTTGGTTGATCGTTTGCTTGTTTGTTTGCTGTCGTCGTCGTACCTGCGAAGCGCCAGCGGCCCACCCAACCCGCGACCCAACTCGCGACCCACCCCGTAACCCACCCCGCGACCCACCCGCGACCCACCCGCGACCCACCCGCGACCGACCCCGCGATTCACCCGCGACCCACCCCGCGACCCACCCGCGACCCAGCCGCGACCCACCGGCGACCCACCACCGACCCACCCGCGACCCACTTCGCGACCTACCCGCGACCCACCCGCGACCCAGCCGCGACCAATTTGCGATCCACCCGCGACCCGGCCGCGACCAATTTGCGACCCACCCGCCACCCACCCGCGACCTACCCACATTGGTTTAAAGACAAAATATATGCCTGCGGCGGGCTCGTTGTATAATTTGTGAAACGTTGGCGCAAGTGGCGGGCTTCTCCAGAGTCTCGCAGACTGCCGACGTTCCCACTGCCACCTCGCTCTTATCCGCATCTGCGGAGTGCTGCGTGAACCACAACACCCAATACGATACGCCACGATTCGGGCCGATTTCCAGTACGAGTAAAACATCCCCCCTATAGTGTTCAAGTAGTACGTAACCGAGTCGGACGCCATGTGGGTTCCAATCGTACCCCAGAGGAATCTCAGTAGGATTTCATTCGGACCCCGATCGAATGCCAAACGGGCATCTGCAAAAGCTTTCCGGGGACCCGAGTGAAACTTCCTGTGTATCGTCCAGTAGGATACCGCTAGCTTTCAATTGTCCCAGTCGGACCCCCAGTTGGATTTCATTCGGGTTAATTGCCGCGCCCACGCGCGGAAATTATTTCCTAACAAGTCCGCTTCTGCGTTTAGATAACATGAGGTGCGGACCGGGGCGATATTCGGGCGTGCTGCCCCATGACAGAGTCGCATCGTATGATTGCTTCAATCGGGTTCGGAGATACACGTATGGTGCGAAGACGGGAGAACGATTTCAGAATAGGCCGCTGGAATTCCAGGGGTTATCCCAAGAGTGTTTCGGATCCGGTGGGATGCTTTAGGGATTCAACCAGGGCCTGCCTTGCATGCCCATCGGAAGTCCCGTGGGACACCTTAATCTCAGGAGGTGTTTAGTTTTGACTTCCCCTGGTTTGTCTCGGCTGGGAACAAATTCGCCACTCCTCCTCTTCTTGTTCCTCTTCCTCCTCCTTCTCCTCATCCTCTTCCACAATTACTCAATATGAAAATACTCTCCCTCTTCCCCTGATGGCGTCCGGGTGATGGCCGCGCACCCTCCGCGTACTGTTTTTTACATACAGGATGCCCGGGAAATCCCGGGAAACGACTCTCGCTGAGGCGCCGGCGTCATTTTTTCCCAAAATGCTGCTCTCGTTGAGGCGCCAGCCTCATTTCTGCTCCCGAATCGTTCCGAATCGTGCTCCCGCTGCAGCGTGGGCCTCATTTTCGGATCGGTGTTTGGCCTCCGTCGTTCAGGATGGCGTTCTCGCCCCAGCGCGGGCCTTTTCTCGCGCGCCCATCCGCCCGCCACCACCGCGCCGCACCGCCACCACCACCACACCACCACCACCACCACCACCACACCACCACCAGCACCAGCACCAGTACCACCACCACCACCAGCACCAGCACCACCACCACACAGCACCACCACCACCACCACCACCACCACCACCACCACCACACCACAACCACGCACACACGCACGCACGCACGCACGCACGTGCACCACCACCCACTACGCACGCGCGCGCGGAGCCACAGGTCCGCTACGACACGCGTCCGCGGATAGAGAAAATCAGCGCCATGGTAAGGGATGGGAGGGAGGGGTAGGACGTCAGATATGACGCGAGCGCACCTAGCTTGTCCTTCTCCCCTCCCCCCGTCCTCCTCCTCTTCCTCCTCTTCCTGCTCCTCCTCCTCCCCCCCTTTCCCTCCTCCGCCTGCGCCCTCCTCGTCTCATTCCTCCTCGCCGTCGGCACCCGCGTCGCGGGCCACCGATCAGTTTCCGACTAGTGATCGCCGTGATGGATGATTGTGTGGGGGGGTTCTACCAGCGAAAAGTGTTCCTTGGGCTACCCTGCACGACAGAGGGATTTTGAGCAAGCATGTGGGAGGATAACAATTTAGATCGACATGGTTTTCGGTGGAGGCGTTGTTCGCAATCTGCTCTCGCATCTTGTCTTAGTTACAGAACGAATGCAATGTTTGCAAGCACATGTACGCTCTACATCTACGTCTACATCTTCGTCGTCGGCGCCCGCGTCGCGGGCCACCGATTAGTTTCACACCAAGTGTTGCCGCGGCGGACGATGTTGTGGGGTGGCCTTGGAGGGCCTCTTGATATTGTTTTTTGGTTTCCAGCTCCGGGGACAAGGCGTGTTACCCTCACCCAGGCCCCCCCCCCCCGAACGAGGATACCTAGGAACTGGCCGCATGCGTGAATCCTTGCAGTCTAGGGATCTGCATGAAGAGGAGGAGGAGGAGGAGGATGAGGAGGAGGAGGAAGAGGAGGAAGATGAGGAGGAGGAGGAGGTGCAGGAGGAGAAGGTGGAGGACAGGGGGGAGGAGGAGGACGACGACACCAACAACGACCGACGTGGCCGCAGGGCCCCCGAAGGTGGACAGGCATCGTTGTCGTTGTCGTCATCGGCGTCGTCTCCGCCGGCGTCGTCGTCGTCGTAGCGTTCCTCCTCCCGTTGCCTTCGTGTTATTTATTATGTTGCAAGGTGTTTCACGCTAGGACAAAGGGAGGGTAGTCAGAGGTGAAGTTGGGAAGGGCGAAGGAGGCGGGGCCAGGCCGAAACGGCCTGTTCGATCACGCTTCTGTTGTCGATTCGTGCGCTCCGGCGCTGTGGTGTATGGCCACGGTTTGGTGCACTCGGCTGCTGTGATACGCGCAGTCGCCGTGGTGTCATCCAGTGCATGCAGGCTTTGGTGTGCAATAGCGATGTTGCGTACGCGGGTGCTCGTGCACAGAGGCATTATGGTGTTGTCGTAGCGCACACACAATTCAGGCGGCTGTTGCACCGGAGTTGTGGACGCGTTTTCGGGGGTGCTCGCCAGCCGCCGTTGTCGTCACCCCCACCCCCCCGACCCCCCCTTTCCCACGGTAACACACGTTACCCCCAGTGAATAAAATAACGATCTTTGGGCCATCCTCGGGGCCCGCGTGGGGGCGAGGGAAGGAGGAGGAGGAGGAGGACGACGACGACGTCGACGATGACGACGACCATAACAACGACAACGACAACGACGACCACAGCTACGACGAAGCGAAGGAGTAGGAAAAGGGAGACGATGAGGGCAAGGACGAGCAGCAGGAGGAAGAGGAGGAGGAGGAGGACAACGAGAACGAAGACAGAGCCCTCAAATCCCTTCTTGGAGCTCTCTTGGGACTGTTTTGGGAGATCTTGGAGCCCTTTCGAAGCTCTTTCGGGGATCTTGGGTCCCTCCTGGAGCCCTCTTGGGGTTGTCTTGCGAGCTCTGGAGGACCTTTTGGTCCCATCTTGGAGGCCATCGATCAAAAGAGAGGTGTCCACGATTTTTGGCCCCGCCTCTGTGGCTGTCAAAATCGTCTCTTGGGGCCCTCTGACGCTCTTGGTCCGATCTTGGGCCCTCTTAGGACAAGCGTGAGGCCTCGAAAGCACACTGGAAGCGAAAAGACGTGAATGCAGACATCGAAGGCGTCCCTCGGCTTTTGAAGGATATTGGCTTAGGTCGACCACGCTCGCCCAAAGGGCTGGATGGATTCCCGCTCCCACGCACCAGAGTCATATTAAGGTACAGGGCGTTGCGGCCCTGGGGGTCGATGCTCGAACGTGCTACCCCATGCGAAGATCACAGAACTTTTATATCCAAAGCTGAGTGCAATGCCAAAGTTTACACGAGGGGATGAGGATTCCATGGGTATCCGTAGGGGTCGCCAAGACTCGTGAAGATTTCAATCATATTCCTTCGGACTCCATGTCATGCATGTTCTTAGGACTTCATCGAGATTCCGTCGGTTTCCGCTTGGTTTCTTCATCTTTCTGTTGGATTGTTTCAAGATTCCGTTAGAGCCACAAGAGGACACCAGTATGTTCAACATAGGGTTCCAATTTGATGAAGTTCCGCGTCTTCCTTTTGGACGTGTTCAGCTCAGTAGTAGCAGTCTGCTCAACCACCCCCCTCCCCAGGACTTATGTATTTCAAGCGGGGCGCAAGTATTGTGACCTGGGGGTGGTCTTGATTTGCTCCTACGGTTTTTTGTTGGACATGTCGCGCTTCAATATCCCGAAATTAAAGGAAGAGTCAGGCGAAACACCCGGCCCGCCTCACCGACACGTCTGGTTAAGCGACAGGAGTTAGCACTTACACATATGGAGGAGAGGAGGAACAGGGGAAGGGGGCAAGTGGGGGCTCATGAGGATGATGAACATGATGCTGATGATGATGATGATGTTGATGCTTATGGTGTTGATGAGATGTTGATGATGATGTTGATGGTGATGATGATAAATATGATGATGCTGATGATGATAATCATGATGGTGGTGGTTGTGATGGCGGTGGTGATGGTGACGGTGATGGCGATGGCGAAGGTGATAATGAGGACGCTGACACGTATGATGTTGATGTTAAGTTGATGATGATGTTGGTGTTGTTGTTGATGATGTTGATGATGATAGTTCTGGTGAAGGTGATGAAGATAGTGATTGTGATGATGTTCTTGGTGGTGTTGGTAGTTGTGATGGAGATGGTGATGGTGATGGTGACGATGATAGTTATTGTGATGGTGATGTTGATGGCGATGATGATAATGATGATGATAATGATGATGAGCATGACGATGATGATGCTGATGATGATGCTGATGCTGATGCTGATGCTGATGATGATGATGATGATGATGATGCTGATGATGATGGTGGTGGTGATCGTGATGATGATGGTCAGGGGGAGAATGAGGAGGGGGAGGAGGAGGAGGTAGTGTGCAGCCTGGGAGTCGACGGCAGGGGGAGGTGGAACAAACATTGAAGTGAGCCAGCGGCAGTGGGGGCCGTTCTCGTCTGCTCAAAGTTGGTTCCTGCTTCTTCGCCTGGTGTCGTCGTCCAGGTCAACCCCCTGGGCGCGAAGATAACCGCGTTTCGCGGTCATTGCCGAAGCGCTGTCATTTTCCCGGGCTTGGCGCGAGTGTACGAAAGAGACTGCGCTTCGCGCATCGCGAAACACGGAATTAGGCGATCTGCGTCTCGCAGCGATATCCTTTGAGTGTCGCGCGAGGCCTCACCACCCACAGTAGTGTTGACAGTCGGCGATGAGGGGGGGTGGGGAGCCCGATCGGAGGCGGAGAACGTGCGCGGTGGCTTGTGGAGAACATCGGCCGCTACCTGCCCTAGAGATGGCGAGGCGCTGAACCGTCTTGCGGGGCCGGCGAGTGGATGGGCGCGCTGCGCCACGAAGTATCAGAAAAGTTGTGCTTTGTGAAGTTGATCTGTGGTTTGGGAGCAGCCTGGCTGAGACTTGATGAAGATACTGTTTCGGTGCTGTTGTTGGTAACCTTGGGACGTTCTGGGGCAATCTTTGGGCTAGTCCAGGGGTGCACTGTGTTGGGGCAGTATTGCAGCAATCGTGATGCCTTTAGGAGCTATCTTGCGGCATCTTCTGCGCAGATGGGCCATCCTAGAGGCATATTGGAGCCATGGTTTATCATGTTGTGCCGTGTTGGAGGCCATCTTGGCCTACCTCGGGCCATATTGCAGTTTGGAGCCATGGTGCGCCATTTTCGGCACTGCCTCCTCGCGCCTCCCTCTCTCTTCCAGGCAGGGGAGGTGGTCCGGGGGAAGGCTAAAGTCCTCCCCGAAGGTGAAGAAGGGTGTTGGGAACGTATTGGGAAGTATGTTTATACGTTAGAACATGTACACGCACACATTTATGCCACAGGGCTGGTAGGATTAGGAAGTTGACCGAGGTAGATTATCGCCATGACGTGGTGCATGGCATGCTGTGTGGCGTTGCAAGGGGTCTGGCGGGCCTTGTTGCCCTCGCTGTTGTTGCCCGTGTAGCCACAAGCGCAGTCGCAGTGTTCTTCGTGTTGCCATGAAGGCCGCGGTACGTAGTCGCCGTGCTCTTTGCGTTGCCATGAATGCAAGCGTGACAATGGTGGTCGTAGTTGACGTTACCACTGTATTCCAGTATCGTCGTTGATACCATCTCTGCTACTTTCGTGTTCGCTTCGCGATCGCCAGTGTACGCTGCTCATTTCGGCCCAAGGGTTCTCCACCCGCGATCGCGTTCGCATTCTCTCTCATACGTTCAACACAAAACACATCGCAGACATGTTCGTCGAGAACGTGCTCACAGCATCTTCCACGTCAGTTATCTCTCCGGCGGCCAAGGACATCCTGCCATCCAGCGTGAGCACACTAAGCACACTACTACACTGTGCACGCATGCGTGTTGTTCGTCTTTCATTGTTGCGGTCCCACACTCCTCTCCATCCTCGTCCCATCCATATCTTTGAGCCTCCCTGAACCTCCGACAGCCACCGAGCACCTCCCCATGCCGCCGAAACCCTGTCAGAACGTTGCGAAGTTCTCACGGCCTCTTCCTCCGCTTCCGCCTTCCCGAATCGTTTCGCTCGAGGCGTGCAGGGGAGGACGAGCGGAACCGAAGAGGTAGGCAGGCAGACGAGGACGAGGAGGGAGACCGCAACGTCGACGACGACGGCGTCGACGACGGCGACGACGACGGCGAGGACGACGACGACGTGGTCGTTAGGGCGGAGAGGCGGCCCCACTGCCAGCGGGCCGCCTCCGGCGAGGGGGCCCACGACGCCTCCCCGAGCCGGAGACGGGAGGCGTCGCCAGCGAGGCGCCGCAGAGGTGGTCGAGGTCCCAGGATTCGAAGCAGTGGCGAAGCGTCCCGGCGTGCCTATGGGCCTACCAAGCAATGGTCTAAGCACCCTTCGTGGTTCCCACGAACTGTTCTCAGAACATTGCTGGCTGGGGCCGGCTTGTTTAAACACCCGGGTGTATGTTCTAAGAGTATTGTTTGCGTTCTTAGAACATTTTTGGTCTCGAAGAACATGTCGTGGTAGGCCTATAGAAATGCCGGGACGGTCGGTCCCTGCTCAAAAGATTCCCTCTACCTCCCCATGTGTTCTGGGCTGTCGTCCTCCCACCCCCACTTCCCATATTGCCCCATACTTTTCCTGAGGGTCGACGATGGGTTGTGTCTGTGCGTTTTTTCCCGGGCCACGCCACCGGGGTCGAGACCCGCCCCCCATGGCTGCCTCGCGACGGTGGCGGTGCCCAGCAGATCTCTGCTCCCACCTGGGCGACGGGCGACACGGGGCCGACTGCGCTGACATTCGCGCGCAAGCTTTCCGCGCGAGGTCGCACACAATCAGGCGCTGTTGCTTCCAATGTGGAGTGCCTCGCTGGCGGCCCGCGTAAGCCACCGCGTAAGCTTGCTATGCCCTCTTGCGCACGACCCGTCTGTTCACGTCGCTCGCTTGTGGCCGTCTCCCCACCGCCTCCACTCGGCGAGGACGGCCTGCCGCAGAAGGTGTTCCTGGCGGACGGCACTGGCGGCTCGCGCAGCGGCTCAGACCACGACCCCTCCGACACCGAGATGGACGGGGGGATCTTCCGGGTGCCCTCGCGGCAAGGAGGAGGAACCAGGAGGAGCAGGAGAGGCATTGAGGGCGTTGCACACCCGGCGATGTCGCCTGGTTTCGGGCCCCAGGATCATCACATATCGGTTTGGCTCGAAAATTTTCCGTCAGCGGTGAGGCAGAGAACTTGCTTCAGCGGGCGGCGATTCGTGGCGACCGAAACGCGGATTGGCCGGCGTGCATCTAGCTCGAGGAGACATGTAGCAGACAGATTGGGCCTAGGGTTCCGGTCTTGCTTGTTGCGATGTTGTCTTTCTCGGTGGCAGCGTCGGATCTCAGGGGAGGAGCAGGTAGAACGGAACAGGATGGGGGAGCAGAAGCGAGGAGGAGGAGGAGGAGGGAGAAGGAGCCGCAGGAGGGGGGATGAAAGGCAGGAAGGCCCCCCCCCTCTCTTGTGGCACACGGTGACGGGGGTCCGCCCTCGCGAACGGATCGGTAAAGCTCACGCGGGCTGTCCTCTCAAGTTCTTCAAAGTCCGGCCTCCGTGGGACCGGTTGGCGGCCAGGCGACAAGCTGGCCGAGGTGGGGCCCGCGGGGGGCTCTTGGGGCCGAGCGGCACTTGACCAGAGGTGTCGGTCGGGCTGCAAGCAGGGTCAGGAGAGGAACAACAAAAAACACATACACAATGAATCGTCGACTCCAACGAAAAATAGGAACATATGGGAAATGGGAGGTGGAGATGAAGACCCAGAGTGTGTAAATATATATATATATAAATATACGTGTGTGTATATATATATATATATATGAAAAGATGGGGAATCCTGGAACTTTGTGCATGTGATTGTGTGTCCTGAGACCCCTTTACATAAGAGGGTCACCCCTGACGGGGGTCAGCCAATCCTTGCTGATCCTCTTTGGCCGACCCGGTTTGTGGGAGCCACGTGGAGCCGACACCCTCATCCCCCCCTCCTTCCGCTGACCCCGATGGGGGAGCCGTTTCGTGACTGGCCCCTGGTCGTGCCGTGGCCTAGGCTGACCCGGGAAGAGCGCTGGCGCTCCTTTCTCCCTCCGAGGCAGGAAAGGGGAGCGAGTCGCGCGGTGCGGAAGGAGGGAGAGAGGGAGGGCGAGGAGAAGGAGGAGGACGGGCCAGCGTAAACCCAAGATGCATCAACGATGTTGCAGTACACTTTCCCGTCCCAAATCCCCTCCTCATGAGTCCCTGCAGGCAGTCGTCTTCACTATTGTGGGCCTGCCACTCTTGCGATGTTCCCGCTTCGAGAATGACTTACCCAGCATCACTGAAACGGAAAGTGAGGACAGCGAGCGTGTATGATCGTACAGTTCAGCGAGGTGTCCAGCGACACTCCCGCTTTGCAAAGGTGGGCTCTCGCCCGTGTCATGCTAGACGCTTCGCATTACCCCACCAGCTGTCCGGTGCACGTGCTCGAGCTTGCAGGACGTTCTCCGCCGTCGGTTCCACCCCCTCAGCTTCGCAGCTGCTGTCTGAGTGGGCCGGCCGGCTTGCGCCTGTCTTAGCTAATTCGCCTAGTTCGCGTCCCAGACTTTGCTCTTGCCGCCTGACCGTCGTCTCGCGGCCGCGACCGAAAAAAGTAACCCCACCAGCCCATCCAGAAACAATGCCCAGAGGAATTGCCTCGATCAGGGAAGTGGGCAGCACACACAAATGAGCCCCCTTGAAGCGCTCGTGGGAGCCTTGGGAGCGCTTTGGGGGCCATGTTGGAGGACATCGATCAAGCAAGGGGAGAGCATGAACTAGCGTTGCCCCTCGGGAGCCCGAAAAGTCGCCTCTTGGGGCGCTCTTTGGGCCCTCTTGGGTCGCTCTTGGGCGCTCATGTGTCCTTCTGGGGGCTCTCTTGAGCCTCTCTTGGAGCCCTCTTGGGCCATCTTGGAGCCATCTTGAGTCCTCGGACGGCCATCGGAAGCGAAAAGGCGAGAAAGCCAAACACATTGATTTCCTCAAGGTTTTGGAAGAATGTTGGCCTCTTCGGGGCCTCCGTGGGGAGCTCTTTGGCCACTTGGAGCCGTCTTGGAGCGGTCTTGAGGCCTCTTGGAGCATCGTGGGGGCCATCTTGAGGCAACTTGGGATATCTTGAGCCATCTTGGAGGTCATCGTGGGCTCTCCCATGCGCTCTTGGAGTCATCTTAATCAGTGCCACCCCCCCCAGGAGGCCAAAATGTAGCCAACTAGTACAATCAATGATTTTGGCCTTCTCGCCGAGGCCTCTTGGAGCGTCTTGGTTGCTTCTGGGGGGCCTGTTGGGGCCTCTTGGGGGTCTCTTGGGAGCCTCTTGGGGGCATCCTGGGGGCCTCTTGGGGGCCTCTTGGGGCCTCCTGGCCACCTCTTGGGGCCCTTTTGGGCCACCATTGGGAGCCGTGGGAGCGTTCTTGGGGCCATCTCGGAGGAGATCGATCAAAGAAGGGGGGTTCCTTAATTAGCCCCCCCCCTCCAGGAGGCCAACATGGGATTTTGGTGGCTTCCTCGCCGAGACGGTCGTCTTTTGATGGACAGCTATTGGGAACCAAAACCGAGCCCATGTGCGCGACGCTGTGGCTAGGTGCGCCACGCGTGCCAGGCACGCCACGCGCGCCAGGCACCCCTAGGGCCCGAGCGTGCCAGGCACGCCTAGTGCGGCAGATGCTCCCTCCAGCCACGCCAGATTCGCCACGTCCGGGGCACGTGCAGAGTGTGTCATGTGCTCCTGCGCGCGTGACAGCACACATCGGGAAACATGTCGGCCCCCACCATCCCTGTCGAAAACCAATGCCCATCATTGTGTCTGGTGGGCCTGCGCACAGCAGGCCATACGCCACCACCCGCGCCGTCCCTGACAAAACACTACTTGACAATGATCGCTGGGTGGCCGCGCGCTATCAACATTTAGCCGCGAGGTGCATTTTGTATTGTGTTTGTGAGGGATGGTAGCCATGCGCGCAGCTGGCAATATGCTGACACCCCCGCCGCCCCTTTCGAAAAACAATGCAAAGTGCCCACGGGCCTCACGAACATGACTCCAGACTTTGCCCTAAAGTGTACTGTGTATTGTTTTCGTGACAGGGATGGTGGGGGGGCCCGCATCGGGTTGGTTGCGCATGCTCAGAATTTGAGACAGGGTGCGTCGTGTATTGTTTTTTGACAGGGATGGTGGGGGGGGGGGGCCCTCAAGGTGTGCGCATGGTTCCGGGTTGTCTGCCGGCCGGGTGGGGGAAGGGGTGTTCATTAATAGGGAACAGTGGTAAACCCCTCCCCGAGGGGGAAGACAGGGGTTGGAAGAGGAACCTCCCTAGACCACCTACGCCCTGAAGGGCTCGTGGGATTGTTGCCTAAGCGTGCACTTTCTGGTCATGCAGTTTTCGCGGAACTCTCAAGCGAGAGCCCCGTTTTGAACGGGAACCGCCTGGATCCGTGCAGCCGTTATGGCGAAGACGCTTGCGGCGAACCAACGCCGCCCCCCAGCCTTTTAGGATACGCCTATGTGGCCAAACGTTTGGGCAGAGTTTGGCGTTCCCCGTTTCCCGAGCCGATGTGGAAGGCCTTCGGGGCACCTGGGGGAGGAGAGGGATGAACAAGCAGGATGAGGAGAAGGATGGTGAGACCTCTTGGGCCATTCTTGGGGCCTCCTGGGAGTTTCCTGGGGGCGTGCCTCCGTGGGGGCCTATTGGGGGCCTTTGGGGGCTTCTCGGGAGCCTCTTTGGCCGTCTTACTCCGTTCCTGGCCCGTCCGACGCCGTCGGAAACCGTCTTGGGAGCCCCCTGTGTCATTTTGGGGACCTCTTGGGGCGCTTCAGGGTTGTCTTGAACGCAGTCTTGGGAGTCTTGGAGGCCTCTTGGACCGTCTTGGGGCCCTTGGAGAGTGTCCTGGGAGACTCTTGGGCCGTCTTGGGGCCATCTTGGAGGCTTTGTTGGTGATCTTGGTTCCATCTTGGGAGCCTCTTGGGTCTTTTGAGGGCATCGAAAGCAGTTTTGAAGCAAGTGCAGCAATCCCTCAAACACCCAAGGAACATCAAAGTTAGCCAGCGTGGGCCCCAAACAGTGTGTTTCTAGCAATCGAGGTTGTGCAACCTACGTGGTGCAATCTAGGCTGTGCAACCTATATTGTGGAGCCTATGTGGTGCCATCCACGCGGTGCATTATAGGTTGTGCAGTTTTTTAATGCAGGTCGTGTGGTGCAATCTATGCGGCTCAACATTTGTTGTGTACGCTCTGTGATGCAGTCTACGTGGTGCAACAATTTCTGTTCGCCGTGAATTGTCCACTCCACTGTTCGGGCAACTGTCCCACCCACCCACCCGCAACTTGGTTTGCAAAACCCACGCGGCGACGATTGCGATGAGTGCTTGGGGTTGGCTGGTGCATCTCTGCGGCCGCGCTAGCCCGGGCATGCTCGCGCGCGCGGCGGCCATATAGTTTGCGCTGCCGACGCGGCCGCGGTGGCGCTGACCACTAGGCACTTCCCAGCGGGCACTTAATTGCGAGTTCGCGGCTTGGGCGGGCGCGGTATCATGGCAAAGTCGACGACGGTAGACGCGGTGATGATGGTAGCGATGTTGGTGAAGATGATGACAACGACGACTGCAGGGCCAGTGACGGCGCCGATGCTGATCACGCCGGCGACGATGACGGCGCTTTTGCGTCGGTGATGAAGGTTTTGGATGGAATTCGACATGCGCGCGCGGCCAACGCGCGAGAGCGGCCCGCATGTTGCAATTTGTCGCGGGTCGTGCCCACCCCCAGCACGCACGCAAGGGCGCTCGAATGATGTCGATGTGCGGCGTGAGGGGTTCGTTTGGCCAGCTTTCATGACAAGGTTGAAAGCCGATGGTATCCTTCAGAAATCGCAAGAGCCAGGGCGCAGGCATAGTCGAATATTGAAGTTGCAACACCATATGTCTTTATGTGTCCGGGACACTCGATCTTGAAATCCGTACGAAACCCAATTTGCTGTTCGAAGGGTTCCCGCATGCGCGCGCGACGGCGCTCGCGTGTGCACTTGTGGTTCAGGAATTTGCATGATCCCGGGCGCAAGTTTTGTTTGAGCATTTGTGTTGTCAGTTGGCATGATTTTATATGTTTGGGGACCCCGATTTTGACATCCGTACGACTCATTTGTGTTGAAGGATGACGGCGTGGGCGCGCGACGACGCGCGCGTGCGCACTTCGTCCCGTCGTTTGTGCAAAAGGTTGCTTTGGAATTGATGATTTGTGATAAACAAGTGCACGCGAATAACACCTGCTGCAAATTATGAGGGGGTGAGCCGATACTGGCCTTTTTGGGATGATATGGTTTCATGTGTATGATGGACGGTGAGGCAGAATCGCATGTACATTGCAATGAAAAGTGGGGGGCCGTTAATTCCAAGGGGTGGGGTGTACATCCGAACATGCGCTTAGAAAAGGAGAATCATTTTGCTTGCTCCGCGCGTGACCACACCCCACACCCGTGCAAATGTCCCACCCACCCACCCTCAACGTGTTTGCAAAACCGATTCGGCGGCTATTGCGATGAGTGACGCAGCTGCGCAGCACATTGGCTGGCGCATCGCCGCAGCTGGGAAGGTAACTCCCTCGAGGAGAGATGACTGTTAGAATGTCGCGCCCCCGTGCATGTTGAGGCAGGAGAGAACCCTATGGACAACGTAGCAAAGCCAATATAATCGGATGGCGCCCGTAATATCAGCACTAATGCTAGTTAATTTCAGTGCGTTGTTAATCATGTTGCGGGAATACATATATTCAGGCCTCGGCCTTGGATGCCATCGAAAATTCTGGACCGTGGGGTTGCAGTGAAGCAACAACATGGTTTGAGCAAGTATGTTGTAGAGCTTGGCTCACTGTGGCGCGAGCCAAAGTGGCAAGACGAAGAGAGGGAAGAGGGGGGCAGGAGGATGGAGGGGGAGGAGGGTCGAGCGAGGAGGGAGGAGCGAGGGAGGAGGGAGGAGGAACGAGGGAACGGGGGGCTCCCAGCTGTTTTCTTTGTTGCAGGGGTGCGCTGAGCCACGGTGCGCCGTCTGAAAAAAAAAAAACTCGACTGTCTGAAGTTGGATCGGCCCATGAACGGACAAGGTTGTGATTGACCCAACAACATCTAAAGAAACTGTCTCGGCCAGCAGTGGCCGTCTAACCCACCGCAGAGGTGGTCGAGCTACGTGCTCGCAAAACTATCGGCCAGCCGTGGCCGTCTAACCCACCACTGATTAGGTGGTCTAGCTACGTGCTTGCAAATGTCTCGGCCAGCAGTGGCCGTCTAACCCACCGATGAGGGAGGGGGCGGCGACGCTCCCACTCAGTCGCGCACATTCGTCATCCTCCTCATCCTCCTCCTCCTCCTCCTCCTCCTCCCCCTCCTCCTCCTCCTCCTCATTCCCCCATGCGGTGGTCGAGCTACGTGCTCGCAAAAGTATCGGCCAGTCGTAGCCGTCTAACCCACTGATCAGGTGGTGCGGCTACGTGCTTGCAAATGTCTCGGCCAGCAGTGGCCGTCTAACCCACCGATGAGGGGGCGGCGACGCTCCCACTCAGTCGCGCACATTCGTCCTCCTCCTCCTCCTCCTCCTCCTCCTCCTCCTCCTCCTCCCCCTCCTCCTCCTCCTCCTCCTCCTCCTCCTCCTCCTCCTCCTCCTCCTCCTCCTCCTCCTCATTCCCCCATGCGGTGGTCTAGCTACGTGTTCGCGAATGTCTCGGCCAGCAGTAGCCGCCTAGCTATGCGTTCGCACCGTGGCTCGTTCCTGCATTTTCGAGGCTCGTCGTCGCATTTAAGGTGTCGTTGATGTGTCGGGTTTCGTTCGGGATATTCCTCGCCTCGAAAATCGCACCGACACGCAATTGCATCAGCGGAACACGTGTTTGCAGTGCTTCCACTTAGGGTCAGAAATCGCAGCTTTGTGCTCGCTGTTCTCCCCCGTCGTATTGCGGGGGCAATTGGCTGCAGCAGTCCTCTTAGCAATCTCAGTCACTGTCATTGCTGTCACGGCGCCAGGGATAGGAGGGCGGGTCAACTCCACGTTTGCCTTTTTGATCACAGAGGGGTTCATCTCGAGGTAGTGCACCGTCACGGGGACATCCACCGTGATCTCCTTATTCACGTTGGTGTACGTGAACGTGAAGCTGTCCTGAAAAGTCTGAACGACCATCGTAGCTGCAGCGGCGGCCTTCGCGGACGTCGTAGACACCATCCAGGCTGGCTGGAACGCTTCGCACGAGAACGTGCTGTAGTTGTGGCCGTCGATGTAGAGCTGCTCGTTGGCGTACTGGCACACGGGCAGGCTCCCTCTGCTGGGCATGCGCGTCACTTTTCCAAGGAATACCATCTGGATCGCTGGCGTCGCACGTGACGCAACCAGGCGCGGGGGCGACTCTGACGGGTCAGCCTCGATGAATGACGTGCCCCATTCAGCTGGCGCCCCCTTCCTGGGAGGACTGTGTGCGTAGGTCCTCCACAAATACGTCTCCAACGCTTTAGTGAACAACTCAATCGTGAGAGGAGCGGCCCCGACGTCGATGCTGGTCTTGAACATGTTGCGAATCTCAGCCAACGTCGAGAGCTTGGCCTGCTTAGCGGCGTCGGTGCTTGCGTCGCCACCTTTGACGAACGATCAACACGCACCCATACCCATAAAGGGGGACGGCATGAGCTGTGGGCGCGCGTTGTCGGATAGGCCCCCCCGCTCGAACGGGGGCCTCCTCAGGGGTCCGACAACCCGCACCCATGCCCAGAGCCCGTCCTTCTCACTCCGACCTCCCTATGGGCATGGGTGTGTGTCGTTCGTTCGTCAACCTTTCTTGGCCATGACAATGCAGTCCTCCTTGGTCGGCTCAGCGGCCTTGTCGTCGCCATCCTTCTTGGTCTCGGCGTTGGTAACCGTAGCCTCCTGTGCCGGTGCCGTCTCCGAGGCGTCGGCAGGCGCCTCGGCCCCGGCGCTGGTGGCTGCCTCGACGGATGGCGCCTCGGCGCAGTTGCCCTTGTCGACTGCACTGGCTGCCCCGTCGGCGAGAGTTGCCGCGAGGACTTTGTTCCGCACGCTTGCAACTTGGAAGTCCGTAGTGCTCGACTCACGCAACAGTTCCGACCAGAACGGCGCCCAAGTGTTGCGGTCCAACATGCAGTCCGACTCCGCGATGGCGCTGGTGTTCGCCACCAGGACATCCATGCTTACATCCTTCATGAACACGAAGTCGGCCATGGCGCCCAGCATCTCGAACATGTAGGTAGCTCGCATGGCCAAGAAGCGCGTGAGATTGATATCAGTGTTGAAGATTCCCAAGGACACGTCGGATGGAGTCGCACTGGTCTGCCTAACCACTTCGCGGCATAGAAAACCAAAGTCCACGAACTCAGGGCGAATATGATTGAATATCAAGTCCTTCATCATGCTCAGGGCCTGGCCCACGCTCACGTCGCCGTTCCACCCGAAGATCGTCTTCACCATGTTCTGGAGTTGCGGGTGGAATCTGCACGGCTTGGTGAGGTCGGTGTCGTTGATCAGCGTGACCAATTGCATCATGGTGTCACGATCGGTTTGGAGAGTCGCAAGTGTCTCTTGCTCCTTGGTTGCGTACGTGGCGGACGCAGATGGCACTGGATGTTCAGCCTGCTCCGCAGTCGCCAGCTGGTCGCAGACAACTGTGACGACCTTCTCAGGTGCAACGCCCCACAAGGATGCATCGAGATGGTTCTGATACAGATGCGAATGAACGCGAGCAGTGTTCGCCCTGAGCTCCTTGCGTAGCACGCTCCACTTCTCGATGTATGTGCCGTTCCACTGCACGCCCCCTGTAAACAGGAACATGAGGCCAATCTTGATCGAACGCGAGAGCTCGTCAACGAGGATGAGATTCGACGGGGGCTTCTCCACTGGCCCCCAAATGACCCCGATCATATCGTCGATGAAGTACTTGTCGCGCGATCCATCGCAAATGCGCCTCGTCTCCAGGGGGGGCTCGTGCGACTCGCTGCCTGAGGCGCTGCAGGAGCCACTAGTCTTCTTGGGTCTCCCCTTGCCCTTGGCCTTGGCCTTGGCATTCGGCTTCCCGTGGCCGTCCGTGTCTACCAGAGGCTGAGGGTTCACAGCACCACCATCGCGAACCTCGGCGTCCTCAGGTACAGCCTCAAGCTGGCATGCACTGCGCTTTGATCCCCTGGATGCCTGGCCTCTCCTTTTGCAAGTGGGGTCGTAGACGACAGACCCACCCATGGGCGCCATCATCCAGTCCAACTTGATGCGGGACTTAGCGTCCCAGAAGATCCAGGGCACCTCAAGCTTTGGGTTCGAGCTCGTCTCCGAGTCAATGTCTTCGGAGTCCAGCAAGATCGGCGCGGCGAACTTCAGGACCTCGATGACGAGCTTCTTGAAGATGACTGGGTCCATCGCGTTCGAGAACTTCTCCACGAGCAGCGACACAATGTCGTGATTGAACCTGCACATCGTCTGGTTGTCGATGCGGGGGTCCAAGAAGTTTGACTTCTGCTCCATCATATTTTTGTACTCGTCGTACACACCGAGAACGTTGGCCATTGCGTTGTAGAAAGATTTGCAGTTCTCGAAGTGCTGCCATGGCGTCGATCCGAAGAAATCCTTGTGATTGGCCAGCACGAACTCCTCGTGCTGCTTCTCGTATCGGTGCGGGCCCTTCGAAGGGCACGTGGATTTCGTGATGGAGTGCTTCTTGCGGTGTGCGTCCCAGTGCTTCTGGATGATTGGGCACTCGTCGTACAGCTCGATCACTGTGGCCTCCGACCCCGTGTGGTACATGTTCGCTTGGACGCGAACCTCGGAGGGCACCAACTATACACCATCACCGATCCTGGCCCAGGATCACCCTGGGCCCATGATCGCTGTATATGCCTTCTTGCCCAAGGCAGGGGGGCGTATGGCGTATGCACCGATCCTGGGCCCAGGGTGATCCTGGCCAGGATCGGTGTTGGTGTATAGCTGGTGCCTTCCTAGAACCCACTTCAGGACGTCCAACGGAGTATCGCGATGGAACTCGTATGTGTCGTTGATGCCGTTCTTGTACACCCACGCGACGTGCTGATTCGTGGGGTCCAACCTATGCGCCATGTGGATGGCGTCAACCAACGTACCACCGCCGATCATCAGGTCGGCGTCTCCGTTCGTGTCCTTCACGTGCCACATCTTCCCCCTGAATGCTGTCATCAGGCCTCGCTTCATGAACAGCTTGCAGCATCGCACCACCACTGCCTTTTGTGTGCGCTGGTTGAGCATGTGCCTGCGCACGCGCTTCTCGCCCGTAGCAGAATTCCACAAGTAGAGCTTTGCAGTGGGCGGCCTTGGCAACACGTACGTCGTCATGACGAAGTCCACGCGGGCGGCCCCCTCGAGGCCCTCGAGACGAATGTCGATGGACTCGCACGGGTCCCAGGTGCCGACCTTCGGCCGCCATGCTGAGTCTGGCGAGGCTTCCTGGGGAGATCCGTCGGCGAACGACATCTGGGCGTCAGCCCCAAGAAGAATTCAATCGAGTGCTCGGAAAGCTGGCTGAGCTAAAATGGCTACGGAGGAGGACGTCGAGGGGGGATGGGGTGGGGGCATCGTGGGGCCCTCTTGGGGAGCACCTGGAGCAGTCTTGGGGCCCTCCGAGGGCCCTGGGACCCTGGGGGGAGGTCCAGGAAAGCACCGAGAGGGCTCCAAGAAGGCCACCCCAGTGGGTGCATAACAAGAGCCTCGAGTTATATACGCCACGGGGGGCTTCTTGGGGGCGTCTTGGGACCCTCTCGGGGGCCGCCTGGAGCCGTCTTGGGGCCCTCTTGGGGCCCTCCAAGGGAGGAGGAGGGGCGGTGTCCCCCGACGACTCAGAGCGCCCTAAGAGCCCTAGGGGCTGAACGAGGACATGCTGGATTCAAGACCCTTGGAGGATGTGCCCAATGCGCTAGGGCGGGCCGAGCAGGCGAGGACCGAACAGGAAAGGGCGCAAGGGCAGCCACGACGGGGGGCGGACAAGACCCACCGGTGGGCCGCGTGATCAGCAAAGGGGTCGGGAGGAGCTCCCGACCCACCGGCCACCAGCATCCGAGGGGTCGGGAGCTCCTCCCGACCCCATTGTGTGTTGGAGGGGAAGGGGGTCGGGAGCTCCTCCCGACCCCTCGGGTGCTGGAGGGGGGGGGTCGGGAGCTCCTCCCGACCCCTCGGGCGTTGGAAGGGGGGGGTCGGGAGCTCCTCCCGACCCCTCGGGTGCGGAGCTCCTCCTCCCGGAGCTCCTCCCGACCCTCGGGTGCTGGGCGGGGGGGGGGGGGTCGGGAGCTCCTCCCGACCCCTCGGGTGCTGGGCGGGGGGGGTCGGGAGCTCCTCCCGACCCTTCGGGAGCTAGAGGGGGGGCGTCGGGAGCTCCTCCCGACCCCTCGGGTGCTGGAGGGGGGGCGTCGGGAGCTCCTCCCGACCCCTCGGGTGCTGGATGGGGGGGTCGGGAGCTCCTCCCGACCCCTCGGGTGCTGGAGGGGGTGGGTCGGGAGGCCCCCCCGACCCCTCGGGTGCTAGAGGAGAGGGGGGCAAGGAACTCACCCCGACCTCACGGATGTTCATGCGAGCAACGGCTCCCGAACAGTATGTGACCAGCTTCCCGACTGTAACTGGGCACTGGCAGTGGATGCGCGGGGCTCCAAGAGCGCTACGGTGGCCCGAAGATACCGACGCAGCAAGGGCAAACTCGGTGTGTGCCTAGCGCGTTAGTCACGCAAGCTGGCAACACTATATCATTATCAAACCTCGGAACCCCCAACTCTCTAAAGTCCTCTACGAGGGAGTTGGAGCATGCTATGTGGCACACTAGCGTACACACGCAACACTGGTGCAAGCCATCCTCCTCACTGTTGTCGCGAACGAAACAGGGAAGCAAGGGGGCAGCTGGCTCGGCCACGGCGATCTCAGCGATGTGCTTCACACGCAGCGCCTGCGGGGTGACGCTCGGCCTGCCCAGCGCCTTGGCCACCTGGCCGCACTGAACAACTCAGGAGGAGGAGGATAAAGAGATGGCGCCACTGATGAGTAGGAGGAGGAGGAGGAGGAGGAGGAGGAAGTCAGGAGGAAGAGGAGGAGGAGGATAAGAGGATAAAGGGATAAGGAGACAAGAGGCTCACCTTCATCATGCGGGTCCCGCATGCTGGATGCAATATCGTAGCGTGAGCGTAGCTGCGATGTGGTTGGGCGTGCGCTCCAATCACCATGGAGAAGATCAGAGAGCCGTTCTCGTCTCTCACCTTTTGCCCCCAGCGTGCAGCAGCGTTCGCCCAATTGACAAACTCGACGCAGTGCCCCCCATTCCTCTCTTCATGCACCAAGGACACTTCGCCCTTGTCCCCAACAGGGGTGTATAGTGTAGCATGGCTTCGGTCGCTGAGAGCCGCAATGGACACCTGCACCTCCTCTAACCACTTTGCATGCATGCCCTTGTTGACTGCAGGCGCTGGAGCTGCAGGGCCTTGATCTGCAGGGGCACCAGCAAGACCATGTTCAACAACAACATCGTGTAGCGATTTGGCAATACTTGCGTCGTGTAAGTCTTGGGTATCCGTTCGCATCGTGTCGTCCTCGTCCGTGTGCTTCTCTAACACTGAAATGAATTGCTTGGCAAACTCTGTGTCCTCCAAAACATCAATGCCTTTGCGAGCCTCCGCTTCGTCTGAGAGCTCAGAACTTTCAGCTTCAAACCCTGGTTGCATAGTTGGTTCGTCGCGGCCCTCCAACTCCTCAAGGATCCTCTCCAGCTCTTCCGTCAACCCATCGTCACATTCGAAGCCAAGTTGCGCCTGTGCGTCCTGAACGGGTAGTGTTGCCTTCTTGTCTTTCTTTCTCGGCGCAGCAGGTTCCTTGCTCCTCGGAGTTGGCGGCGAATCGTCGAGTGCGAACAGCATCTCGTTGTCGCGCCCTGGACGTGGAGCATCTGTAGACGTATCGATCCTCAAATCGCCCCAAGCTCGCAGGTGAACACGTGCATTGATGACTTGCTTTGCTGCTCCATCAGGTGGCTTGACGCACCTCGAATAGAGCTTCGAGAACACATCCAATGACGATACGACAACAATAGGAGTGACTGCTCTGAGGTCGCTGCCGTCTGCGTTGAGCTTGCACTTGACCATGTGGCCAGAAGAACCGTATGTGAGAGCAAGAACCCAACAATGATCGTCTCCGTCGAACTGCAACACATTGATACCTTCGGCCTTAACCTGGTTGAACCACTTGCGATTGTACCGTTGGCCCCACAGGAGAGCTGCAGGGTCGCCCTTTGGGTCAGTAGGCCTCGATCCACCTGTGTCGCACAATGCCAGCGTCGGATCAGGAACGCTGAAACGGAACGGCATGTTGAGCACACTGTCTATCTCAGAAGCGTGGTCGATAGCTTCGGCGATAGCTGCGTTCACCCTGGGCGCAACGTCAGTCCACTTCAAGGACGCGCCTCGAACTCCCAAGCATGCTGTCTTTCGTATTGCGACCCGCGCATCCAAAAGAGGTAACCCAATGGATGGTGCTCGGCGAACCACGGTCTGTAGCAGGTTGTTCACTCCCTCGATCTCCTGCGTGTCTCCGCGCCAGAAGACCGAAGCAAGATATAGAGGCATCCACACCCGCATACTAAGCACACCCGTCCGAGAAGCTTCTCTGATCTCCGCCTGGAACATATGTACCACTTTGGCTGCTGTTATATGGAGGTTGTCCATTGGTGTGTTCAAAAGTTCAGCTGCCACTGCTTTCCGCTCATCGCATTGGGCTCCTGCCTCTTCTTTTACCATGAGTAGAAGCTTGTACGGATAGGAAGTGACCCTCGACGTGATGCGTCGCTCGTAGTCGACGATGCACCTTACAACAAGTCTCTTGATCCAAGTCCACAACAAGCCACGGATATCAACAGGAGCTCTGCACATAACATCTTCCCAGGCGCTCCGCTGCAGTAGGCCGTCAAGTTCTTGCTTGATCTCGGCAGCCTTGCCCCACGTGAACAACGCCAGGCTGGATGGTGAGCGTTCAGGTTGTGATTTCATCAGGCAGTGTAAGGCATGGTCGTACGGGGCCTTGAGCTTGCGCGAGACCGGTACCATCACCCAGAACAGATCCTCTCGTACCCCAGCGGATGCATCCTTTGCATACTTGCTCTGTCTCATAGCGTACACTTGCATATCCTCCTGTCCCATTTCGTCGAGCTCACCACCAGAAGCTTCCATCTTCTTTGATATACTTGCAACGAGCTTCTCCGAGTCTTCTTTCCTATCTGCGAGCATTGATAACAAGAGCGGCCTCAACTGCCTTCCAAGACATCTATCAAGGTGCTTCTCGCAAAGGGTTGTGTTGCCCCAGCGGCCGACAAGCGGCTTGGGCGGTACCTGCTGGGCATGCGTCATCCCGTTCACGGCGCCGAAATGTTTCACCCAATTGGTGAACATGTCGCGGGCGTTGTCCCTCCAAAGATGCATAATCTTCCCCAGCGTCGCGTAATACCGTATGATGATTGCTGCTGTTCCGCCCGCTGCCACTCGGGCGCGGTTCTGGGCCTCGATCAATTCTTTCAGCATGATGTCGCAATCTTCCAAGACTGACCTCGCCATGATATGCAACTGGTGCATGAGGCAGTCGCCGTCGAACGCCCAGCACCACGCGTTGCCAGCACATTCCCTATGCATCCATTTGCGAGCCCCCACTTCATCGGAGCCTGCGTCTGATGTGAACGCCCACACCTCCACGTGCGGCATCTCGATCTGTGCTGCTCGGTCCCACTCGGCAATCGCGGTGCTCTCCACGGCGGCAAGTGCGGCGCCATCTGCAAGTAGCGGCGGCGCTGCTGGAAGTGCAAGGTGTGCAGGAGCGGCGCCGTCTGCATGTGGTAGCGGCGCTGCTGGAAGTGGAAGGCGATCGGGCTCCGCAGCAGGCAGAGCCAGTATATTGTAATCGATAGTCCTGCTTACCCAGCTCTTAGAATACGTGCTTGTCAGCTGCTTCAATATCATGCCGTGGGTGCCCTGCGTCGTGCTCCTGCCAACAACCTGCAAGTCTCCCATCTCTCGCCTGACTTTGAAATTTTTGAGAACCGATGACAACGTATCGTGCTCATGAATTGGCGTGCTCACGTACCCAGCGGTCAACTCCAGGGTGTGGAGCTTGGACTTCTGCCAAACTTGAGCATTGGTCGCATCTCCGCGCAGCGCGTGGAGAGAAACTGTCACTGCTGGCGCTGGCGGTCCATCTGCGCGCGCAGCATCGTGAATGTTCTTGATACAAGAAGCCATATTGTTGTGGAAAGAACGGCCTGCAGCTTTCAATGCGGCTCGAAGGTGGCATTCCCATTTTGCTACAGTCTGGTGCGAGACGTCAGTTTCCAGCACGAGACCCAGGGCAGCTGCAGGCGTGTTGCTCACGCAACGCCTCATCGCCATTCTCATGCCGCCAGCTATGCTGAAATATCTATCGCACGGGCCTCTCCGCAGCGACTTATCGATGAGCTCCTGCTTCAACCGATCCACCTCTCGAGTCAAGCTCTTGATCGTCTCATCGCGGCGCGCCACCTTCCTGTTGAGGCCCTGGATCGTGCACTGGAGGCGCCTCTTCAAGATGTGGGGGGGGCCGCAGCGGCTGTCGCTGTTCAGGCTCAGGCAGAGGCAGTGGTTCAGGCTCGGGCCGTGGTTCAGGCTCAGGCCGTAGTTCAGGCTCGGGTAGGTGCTCCTGCGGAGCAGCGGAGGAGGAGGAGGGAGGAGGGGGAGGAGGAGGAGGAGGAGGAGGAGGAGGGTGAGGAGGGTGAGGGGAGGGGGACGAGGAGGAGGAGGAGGAAGATGAGGAGGAGGATGAAGAGGAGGAGCAGGGGAGGAAGATGACGAGGAGGAGCGGAGGGTGAGGGAGGTGGGACCCCAATATCCTGGAATCCCAACATGATGGCTGCCTGGCCGAAGTCCCCCTCCTGAAAACAAGCACCAGTGAGAGCGACCAATGCAGAGAACCTCGACCACGACAGGTCGTCCACGCGTCGTGCTTGTCGCACGGCCCTGGTGACGAACGGCGCCTGCGCAGCCCTGCCAGTTGCCTCCACAGCAGAAGCGAGGGCCTCGACTGAGCGAAACTCAACCTGCCCATCCCGCGCGCCGACACGACCGCGAGCTGAAAGCGCAAGGATGCGAGCCGCCATGGGCTCTGAAAAGCAGTGCTTGAACCAGAAGGATGGGCATCGTGATGCACGTGCAAGCAACCCATGTTCACCGATCCGCCACCCTCTGTGTGGGTTCCCGTGTGGGCTTTTGAAACAAACTTCTGTGTGGGTTCCCGTGTAGGCTTTTATCTAATGTATGGGAATCTAACCACTCATGGCGCTTGTTTTACTTGTACTTCTTGTTTCAACTAATTTAAAAACCGTATGTTTTACCACCTGTTTTCCCTCTTCCAATCATAATAGAGTTCCACCTACCAAGCTGGTTACACAAGGTTGAGGCGTGTAGGAATGCCAAGTGCTGTCTGGTGGCAGGGTTTTGTGAATATGCTACGGCTTCTCCCCGCGCCTTTGAATTTATTGCACCGTGGAGCCCCGCATTATTTAATCATATTCGTGGTTGTGTTCGAATGAAATATTGTGCTACAAACTGATAGAAAAACATGCGTTTCTTAATATAATATTACAAAACCAATGGTGTCTCTATTTTCTGGGGGGTCGGGAATGACCCCCAACATGGTCGAAACAGAAGGTTTTGACAGTCGCGAAACAATTTGCAGTTGCATTCCCAGCCGCAGCGGCGCTTGCGCGCGCACGATTGCACGCAAAACGATCAGCAAGTTTGGCGCGGCCGACGCTGCCGCAGTGGCGCTGACCGCTGGGCACTTCAAGGCTTGTCTTGCACTCCGCGTTGACGCTCGGGCACGTCAGTACGAATCGGCGTTTCGATCGGGCGCGGTACCGTTGCGGCGTCGACAATGGCAACCACGATAATGATGGTAGCGGTATTGGTGGTGCCGATGACGATGCCAACAGCAAGTCCAGCGACGGCGCCAATGCAGATCACGCCGATGACGATGATGGTATCCGCGCGTCGACGATGAAGGTTTTGCACAGTTTTCGATATGCGCACGTGGCCGACGGGCACGAGTGGCCCGCATGGTGCCCCCCCCCAGCACGCGCGCAAGGGCGAATGAATCCGACGCGCGCGTGCGAGAGGTCCGCGTTGTAGTATGCGGTGGGAAGTTTGAAAACCGATGGTTCCTTCAAGATTCCACGGGAGCGCGCGTAGGTCTTCGTTCGAGAAAGCGCGCTGCGAAACTATGTGTTTGCCAAAGTGTTGGGCACCCGATGTTAAATCACTGTGACACCCTGCGTTGTTGACGGGTTGTGGCATGCGCGCGCGACGACGCGTGCATGTACATGATGGTGTTGCAATGCGATGATTTGTGATAAGCGACAAGGCTCGCATATATGTGTTGCAAAGGATGGTGGGGAGGTGTCGATCCTGGTTCGGCTGGGTTCATATGAGTGCATGATCAAACCAACGATAGGGTATAACCAAATGAAGTAACACATCGCCTAGATGAACGAATAACCCCGCCTTTGGAAGGGTTTTAGAATAGTCCCCAGCATTCCTATGGTGTTGGGTCTTCGTTTTGAAAAGACGGTCCCCGCGTTTTCATCCCTCCCCCTTCGTCCCGCCTTCCCCCCCTTCCTGCCCGCGCTTCACCCACCCAGTACAGCGCGCTTCGTGGCCCCATTGGGAGCTCCACCGAAACCCCGAAGCCCCCAAAGGGGACCGCTCACATGCGCTCTCAAACCTAATTTGGCGCACCCATTACACGCTTCGTGGTTTCATGGGCAACCCCACCGAGGGGCCTATGTGGGACCGCCCGCATGCGTCCCCAAACACAATTTGGCACATGTCTCACACGCTTCATGGCTCCATAGTGAGCTCCATCGAAGCCCCCAGAGGGGACCGCCCGCATGCGTCCCCAAAACAAATTTGGTATACCCCTCACACGCTTCGTGGCTCCAAAAGGAGTTCCACCGAAGCCCCTAGGGGGACCGCCCGCATGCGTCCCCAAACATAATTTGGCATAGCCATCGCACGTTTCGTGGCTCCATAGGGAACTCCACCGAAGCCCCCAGTGCCACCACCCGCATGCGCCCCCAGACCCAATTTGTCACACCCATCACACGTTTCGCGGCCTCACAGGAGTTCCACCGAAGCCCCTCGGAGGGGACCGCCCGCATGCACCCCGTAACCCAATGTGTCACACCCCTGACGCGGGGCGCGCCCCCATAGGGAGTTCCACCGAAGCCCCCAGGGGGACCGCCCGCATGCGTCCCCAAACCCAATTTGGCATAGCCATCACACGCTTCGTGGCCCCATAGGGAAGTCCACGGAAGCCCCCAAAGGGGACCGCCCGCATGCGTCCCCAAACCCAATTTGGCACATTTCTCACACGTTCCGTGGCCCCATAGGGAGCTCCACCGAAGCCCCCAGAGGGGGCCGCCCGCATGCGTCCCAAAACCAAATTGGGCACACCCCTCACAAGTTTCGTGGCCCCATAGGGAGTTCCACCGAAGGCGCCACAACTACCGCCCGCATGCGTCCCCACATAAACTGCACCACTGCGACTGCGCCACATGCACTGCGCAACATATATTGAACCGCATGAGAGTGCATCAAAGGGATTGCAGAACAGATGGTGCACCACATAGAGTGCACAACACACAAACAGCACCACATACACTGTACCACGCACATTGCACCACATGGATTCGCATCATGCAAGTTGTACAACGTAGGTTCAGCTTGCTAGAAGAATAGCCCGGCGAAGGACCCAACCATGAACAGTTGTGAACACCGTCGTTGTATGCGCCGCATTCGGAGGAGCTCCCTATAGGGCCACGAAGCGTGTGATGGGGTGCACCAACATTTGTCCGGTGGGCGCATGCGGAAGCAGCCGCTGGGGCCGTCGGTGGAATTCCTTATGGGGCCACGAAATGCGTGAGAGGTGTGCCGAAATAGCAGCGGTGGGCGCATGCGAATGCAGCCACTGGGGCCTTCGGTGGAGCTCCCTATGGGGCCGCGAAGCGTCTGAGAGGTGTGCCGAAGTGTGTGCGGTCGGCGCATGCGAACGCAACCGCTGGCGCCTTCGGTGGAACCCCCTATGAAGCCACGAAGCGCGTGAGGGGTGTGCCGGAATGTGCGTGGGTGACGCATGTGGGCGGTGGCACTGGCGCCTTCGGTGAAGCTCCCTGTGTCGCCATGGGCAGGGGCTGAGGCCGGATTTTTTGTTCTGACGGGGCGACGCAGGTTGAGTGCGGACGTCGCGGGCGCGGGCGTGCAAAACGAGGTCTTTCCATTCGGGAAGCGACTCGCCTACCCGAATCATGCGCGTTAGACGCCGCAGCGTCCGCGCTGCAAGGGTCGCTCCCGCCGCAGACTGCGCGAGCTAGGCACGGCGTGGCGGGGTCCGCCTTTAGCGCGGACTGCGGCCGATGGTCAAAGTCCTCGGGGCGATCTCGCGTCGCCTCCTTGGCGCATTCGGCCATGTCGAACGCGAAACCGTGCGATGTGTTTTGTTCAATTGGCTTTGGCAATTGAGGCTTTCGTTTGCGCGTCGCGTGTGTGCCCAAGCCAGGGGGCGCCGATGGCCATCGCTGTCTGCTCGTCGCAGGGTCCGAGCTTTCGGGGCGCCATTTGTTTTAGGCGCTATTTTTCGACGGCCCCGTTTATGTGTCCGTCGCACGTGCCGCCTCTTCCTGCGCTACTGTTTCATGAGTGGCGCGGCGTGCCCCGAGGACAACGCGGCGCGTTTCGGCGATCATTCTGCTTGCGATTTCTAGCGCGTTTTGTTTCGGGGCCGTCTGCGGGCTGCAAGCGTGCGCAAGCGTGCCGCCCACTCTTAGCTTGTGGCCGGCAACGGCGTCGCATTCGCGTGCGTTCCCGCGCCCGAGCTTCTGCTTTCATAGTGGGCGTTCTCGTGCATTCTAGTTGTTTGTTTTTGTGTGTGTGCGTGTGTGTTGTTGTTGTTTTTGTTGGGATGGTCGTGGGCTGCGTGCTATCGTTTCTTGGCCGATATGCCATATAGATAACATGGTAATAACAACAAGAAACATGATCGTCATCATCGTAGTCTTCGGAGTCATCGAGATCATGATCATCATCGGACCCCTCCCAGCGCCGAGAGTCGGCAGCGCGTGGGGGCGGTGGGGCGTGTTCCACGGCGGCCTGGCTTCCCGAAGGTCCGTTTGGGCGGGTGTGCCGGGCGAGCTAGGCTCGCCCGTGTTCCGCGTGGAGCTAGGCCGCCTTGGAAGACACCCCTCTGTTCCCACACGCTGCCGCTGCCAGGGGTCAGGATGACGTGAATTCACAAGACAACCACACATGCGTCTTCCTACTAGGTCTGGGGACACGGCCTAGGAAATATTAAGTCTCGCCGGGATGTGGGACTTGTTCCATGTCCATGATTTAAGAGCTTTCCGATGGGGGGCGCTGCCGGAATAGCGACGGCGACGGCGACGGAATAGCTTCGACACCCCGTCCCCCCAGTTGTGGATAAGAATGAGGGGGCGCCCGACCACGCACCCAGGGGCTCTGTAAGACTGCTCGGCCCCGTCACTTCTGGTTCTGGCCTGAGGCTGAGCAGTGCAAGAGTACAGACGGACAGGGGGCAACCGTCCGCAGCCTACACCCCCACTTCCACTTCCTCCGTTTCCTCCTCCACCTCCACTCCCCCCCTTTCTCCTCCACTTCCTCCCTTTCCCCTTCCATTTCCAGTGCCTCCCCCGTCCTCCTCCACCTCCATTTCCTCCCTTTTTTCTTTCTCGAAGCTCTCTGGGGTTTCTCGGGGACCCTCGTGGCCTTCTCTTGCGACGTGGCCCAACTGAGGGGTATAAAAACTCGTCGGGAAACTTATGCCGGTTTTTTTCGTTGTAATTTGACAGGTAGGCGTGGCCCCGGGGAAAAAAAAACATGTTTTTATACCAGGTGCGCGCTCCACCAGCCCAAAGCTTTTCGACGGGGTCCCGAGAAAAGGCCGCACAGTTTTTCGACGGGGCCCCAAAAAAGGGCCGCCAAGTTTTTCGACGGGCCCGGGCGGTTTTTCGACGGGGCCGTCGGCCGGTGGATTTTTTACCCGATGACCCCCAAGAGGAGGCCCCAAGAGGCCCCAGGAGGCCCCATGAAACCCCAGGAGGCCCCAAGAGGCCCCAGGAGGTTCCAGGACCCAGGAGGCCCGACGAGGCCCCAGGAGGCCACAAAAAGTTCCAGGAGACCCCACGAAGCTCCAGGACGCCCCAGGGGGCCCCCGGAGGCCCCAGGATGCACCAGGAGGCCCCAGGATGCGCCGGGAGGCCCGAAGAGGCCCAAGGAGGCCACAGGAGGCTCCAGGAGGCCCCACTGGGGCTTTTTTCGAGTGGAAGGGTGCTGGCCATCCGCAGTGGGAGGGGAAAGGGAAGAGGAGGAGGAGGAGGAGGAGGAGGAGGAGGAGGAGGAGGAGGAGGAAGAGGAAGACGACGACGACGACGACGCAACGAGGATGACGGCGAGGATTTGTGATCGGACTTTGACTCAGCATTGGGTCGATGCTGACCGCGCTTGAAAGCAGCAGCAGGGCATCCTAGTGTTATTGCCTCGCCTCTGGCGGTGGCGGGCTCGGTCAGCTGTGTCCCGACGTACGGTGCGGAGTTTACAGAAAAACTTGCGCGCCGAAGGTGCCCTTGATCATTTTAGAACCGTCATCGGCGGGCAGCAAATGCCCTGAATAGTTTAAGGCAGTTCGAGTTGAAATTCTGAAAACTGGCACTCAAGTGCGCATCGAATACGTATAAAGAGCGCCGGCGCGCGGGAAACGCTTCGATCAGATGTCAAATCAATGCGTGGAGAATTTTTGCTAACGCTATCGTAACATAAATGCGTGGGCTTGCAAACATAACAAACTGCAGATATGTTGTACTTCATCTAGCACCATGGCGTCGTGTCTGGCGAGGCCAGGGAACACTCTCCGCAGTTCGTTGTCAGCGAGCGCTGTTTGCTCGGAGGTAGCGTGCAGTTGTTGGTTCTTGCATCGCGCGTGCCGCGAACTGCGCGCCCGCAAACTTAACGACGCGCTGCTGTCATAAATGGTGGCGTCGGGGCCCTCGCGCAGCCGTCGGCATTGTTGCAGCCCTGAGAGCTTTTGTAAGCCCCCAAACGACCGCATTTCGCTGTTCCCGTGCTTGGTACTTCTCCTAAGCGCGTCGGTAGTCGTGTGGGCGTCTGCCATTCCTGCGGGGTTGCGTCTTTCGCGACTCGGCCCCGCTGACCCGTTCAGCTTATGATGCGTCGGCGAATGACGTCGAAGCTTTGGCTGGACAGCGCCGTTGCCGTCGCGGTGCAACAGGCCCCAGCGGCCCCGCCGCTCGAACTCGGCGGGGGCCGAGCGGCGGGTGAATTCAGGAAATTTGAAAAGCGAGCTCAGCTCCGAGATCAGGCGCCCAGGTGCGGGCATTTGCCGCTTCCGGGCCGTCGGCACTTTGAGATTGCATTGGCTAGGTCGACGCTCCAGATTGTCAGGTCGCGCAATCAGGCACTGCGATCGCATCAAGATATGTTCAGAGGAAACAGAACATCCTCAACCAAAATCCACCGCTTCCCCCTTGAGGGGGCGCCGATGGTGACCTGTGGGGCCACGACCCGTGTGAGGGGCATGGCAACATCGGTGTGGGTGACGGATGCGGGCGGTGGCACTGGCGCCTTCAGTGGAGCTCCCTATGGGGCCACGAAACGCGTGAGGGGTGTGCCAGACTGGGCGTGGGTGACGCGTGCGGGCGGTGGCACTGGGGCCTTCGTTGGAGCTCCCTATGGGGCCACGAAGCGTCTGAGGGGTGTGGAGCTCCCTATGGGGCCACGAAGCGTGTTAGGGGTGTACCGAAATGGGATTGGGGGACGCATGCGGGCGGTCCCCTCTGGGGGCTTCGGTGGGGCTCCCTCTCGGGCCACGAAGCGTGCGATGGGTGTGCCAGATTGGGCGTGGGGGACGCATGCGGGCGGTCGCACTGGGGCCTTCAGTCGAGCTCCCTGTGGGGCCACGAAACGTGTGAAGAATGTGCCAAGTTGGCGCAACGGTGCAACCTATGTGGTGCACTTTTATGTGATGCAACGTGTGTGGTACAATCTCTGTGGTGCTACATCGGTTGCGCTGTCTATGGCGCGCAAACCTTGTGGTGCATTCCGCGTTGTACAGCTGATGATGTGTGAGCGATGTGTTGCAAACCATGCGGTGCACTCGATGTGGTACACTTTTTTGTAGTGTCATATCTGCTTCGCAGTCAGTTGGAATCGATTTCTTTTCAGACGATTGGAATGCAGTGCGCGACAAAGGCCCAGGCCAGGGGCGGCGACGACGCGGCGACGGGGCGACGGCGGCGACCACCACAGAGCCGCGCCAAACCGACCACGCGGCCCAGACGACGGGCGGCGATGAGGCGGCGACAGGGCGGCGACGGCGACCACGGAGCCGCCAGACCGACCACAAGGCACATATCCTTCAACAGAAGCGAGAACACCCAAGTGCAAGCACTCCTTGGGAAACGGTTGTGGCCTCTTCGGGCCTTCCTGGAGGACCTCTTGAAGGCCTCGTGGGCCGTCTTAGGGGCCTCTTGGGCGCTTCATGGGCCGTCTTGGGCTCTCTTGGACCATCTCGGCGGTCTTGGAGGCATCTTGGGGCCGTATTGGAGGCTATGTTGGGGCTATATTGTGCTCTCTTGGGGGCCATTTTGCCAGTCTGGGAGGCGTCTCGGAGGCCATCTGAGCCGTCTTGGAGGCGCCTGGGCCGATACAGGCGCAGTTTTGTGCAGCTCTCCGGGTGGCTGGCGGGCTGGGCCGAAGCCCGAAGGGGAGTTCTTTAGAGACGAGCCGGCAACGTGCCAGACACCCGGCACGCCGTGCACCCTTGTGGCAAGGCCACAAAGGGACGGCGGATCTGGTGGCCTGCGGCCCATCCCGTCACTGTGCCCGGGCGGGGTGGTTTGTCGGAGTCCTCATGGGTTTCTTTTGGGTCTCGTCGGAGGGTTCTCGGTGTCCTCCACGAGGCAGCGCTGACATCTCTTAGGGGGCCTCCTGGGAGCCTCTCGACATGTTGGTTCGTGTGTCCCCCTTTGGGATCCCTCTTGGAGCGTTTTTAGGGGCCGTCGTGGGCCGTTTTGGAGGCCTCTTTGGCCGCCTTGGGGGGCTCTTAGGCCGTCTCGTCATCCTCTTGGGGGGCCTCTTGGGCCGTCTTTGGGCGACCTTCGGGGGCCTGCTGTGCCGCCTTGGAGCGTTGGGAACCCGAAAAAGGCGGACATGCCACAATCCTTCAAACAACTAGGGCAAATCCATGATTGCTGCCTCTTGGGACCCTTCTTAGGAGTGCTGTTGGAGGCCTGTTGAGCCTTTTTGCAGGCCTCTTGGTCCGTCTGAAGGCCATCTCGGGCGTCTTTGAGCGATCTTTCGGCGATTTGGATCCCTCCTGAATGCATCTGAGGATTTGGGAGGTCGTTTTGGGCGGCCACCGCGTCCATAGGACCGCCAGGAAACACCCGAGAGCTCACGGGCGTAACCCAGGGAGATCCCGGGACGGTTGCAGCACCAGCACAGTTGTGAGTTTTGGGTACTACAATTATTGCCAGCAGCATTGTGGTGGATATGGTCAAGCCTTTGGTCTTGATGTTCAGGACGTCGCTGGTAATATTTCTAGTTTGAAAAGAGCCGCCCTCCATTGGCGTAACTGCTGCAATCGTTGAAGACTGCCCAAGTTTGAAAAGGAACCGTCGTCCATGATCAATGTTGTTGCAAACTTTTGGGGCGAATGTGCCAAGTGCCTAGGCGATAGCCACATTTCGACCCCCCCTATTTTTGTCGTAACTGTTGCAGACGTTTGCGACGAATGTGCGCGGCGCTGTGGCGAAATTCCATGTTGACCCCACGCCCCCTTCCTTGTAAATGCTGCATTTTGTTATGGCGAATATGCCCAGCGCTGAGGCGAGAGGCCCATTTTGGAAAACGACCCTCCCTCCTCTCCACCCGTGCAACCGTTTGCATTCCTTAAGTTTCAAGGGTCACGGTGTGTGAGCACGTCTCAGGCGGAACTCCGGGCCGGCCCATCGGCACATCGGGGGGGGTGCGACGCGGGGGAGTTATCTGTAGGGAGCGGGGGGTGGAGCGGGGTGCGGAGCACCAGGACACACTTTCCCGTAAAGAGGGCGAACTATTCGCCTCCTCCTCCCCTCTCCTCCTGGTTCGCATCCTGGTCCTCCCCCTCTCCCTTCCGAGGCCGGGGACTGAGACTGGAACGGTCTTTCGTTTTTTCGGTGCTTAGTTGCCTCGATACGCGCGTTTTGAAACGCAACACGTACCGTGATCAAGACGTCTGTGTCAACACGTTGCGTGTTGGCTCCACGTATTGGACCACGTTTTGGCGAATGTATCGCGTCGGACCTACGTTTTCAGCCTACCTGTTGAGCTCCGTATCAATACGATACGTGTTGCGCGTTGCGTATCGGGGCAGCTGAGCTTCGGTGCTCTTGGTCCACTGGAGGACCACCCGTACGACCTCGCCGACCATCTCACGAAGCTCGTCGGCCTTCCCCCGCCCCCGGGGCTCGGCCTCGACTTCGGGGAGATCGCCGTTCCCAACCGCACGCCGCTGCGCAGCAAGGCCGCAGGGGGGAGCGGTCGCCCTGGTCACAGAGAGGAAGGGGGAGAGTGATTAGTCAGAAGGGGGAGAAAACACAGACACAATTAATCGTCGATTCCACGGAAAGTATAGGAAAATATGGGAAGTTGGGGGGGAAGACAAACACCCAGAAAATATGGACAAGTATGGGGAATCCGGATATTTGTGTCTATTTGTCTGTGTGTCCCAGGGCCCTTTCATCACAGAGAGGAAGGGGGAGAGTGATTGGGAAGATCCAGGCCGCCCAGCTGAGCGACGCAAAGATCAGGGTCGTCTGCATGGACATTGGCGCGCAAGCTGCCCACGTAAGGTTGCGCGAAAGCGCCGTCATTTCCACTGTGGCGTGCCGCGCTGGCGGCCCGCGTAAGCCACCGCGTAAGTTTGCTGCGCCATCTCTCGTAAGACCTGTTTCTTCTAGTCGCTCAGATGTGACCCCATTTTGCTCCACCCCCACGCGCGCGGCCTCCTCAGGAGGCAGGCAGAAGGGGGAGGGACAGGTGGGAGGGAGGGGAGTGGAGGGGGGAGAAGGAAGAAGAGGAGGGCAAGCGCGATGGTGCAGGCAGAGGACCGCGAGAAGCGAGGCTCTGCACGTGAAGGACGAGACAGCTCCAGGAGGAGGCGGCGAAGGAAGGCGTGAGGATGGGGTGGAGGCAGAGGAGCACACTGAGGACGGCCAGATGGAGCGCAGCTCAGGCCCCAATGGGGGGGGCAGCGACGAACAAGGAGCAGGCGGAGGAGGAGGAGGCGGAGTCGGTCGGCGGCGGAGGAGCGCGGGAGGCGGTGGACGAGAAGGGGGCGGCCGTGGGGGGGGGGTACAGGAGGGGAGGGGCCGAGGGGCTCGGTCCTCCCAGGAGGAGCTGGTGCAAGTGGGGCCGGAGGAGCGCCGGGCGCTGCCGATGCGGCGCGTTCCCTGGGAACCGGTCTTTTTCGGCCCGACGTCGCCGGTGCGTCTGCGGTGCCGTGCGATCTTGCGGCCCCATTTGCTCTGGCTTCGACCCAGGGGCGCCCCGGCGGGGGGGGATTTGTGGCGAGGGGGCCGGCCGCGCGGAGGGTGGCGCGGGCACCTCCTCCCTGGCCTCGCGCAGGCGGCCGCGTTCTCGCCCCTCCGCAGCCAGGCCGAGGCGTTCGTCCCCAAGGCCGGGCGGCGCCTCACCTCGGCCCGGTTGGTCCTCTCGGCAACCCCGCCCGCCTCCAGGGATGTGCAGCCATCTGCTCCCCAGGAGTCTCGGGGGTGGACAGACCTCCTACCCTGACACGTCGATTAAGGAATTGGCCGTTTTCGGTTCGCGAGAGGGCGTCGCGGCCGTCGTTTTTGCGGGTCCAGGTTCCGTCGGTTTCGGTCCCAGGCCGTTTTCACTAAGGGGAGGTCTACTAAAAGGAGGTCTGTCCACCGCCGATAGTCCAGGCAGTGCGCGGGCTCGCCCATGCGGTGGCCGAAGTGCCCCGCGTGCCGCGTCGCGTCTCGCCGGGACCACCCGTGTCGGCCCGAGTCGGGTCCTGCGGGTTGGCTTCAATTGGAGGGTGGAGCGGGGAGGAGCAGGATCTGTGACACTAAACGAACCTGCTGACGGGCGCCGACGGGCCTGACTCGGCAGCAGCAGGAGGACGAAGCATCATGGCAGGGGCAGGCGAAGGATATTGAGATGATGATGATCATGAGGAAATGCAGCATGAGGAGGATACGGAGGCAGGGGTGGCGGAGGCGGAGGTGAAGGACGAGTAGTGGGAGAAGGAGCAGTGGAGGACGTGGGACGAAGAAGAGGAACGAGAACGTAAGAAGGTGGAGGATAACAAGAGGAACGGGGTGGAGGAGGCAGGAGGAATAGGCGCGAGCTGAGGTGTGCTGCCGGTAGCCATTTTGGCTCCGGTCGCTCGTGAATGATCCTCACTCTGTAGCCGTTCTCGGCGTCTGGCCAGGGCTGCACTCGGGGAGGAAGCAATGCCGTAAGCGTAAATGGTCGGAGATCCGCGCGGATGTTCTCGGATCCGCGTTGGGCCCCCGCCTCGCCACCTCCCCCGGGCCTCGGCAGGGGGCGCTCGGGGGGAGGGGCGTGCCCACTGTACCGCGTGGCGACCAGCGCGAGGCTCAGCGGCCGCAGCACCTGCTCCAGAAGTGGCGTCCGCCACGATAGCACTCTGGCTCTTGGCAGGGTCATGAGCGCGGCCGCAGCGGCAGCACGCGCCAGCCTGGCAAACTCATCGGCCGCCTCGCCAGCAGCAGCATCGGTGGCACCACGCGCCGACGAGCCTGAGGATGCAGCTGGCGGCGGCGGCACGCTCCGCGTCGGGAGGGGAAGCGGCGCATGGGCATAAGACATGCGCACGAATGGGGGAACGAAGGATGACATAAGCATAAAAACTCGGCGGACCTCCCAGTTGTCCTGTCTATGCCATTGCTTGGTTCCACTGCCAGCCGCTCCCATGTTGCGGCTGGGCCCGGGCATGCACGGCACCAGGGGGCGCCTCCGCGCAGACGGCGAAAGGAGGGCTGCAGAGCGCGGACCGGCGTGCGGAGGTATCCTTTCATTGCAAGTGCGGGCGACGGGCCGACTCGGGCCGCGCGCATCGCCGATTCCTGGTCGACGTTTCCCCCCTATCCCTATCCCCACCGATCGTTGCCCCTCAACGAAGTTCTGGCCTCGGCTGACAGCAGCGGCACCGGCCAGAGGAAGTTCCCGGCGCCCGCGGCCGCCTGCTGCGCCTGCCACGAGGCGCCCGGCCGGGGCGGCGCGCATGGCAGCCGTCCTTGCAGGCGGCCAGTCTCGGCACCCCGTGTGCTGGGAATCGGGGGCGGCAAAGAGGGGGGTGATGACTAGGGGGGGGTGGATATCATGGCGTTGGCCATGATATTTCCCCAGATTTCATGGCGCCTCTTCCTATTTCAATACCTCCCTGGCCCCCCCCCCCCTTGGGCCGCGCACATGCCGACAGCCATGATTTGCACCCCCCCCCCACTCTTGGACGCCCCCCTCTTGGCCGCCCCCGAGGGAAGTGACCCTCTGGCCCGGGAGGGCGGCTGGAGGGAGGGGAGGGAGGGAGGCGATGCTCGATAATCAATGGTTTTGATGATTGAAGCGTTTGGGAGGCTTCCCGAGGGCCCTTGGGAGCTTTGTCTGGGCAGCCCAAGCATGGATTCTAGCCGATTGGCAGTGACGTGTTCTAAATTTCGATCTGGGTTTGTACAGTGGCGTGCTCCCGAAAGATTGTGCGCACCCGTAATTGTCATTGTGTCTGCATTGATGCCTCGCGCGAGTTCTAGACGCATAGGCCCGCCAACTCGATGAGGACAAGTCCATCGGCAGCCATCATGGGTGAAACACGCATCCATGTCCGCGGCCTCGCGGGCCGGGCCCCTGGGCCGCGACCCCGCAGATACGGCGGCGCTGTTTCGCGGATGCCCCGCTCGGAATGTAACCGCGGGCTCGGGGGGGGGGAGGGGGCGATGGCGAAGGATCGAGGATCGAGGAGGTAGAAGGAGGAGGAGGAGCACGAGGAGGAGGTGTAGGAGGAGGAGGTGGAGGAGGAGGAGAAGGATCGAGGGTCGAGGCCCAGATAATAAATCATATACCCCCCTTTCCCACCCGAGAGTTGGTTCTCCCCAGCCAAGACAGAGTTGGTCGGCGGGGGGCGGCAGGGCCGAACCTTCTAATCGGGGGGGCAGGTTACGACTCGAAGCTGAAATCTTCTTCTGTTGAGCAGCAACATCAGCAAACGTGTGGCATGGCAATGGGGTTCTCATCATTTCAGCTTTTGCTCGACGACTGATTCGTGCGGCGACGACGACGACGACCTCCTTTTTCCCCGTCATCTATCCCTCGTGCGACTTGCCGGGGCAAATCGTTCATTAGCCCCCCGAGACCCCGAACTCTGCCATCCCCCGAGTGCTACCCTCAGGGGCATCGGCTTATCCGTGCGACCACGCGTCTGAGGGATCGCGTCCCGGAGTCCAGACCGCGAGGGCGCGGATGCGCAAGAGGCCGCCCCGGGGAGGGCGCACACGCCACGCCACGGCCAAGTTTTGCCCTGGCCAGGCGCGGTGGTGGCGCGCAGGTGCCTGCCTTCCGCGCCGCGTCTGGCCGTGGCGGCGTCGTGGGGCGGCGGTGTCCTGGGCTGCGCGCCACGAGGCGGACGCCTCGCGGCGGCGTGGGCCTGGCTGTAAGTCTGGCGTGCTCCTCTACAGGAAAGATGAGTATTCCAGAGTGGTACAAGATAGCCTGCTGACGATGTTCGTGCTCTTCTGATTCTTTCTGATTAGTGTTTGTTTCCTGAAGGTTTCTTGCAACATCCGCCTGCAGGAGGGCATGCCCGACCTAAGGCTGGCTCGGGCCTCGTGCGAGAGGATGCGTTCGCCGCTCGTGAATCGGCGGACGCTCTCTATGGCCTCCCCGCCCACCCGCGCTGCAGCGGAATCCCCGCTCAGCAGGCGTTGTCCTAGACCTTGGACTGCGAAAGACCTGGGGCGGGAAACACTTTCCGGGACGTAAGTGTATCGCTCGGGTCCTTGGGGTCTCCAGCGAGGAGGAGTCGCTACGATCGAAGTGGGTTCGAAAAGAACGGGTACGAAAATAATGGGCACGAAGACCGACAGCACTCTTTGTGCATTCTGAACAAGACTCGCTGTCGGTGCTGTCACGGACGTTGCCCATTTGAGGCAGAAGGCCACGTGCCCAACAGCGGCCGTTGTCGGTATACTTGTGGTCGGGCATCGTACCCATGTTTTTCCCGTACCCATGTCTGGCGCCCATAGCAAGGAGCGAGGGCCCATCTCCGATCCAATAAATCTGGGCGGAGCTCCGACCGTTTATGGTTATGCCGTTTTTTTCAGCCCGGGACCTGAATGTATTGTTCGTATTGTTCGAGTCTCTGGAGCATCAAGCGAGTAGGTGGGGCAGGAGGAGGATCGATGATTTTTAGGACGTGTGTAAGCCCACGCGTGTGTTCACCTCGTTCGGTTCTGCCGATCGCGCGCAGCCTGTGTCGGCCTTCGTTGCGCCGCCTACGTCGTATCCAAGGGCCTCGGTGGACAAACACACGTTGGCGCTGATACACGTCCCGAGGGTCATCGAGAGGCGGAGGGAGTTGGAGGAGGATGGGGAGGAGGGTAGACGCAGCCCGGAAGCGTCACACCAGTCCGGGCTCCGGGCAAGTGCCGCGGCCCCTCCGGCCGCGGCACTCCCCCCGAGGTCAGACCCCGGATCTCCATGGCCCCCTCTCGGTGTGCAGAGCCTCGAGCCCTGCAGGGCGAGTTTGCCTTCGGGCTGGCAAGACATGGTGGGGAGGTGGAGAGCTTGCGCCGGCTGGGGGCCTGGGATGGCCCAGCACTGGTTTCGGTCAGCAGGAGGGGGTGGGCATGTTGGAGGTTCTGGGTTCGAGGTTTTTTGTTTGTTTGCTTTGCACTTTTTGGCCTCCAGGGGCCGCTTTCGGGCACCGGGGCCTCTAAAAGCGAATCCAGGGCGAATGCGCCTTCGCGCTGGGAGCACATGATGCGTTTCAGGAAGGATCGGAAAGGGCCCCGCCCCCGAGGATCGACAGAGTTGGCATTTCCTCCTCGGCGGAAGTAAAGCGAAGTGGTTCCGCCGGCCGAAGCCGGCGGAAGCCGGCGGAAGTAAAATGCTTTCCTCAGGCGGCCGCCGCCAGCCGTGATGCGAATCAGCTTGCCATTTGTCTCCTGCCTTGCTCGCCTCTTCTCTCGGCGTCTGATCGAGTTCTTGTTCAGGGGAAGTTCCAACTTGATCGGGGAGGTTTTGTAGGATCGAGGACCGCCATGCTGTCGGTTCGGGCCTTTAAATCCAGCCTAGATCTAGTTCGAACTTGATCGGAGAAGCTTTGTCGTTCGTCTTTATCTGGACGTGTTCACTACGGGTGAACTCCATAGGACGAGGCCCACCGAATAGCTAGAAGGATGTATGGCGGTTGTTCTCGTCGGTCTCTCCCTCAGAGGGCGGAAGTACAGGATCATGGTTTCGGTATGTTTTCGCCGACTTGTCATCCCTGTCTCAGTGCCCCCTTCGGGCTTCAGCACAGTTCGAGGTGTCTTGGTATTATTTGCAATGGTTTTCTGTGCCCAGGTATTCTAAACATGGTGTTGCGCCGCGAGACATCAGCGCCAGAAAAAGGAAGTGGGATATGCGCCCTTAAGACATGGTAGTTTGGGGGGGTTCAGGTATTCTTGAATCGGCCACATGAGGGCGAAGTAGAGGGTATGCGACATCGATGTTTCAATGCCCTCTCTTCCTGCCTTTCCTCGTCCGGAGTTAGTGTCATCACTCCTTCTCACTACAATAAACGCTGCCTCCATAGACAACTTGCCATGGGTCTGCAACTCAGTCCTGTGTTTTAACAAGCGCCCTCCATGTTTCATGTAGGGTCATGTAGGTCAGAAAAAGTGTGCAGCAAGCCGCCCTCCACCCGTATATGCGTTGCAACATGCATAGTTTCTTGTTGTCGGATTGGAAATGGCGTCGACCAGTAGAAGGAAACGCCTTCCATCCGTGTCGCTGATGCAAATATTGAATGTCTGGCCGAGAGATTGAGGATGTCTCAGTCAACTACCCAATGTAGAAGAAAGCGACCTTGCAGGACGTCAAGACGGATGCGCGTGGCCCCAGGTTTGGAAGCACATTGTGAAAGAGATGGCACATGCGTCCGTGTAGTTGTCGGAACCTTGGTGACGCATCTGTGCGGGCATTCAGGCGAGAGCCACCTTGTAGAAACGAGTTGCCCTTTGACCGCGGAGTTGCTCGACGTTTTCAGAATCAGGGCATACATGATGCACATGTATCCGGCACAACGCCAGGACCGCCCTACTTGCCGATACGTTTGGTGGTTTGATGATGTGTAAACGGTACAGACGACGACGTGGAGGAGATTGACAACAAGCTGGGGCGGAGAGGGGCGCCTTTGCGTTTGACTTCGTTTTTTTCAGGCAGACGGCCGAGCTTATTGGACTCGAGGCGTGAGGGGTGCTTGCCTGCTGCTTGGCGAGGACTTCACTTACCCAGAGTCCAGAGCTTGAGGCCCCCCAGATGGGGTCGGAGGTTGCGCCGCACCGCCGATGCATCGGCCATGCGGCTTGATGTGGAGCCCGGTTTTCTCCGCGCTGGCGTCGCCGATGCACCGCCGACGTCGCCGATGCACCAGCGATGCGGCGCGATCGTCCGACCCCATCTGCTCCGACCCCATCCTGGAGGCCCCTGCTTCACCAGAGAGCAGAGATCGGCCGCGGGGCGCCGCGGGATGGCACAGACGGCGCTGGGCAGCCAGGGAGCGGGCCTCGAGGAGCACCGAGGGGCGGGGGGCCTCCGCGAGCGTCCGCAGCTTCCCCCAAGTAGGCCTTAGAGGTCTCGGGGCGGAGACGGGGATCGGCGGCGGAATCCGAACCCCACCCTCGCCGATCAGCGCGGTTCGGGCAGCTCGATGGGCGGCGGGGGTAGGGTTCGGGCTTCCTCGAGCACAGGGCGAAGTCTGAGCCCTCCCCCCGCCGCCCATCGATTCAAGAACATCTATGGTTGGTACCAAGAGGGTTTGGATGTCGCCACCCAGAAAGCCTCGGGGCGGCGACGACGACGAGGAGGAGGAGGACGACGACGACGAAGCCACGAGCCCCATCGCGAGGGCCTCGCGCTGGCAGGGGGCCAGCGCGTGACCTCGAAGGCGCCGGGCGGCGGCGCTCAAGCGAAGGCCAGGCTCTGTCGTCGTCCGCGCTCGGCGTCGCCGTGTGTCGCCGTCGTCCGTCGTCGCAGCCGTGGGTTAAGTCGGACGTGTGCCTCTACAGGAGGAATATTGAACATATTTGTAAAAAATACTCTAGGGACGATTTTTCCATTATTTTTGACCATTTTTGAATCTGTCTTGACTATTTTTGATTTTCCGCCAAAATCCGCCTGTAGTATGACATGCCCGACCTAAGCCGAGGGTACATCGAATAGGCAGTGTTGTGTTAACATACACTTTCGAGTATCCGCGCGGAGTGCTCGGATCTGCGCCAGGCCCCCCTGGAGGCGCCTCCAGTGCCCCCAGCGAGCTCCGCGCGCCAGGAGGGGTCTGGCGCAGATCCAGGAGAGCCGCTCGGACCTCCGAAGCTTTCTGTTTATGTCGCTGTGTGTCCTCAGATGCATCAGGAGGGGAAAAACACACAGACACAAGTCATCGTCCACTCCCAGGAAAACATGGGAAAATATGGGGATTGGGGGGGAAGACAAAAACCAAGAAAGTATAGGAAAATATTGGGAATCCTTTTATTTGTGTGTATTTATTTGTGTGTCCCAGGGCCCCTTCAACGTAGGATATCGGTTTTGGGGCGCTTTGGGGCCTCTCTGGACTTCTGGGAAGGCGCCCTCGTCGCCACGGCCAGGTCCGCTTGGAAGCGACTGTCAGATTGCGCTCCGGGACGGGTCTGGGGGTCGATTGCGATACGGAGGAGGAGGGGGAGGCGGAGGAGGAGGAGGAGGAGGAGGAAGCGAGGGAGGAGGAGGAGGATGCGGAGGAGGAGGCGGATTGCGAGATGGAGGAGGAGGATTGCGAGATGGAGGAGGATGAGGAGGAGGATTGCGAGATGGAGGAGGAGGAGGAGGAGGAGGAGGAGGAGGAGGAGGAGGAGGAGGTAGTAGTCGTCGCCGTGGCCCAGTATCATCAGCACCATCCATCAGCAGCGTCATCAACAGCATCAACAGCATCATCATCATCATCATCCCCATCCTCATCCTCCTCCTCATCATCATCATCATCATCATCATCAACAACATCAATATCAGCACCAACATCATCAGCATCAGCATCAGCAGCATCGTCATGGTCGTCATCTTCATCTTCTTCATCATCATTTTCAGCATCATCATCATCATCGGCATCATCATCATCGTCATCATCGTCACCGTCGTCGTTGTCTTCGTCCTCGTCGCCGTCTTCGTCAGAATCATCCACGGTGGAAGGGCGCGTGTGTTGGGCGCGCTTGTCGATATCTTCGGCTGCGCTGCTGGACCGTTTCCACCAGACCAGCTCTGATCGGGACCCGCGGCAAGACGTAGATGTGGACGAGTGCGAGGCGCGGAACGTGGAGCTCGGGCCATTCCTCGACCGTTTTGGGAGGGGCCACATTGAGAGCTAGTGGCGTAGCCGCATGCGGTCTCGTACAAATTTCGGAGTTCAACCGACGGCTCCAGTGGCACAGTCCAGATGCGTCCCCCCGCCCTGCCTGGCACACCCCTCACACGTTTCGTGGCCCCATCAGGAGCTCCACCGAAGGCCCCAGTGGCCATGTTCGCGAGGAGGAGGACGAGGAGGAGGAAGAGGAGGAGGAGTAGGAGGAGTAGGAGGAGGAGGAGGAGGAGGAGGACCTCCCTCCCCTTTGCGTTGCATCCCTGCCCCACCCCATCCATCGTCCTCTCACCCTCGACACTACAGTCTCTCGATCCTTCCCATGCCCATTCCTCTTCCGTCTGTTCCCTCCGCCTCTCCTCCCCGTCCTCTCTCTTCATCCCCTGCGATCCCCGTCCGCTCGCCTTGCAGGCCCAGGGATGGACCACGGTGATGATGCGCAACGTGCCCCACTCCTACACGTGCGACAAGCTGATCGATCTGCTGGAGTCCAACGGGTTCTCGAAGTGGTTTGATACACCCCGCTTACGCCACTCCGCCGGCGTTCAGCAGAGGAGATATCTATGCGGCTTCCGATTTCGTGTGGGTTGTTGGCCGCTTCCTGTCGTGCTGCCTGCGCGTAGTTGTCGCTGGTTTCGAGCAGGCAGACAAGGCCAAGGCCGACCACTCCAGTTTGAATGCAGGTTCTCGAGCCTTGCGACAGGCAAGCAAAGGCAAGCAACCTGTCCCTAGCCTTGCGCCGCTAAGCCTTTAGACCCAAGGCCTAGCCGCGCAGGACGGACGAGGAAGGAGTTTCGGCGCCATTTGGGCCCAGTGCGGGCAGTGAGCCCCCCGCGCCTGCTGCTGATTCAAGCAGCCGCCTTGCCTCGGGAGAGCAGGCTGGTCAGAAGCCAAGCCCCCCTGGAGCTGGAGATCCCCTTCAAGCTGACGCCGCTGCCGCCCCCCCACTCGCTGCCGGCTGCGCACCGACGTTCGCAGCAGGGCCGCCGAGATTGTGGGGATCGAGAGCGGGCAGGAGCTTCTCTGCCTCCAAGCCTTTTTTTGGACTCCGCGTTCTAATGTTTACATGGGGTCGTGAATTCCATGTTCTTTTTTGACAGACAAAGAACCATGAAGGTCCAAGGCAGCCACCCATCAGTTCCCGACCCAGCTCCTGGGGAACCGCCAGGGCCTAGCTGGATTTGGTCGGGGTTCGTGGGCTCCCCGAGTGTTTATTGTTCAACGTTGCAACCGAAGTGTCGGGCAGGGGATCAGCTCAGAGGTGACCAGACATGACCAATGTTCATGTGGTCCGTTTGCAGGAGTACCGTCGTAAAACCTCTGAGGACATCAACCAAGCCTCGGCATGTGCGCTCCGACGTGGGTGGACATCGATTTGGGCTCCTGCACCCCAAGGAGACCCCATGGGCACGCGAGGCGACACGGCGACCCGTGTTATGTCGTCCGCGGGGTTGCACCCGCTCGGTCGGGCCGCACGCCACCAAGGGCGAGCGGCGGGAGGCGCAGTTAAGATCCCAGGAGGAGTTCGGCATTGCTGTAGCCAGTGTCTATTTCCAGCACGGCGCCGGGCTCGCTGAGCCCAGCTGTTCGGTCATAGCGCCTGTCGGTGAGTTTTACCACGTCGTCGGGGCTACCATGGATCGTTGGCGGAAGCTTCAATTTGGAGCCTCACGTGTTCCAACAGAGTGGTTTCTTCGAGGCAGCGAAAACGGGAGCATATCAAGTCGATTCAGCCTACCTGCTAGACAACAGGGGCACGATAATGAATTATTTGTTTGGATAGCCGTGGCCCTGGCCAGGCCATCGGATCAGCTGTCATCGATGGGAGTTCGGACCTTGTTCCTCATTTTCGAGTGTTGATCATTGTTTTTCTCATTGTTTTTCCTGAAGATCCCCGAAAGCCGCCGGGGATCGGATTGGGCCGCATGATTGACCCTCCTGTTCAGCCTCCGCCCTATGCCCTGGTGCGCGCAGTGCTGGGCGGGCCCGTGCAGCCGGCTACAGACGGCGATGTAGAAATCGCACAACAAGCATGTGATGCGCAGTGCACGCGCTGGGCGGATGTTGTTGAAATCGAACTGTGTAGCCGCGCGGGGGCCAAACTTAGGGTAACAAAAAGCGACAGAATCATCAAACTCGGAGGTCCGCGCGGATTTCTCGGATCGGCGCTGGGCCCCCTCCTTGGCGCGCGGAGCGCGCGAGGGGCGGCGGCGCCGGGAGGCCCCAGCGCCGATCCGAGAAATCCGCGCGGACCTTAGAGTTTTCCTACAACTCCCTCGCATTGGCCTCGCCCCCCCCCCCCCCCCCCCCCCCTGCAAAAGTCCACGAGGCGTGCGCTGCCGAAGAGGAGCGCATCGGCTTCACCTTGAATTGCGTTGCGGCGCGGGTGTGCGAGGCGCGCGGCGGGTGGCCGCGCGTGGGCAAGTTGCCAGGCCCCGCGCCGCAGCCGCCGCCGCAGCTCGAGCTCGCCCCAGAGCTGTACGAGCGGCGCGACCTCAGGCGCCGACGGGGCGGTGGGTGGGGGCGCCGCCGGTGCCGCCGCCACGCTGCGCAGTGCCGCGCGCAGGAGGTGGAACATTGCCTGGGGCATGCGTCCGCCCGCTTCGTCGTGGACGTCTGGGCCCAGCAGCCGCGGGCACCGCCTGCGGCGCGCGGCGGATGTCGCGCGGTGCTGCCTCTGCGGCCGGAGCACGGCGAGGTGCCTGGCTGGTTCGCGGGCGGACTGCCTTGGCGGGCCTTCGAACGCGCCCGAGCTCGACGACGTGGACAGCAGGCCAGTCCGCGAAGAGGCGGGTCACGGACCCCCTCACGCGGCGCGCCCGCGCTTGTCAGTGCGACGGAGTGGGAGGCGCGGCGCGCTGGACAGCGACTGCCGCAGGGGGCTGCGGCGACCGCGTAGCAATTAGGTGCCAGACGGGCGCGGCCCTCTGCACACTGGCAGCTCCCCCCTCCCGCCAACGCGATTTGGAAAGGTATTTTGCAAATTCATGGCACGGACCATGGGCGCCTATATTTGTTCCCGAACAGGTGGCTGAGTTCCATGCTCACGTTCTCCGGCGTCTAGCGCCCCGCCCCCCCCCCCCCCCCCCCCCCCCGCCCGCCCGAGCGGCGCGGCCCCGCCCTTGCCGAAGCAAGGGCGCACCCCCACCGCTTCCCTGCACTGGGCGCGGCGACGAAAACATTGGTTTGGATCGTCCGCCTCTGGGTTCGGCGAGGGGGGGCTCAGATGCGCCGTGGAGGTCTGCCGCGCCGACGTCGAGACCGCCAGAGCTGCCCTCGCGTCTGCCCCTCCCGGGGCGGCCAGGGGCCAGGAAGACCCGGCGCCTGTTTTTCGCAAGACGCAGCAGATGGCTGCCAGCGCGTCCATTTGCGCCGAGCCAGAAGGACACGTCAAGGAGCCGCTAGGGCAAGTTGCGCAGGCCGTCGAGGCCATTATTTGCGACGCGCGTGCCAGACGCCAGGCGTCTTGGAACCAGTGGATTGCGGCAGGCACCCATCAGCGAGCTAGGGGCTTCATCAGGTCACTCCTCAGGGTAGAGTGGTCTGCCACTGCTGCCCTTGCCAATGACGGCCCCGTTGTCAGCGACCCCCTGCCGGCGCTAGCCTCGGAGGCCGTCGCGTTTCAGACTCTCTCGCAGGCGAGACTGGCTGGCTGACAACGGTATTGAAGTATTGCGCGGGGGGCGCGCCACAGGACATGGGCAATCTATGGGGCCACGCGTGAACCATAAAGGACTCGTGCCGCAGGAATCGGCCAATGTTCAGGCACGTGCGTGACGCGCCGCGAGAATCGAACATTCGTTTCTCAATGCCCTCGTCCCCCGTTTTTCTCGTCGGCACACGCGGGGAAGTATATGCATGCGCCCGCAGTTGCGGATCAGAGTGAGGGTCGTCCGCAGTTGCGGATAAGAGTGAGAGGCGGGCGGGTGGTTTGGTTTCGAGATCTTCTGCGTTTCGAACATACTCGCGAGACCAAGGAAACGAAACGCCCGACTTTTGGCACGCCCCAAACAAAGAGACACTATTCAAGCAACAATCGTACTCTGATGCGTTCTGATATGGTTGATGCCGATGATGATGATGACGACGCTACCGATGACGAACATGCTGATGATGGCATGGTGATGACGATGGTTTACCCTGGTGTTCATAATTCTGGGGGGGGGGGGGGGTGGGGGGGGGCAAAAGACTGAATAAGGAGCATGGTCTCCGAACCGCTCGCGGCTCGGAGCGAGGAGGAGGAGGGGGGGGAGGAGCAAGGCATGAAACGAATTGGGAAAGAGGTGCCGAGGAAGCCGACTGCGAGAGAGAGAGAGGAGAGAGAGAGAGAGAGAGAGAGAGAGAGAGAGAGAGAGAGAGAGAGAGAGAGAGAGAGAGAGAGAGAGAGAGAGAGAGAGAGAGAGAGAGAGAGAGAGAGAGAGAGAGAGAGAGAGAGAGAGAGAGAGAGAGAGAGAGAGAGAGAGGCCGCCCGGCGGGGGGGGGGGGGGCAAAGCCACCCGCGTCCAACCCTGGTTTGAGGTGGGTAGGTTGGCCTTGCCTGCAAGGGCTTCCCTCCGCCAAAATAGTCAGAGGTTAAAAGACTTGGTCGAAAAGTTGACCTCTGACTTGTGCGTTTCTGTCCTCGCGAACGAGGCGTCTCGACAATCCTGAGTCAGGCGGCTCGATTAAAATGCGAGCCACCCTGAAAATGCGGAGTAAGAAAACGAGACACCCCCCGACACAAGGGGCGTCTCCGTCATAAAACGCGACCAACTTTGACAGCCCCCCACGCCATGATGGCGGTTGCGACGACGTTAGCGACAGTACATTCGTGGCGAGCACTGTCCGCGCGAGGGTGAAGATTTTCCCGGCGCGGTGGAGGGGTGCTCATGTTCTTCACTTGTTCTGATTTTCTCGCGCCACCTGGCGGAGGGCACCCTCGAACGCCCCCCAGCGGAAGGGCTAGCGTTCTCGATGAATGTTCTTCTTTCTTCGCGCGCACTGCAGAACAAAGTTCGCGTTGCATTATCCTCTGTTGTTGCCGCGTGGGGCATGTAGAATCATAGAACTTCATACCAAACGTGTGGTGTTGGGCCCTTGTTCTGCATCAGCAGTGCCCATCTCCCTTCCTCTCCACCTTTACCTCCACCTCGACATCCACCTCCTCCTCCTCCAGAGCCATTTTGGCGTTCGAACGCATGACTTTCAGAAGAAGACCGACGCCTAAGAACGCTTCGAGTTCCCTCGCAGAACGATGGCCGAAACGGCTGCCGATATTGTATGGCTCACGTTTCGGATCTTGGCTGGACACTCGCACTGACGAGGCTGGCAATGTGTGTAGGGTGCCGTGCTTGTAGCCACCGTGGAGTTCCTCCTTGGGGTGATTACACCGCTGCGTTCAAAGGCTTGAACCTAAGAAACCGCTGGAAGCACCACCGCAGCCAGAAGCGCAAACAACATGTTGTCAATTATGTTGGCGAAGCACATGGCGATGGAACTAGCTCTTGCGTTGCGGGCGCCCCATCCGCCGAGCGCTTCCATTCGCTTCTAGACCAAGTCCCCCGGGGAACCACCACGCGGAAGGGCGCGGCAATGGACGGCCGGACACGTTGTGATAACATGAAGTGGGCAATCTGCGAATCCATGCGCTCGGTAGAGCGGAAGTTTGCCAAAGATGCGACCGTTGTCGCATTGTACCAGGACGTTCGCAAGAACCGGTTGCTGATTCGCTTCGCCATGGTGAAGCCTGACTTGACAGTCTTGCGTGGCATTCTTGGACAAGCTAGATTCTCTGGCGAGGGCACTGCCAACGCTCCAAGCATCGCCAACCTCACGATGGCAGTGTTGACTCGCTGGGCAACTGTCGTTTACGGATGCCGCGTAGGCCCGCCAGCGATCAAACATACACGTGGGATCACACTCCCGAGCGCAGTATGTTGTTGCATAGATCGGAGGGATCGGGTCGCATCGGATCGCCCCCCCATGATTTGTTGGTTGGTTTGTTCGAGGTGTCTCGGCTCAGCTCCTCTCAACGCGGTTATTTCGCGCCCTTGGGTGGATCGCGTCGTGATCGTTGCAACCGTGATCCACAGTGCGCACGTTTGTGTTGTCGCATGTGCGTTGGTGTCCAGTTCTTAGCTGCCCAGGCGACGTGGACATGGAAGCTGCTGCTTCCATCGCGCGCAAGTGCGAGCTACTGGCCGCTGACGCGGCGTTGGGCGAACAGCTTGCCATAGACATGCTGCGGAAGGGGGATTTGCATGCTGGACCTGCTTCGCTTCCGAATGTGCGCCTTCGCATTCGCGACGTGCCGCGCGCTTCCCGCAGGACAGCATGGGGGATTTGCGCACTAGCGTCCTCGCCTCTTCCTGCGTAGTAGACGGCAGGGGGTCACCCCGGACCTCTCCCCCCTCCTCCTCGCTCCTCCTCGCTCCTCCTCCTCCTCCTCCTCCTCCTCCTCCTCCTCCTCCTCCTCCTCCTCCTCCTCCTCTTCCTCATCCTCACTCCCCATCGCCCCCCCCTTCTCCCCGTCGTTCCTCCTCCTGCTCCTCATCCTCTCCGCCCCCCTCCTCCTTCTCCTCCTTCCTCCCCCTCCAACTTCCACCATCCCCCCTTTGCCCTCCGCCCTCAACCTCCTCCTCCTCCTCCTCGTGCTCCCCCATCCTGGGAGGTCCCCATCCACTCGCCGATCGAGTCTGATTCGGCTTGCGCTGCCCAAGCCTCGGTAGAATATTCCCATGACTCACCCCTTTTCAGGATCACGTCTCGGACGATGAAGCTGGACCCGTTTGTCGATGAGGCGATGGAGATGTTTGTTCGGGGGAAGCAGAGCGCCGGCGCACTCATCTCCAACAGCGAGATCTTCAAGGACAGGTTCGGCGCGAATGTGGAGAAGGCAAAAAGGGGCGGCATCCTGAGACCTCTGATCAGGAATCTAGGTTTCGCACGCCACCGGTTTGATTCTATCAGCAAGCCATTAGGCCGACAAGTGGCGAATTTAGATGCGCTCATAGCGACGGCGATCCAGATGTCGGGCGAGCGCAAAGGCCTCAAGGAAGGGACTGCAAGTGATATGTCCTTGGTGTGGATTGACACCGAGCGGTGCCTCCAGGCTGCGCTCATGGCTGACGCGCTCGACGAATGCTAACAATTCACCCGCTACTTGGACGACGAGGAGTTCGACGCTGCGTTGCTGTCGAGCGAAGTCGCCGTGCTCATCGGCAAGCTCAAGTTCCCCTTTACTGACCAGCTGGACGAGCACGGACAGACCTTCCAGAACTGCTGGAGATTGGGGCACACTCAGCTCATGGTAAAACATATGTCTGCGGCCACGCTCGGACCTTGGGGGCTGCTGATATGTTGCAGCGCTGCGCTGCGAGAATGTAATCCTGGTTGCGAGTGGCTCACTGTCATCGGAAGCGAATTTCCATCCTGGGAGATTGTTCAGGCGTTCCGGGCGTTGCAGTCTCGGACGACCTATACACAGAAAAGACTCGCATTGAGACGATGGGACAATGATGCAGATCGGCTCGCCATTATCGCGGACGTTCCAGCTGGGCAGCTGAAAACGCAGATCGATGACATCTACCACTATGCCGCCTATGCTTACCGAGAGCCCCCTGGAACTTCGACCTTTGAGGCGTGGAGGTCGGCCAGTCAGAAAATCAAGCGTGGCGCGCAGTCCAGACACCGCGACGTTCAGTGCCTGGTGTCTTTGTTGGCGAGATTTGCTGTTTACGGCGCCAGAGCGCCGGGGGTCGAACAAAACTTCGGCGTTGCTTCCTGGGCGGCGCGCGCCTTGCAAGGCCGGCGCATGGATGCCCAGAAGAGCAACAACATCAAGATCGTCATCGATTCCAAGAGCCACGTCACGAACGACCTCATCATTGGTGCGCAGAAGCTGCACGTGGAGCATTTTGGTGACAGCCGTAACCCTGGCGCCGAACATCGAATTGACAAGGGCGCGCCGAGGAAACGACGGGCGGATGCTGAAGTTGCGTTCTTGAGCGCCAGACGGACAGCCACGCTCCAAGGGGCGACGGCAACAGGCGACTCACCGGCAGTGCCAACCGCAGCGTTGAATGATAACCAGAAGAAGGAGATTTACCACCAGTCCGATAACCTTTTGAAGCAATTACACGCAGCATTTCGAGACGACTTGTTGCTGCCACACGCGGTTCCGGATGACATTCGGGAGGCCTTCAAGGTGTCGGAGGCAGCGGAAGTCAAGGCGCAGCGGGGGCGGCCGAACAAGTACAGGAGCCGGGCCACCACAGATGGGCACGGCACTCAGCATGAGCCCCTTCCCCAAAGTCCGCCGCTAGTAGCGGCGAACCCGATGGGCAGCGAGCGCATTTCTAGCACTCTTGCAAGTGCAGCCCGTGGAAAAGAATGGTCATTGGTCCGAAAGATACCCGTGCCCGGGGCCAGCCAAGGTGAGATGGGCCGCCCGGGGGACTGGGCGCTTGCCATTTGCCCGGTCAGCTTGCCCCGCGCGCGCCAGTGCAGCATCCGCGCGTCAAGACGCAACGGCGCGCTCGATGGTTGGGTGTCTGATTGCAGCGACAAGCGCTGGTTTTGTTAGGGACGTCTCGGGGCATCGTGGTGCGTGCGCGATTCGAAGCCGCCCATATGTGGCGGCGCCTGTCCCAATCGATAAAGAGTTGCATTCCCTCGCTATCCTGGCAACCAATGCGTCCGGGCCGGCCCTGAGGAACGACGTTGCAATGTCGCGCCCCCAGGGGGGCCGCAGCGGCCACGTCGGGGACGGCTCTAGAGGGCATGATATGTGCTCGAGAGCGTTTTGGGCCTGCCGCCACCTCGGCTAGGCACGGGGACCTGCCTGAAACCACCGAAACATACCTGGACCGAGCTGGGGTGAGCTGCGGCACCCCGGCTAGGTACGGGTATGTTTTTTGGGTTTTCATGGGGCAACCGTACCTAGCTGGGGTGATCCGCAGACGGCCGTCCAAGGGGGGCGGCCTCTGGCGACCTCGCCCAGGGCACAGATTCGCGATGTCTCTGCATCGAGCAATTCGCGATAAGGCGGTTGTCGCGCAATGACGTTCGCTCCAGAGTTGTTCGCATGCGCCCCCGAGTGCGCGTTGACTCCTCAACGCCCGGATGTGTGTCTGGGGGCGCGCCTCCGCAGTAGCTGGTCTACATCGACAACAACCAACGCAGGGTCGGGCACTCCGCCGATTCGAACGCGCGTGCGATCGGTGCTAACGTGCGCCCCGAGAAGACAGCGGTCTGTAATGCCCGATCGGCTGTCGTTTCTACACTTGTGCAGCCGCCGTCAGCTGCGACGAACCGCCCCCCCCCGGCCCCTTGCCACCCTGTCTAGGTAAGGGTGCGGGTATCTTTCGCGCTCGAGCAATGGGGAGGGGGTAAATGCTGGGTCTCTACCTAGACTTTGGCCACCCATGAAGGCGCGTCGATGCTGTGTTGGCCGGGAAGCCAATGCCAGACAGCGCGACGCTCCAGGACAGGTCGATTTTCGTGGAGCATAACGTCACCCAGGACGTCAAAGAGGATGTACGTCGAGCAGCGGTGCAAAAGGGCATGCACATGACAGACCAGAGAGTCGCTGCGCACATTTTCGTTGTGGCGAGCCCGACGGAGGTGGGCAGGAGGGCCACTTGGGCAGCAGCTTTGATTGGTGGAACCTTATGCACTGGTGCTTTTTTTTCATTCGTGGCAACAGCTCCACCATCGTGTGCAAGGCGGCCTCGAGGGTGAAGCGCCAGGTGCGGGCGTCCGACGACTTCGAGACGGCCCGCGCAGCTCTGCGGGACATCGTCGACAAATGCTGTAAAGGCAACCTGCACGGCAGCAAGTGGACGCGGCTGCTGACCCGGGCTGACTTCGCGACGAAGTACGCCGAGCAGTACGTGAAGGGCAAGAAGGGCAAGCTCTCTGAGCTCATCGCCCTGACCACCGTGGCTGAGAAGAGCACTGAGGACCGGCGGTCCCGATTATCTTATTGTTAGCCCCCCTCCAGCCCCCCTCCTCTAGCCTCCCTCCTCCCCTTCTATGTTCCTCCCCATCTCCCTCCTCAGCCTCTTCTGGTTCCTCTCGTCCTCCATCCTCGTTTCAGCTCCTTCCAACTTCGCGCCGCCCCTCCTTCGCTCAGAATCCCCCGCCCTTTCACTCTGCATCCGCGTCTTCATTATCAAAATGCTCTCAAACCCTCATCCCCCGTTTTTCTCGTTGGCGCATGCGGGAAAGTATGTGTGTGCGTATGTGCATGTGCATGTGTATGTGTATGTGTATGTGTATGCGTGTATGTGTGTATGTGTGTATGTGTGTAGGTATGCATGTGTGTAGGTGTGCATGCGCATATATGTGAATGTCCACATGTTTTGTATATGTGAACGTATATACGTACGTATATATATATATATATATATATATATATATATGTTTTTGGTTGATATGTGCATGTGTATGTATATATATATATGCATGCATGCATTTATGTGCATGTGCGCATTTGCTCTCACCAGCCCGTTCGCGCCCGCGCGCGCGAGAGACCCCAGGGCCCTAAGGAGCCCCAAGAGGCCCAAAAGACGCCCCAAAGAGGTCCAACGAGGCCCCAGGACTGCCCCCCAAAGGCTTGAAGAGGCATCGAAACTGCTTCCCTGGGGCCCCAAATAAGCCAACCACGAGACCCCATCCAACATCTATGAGGCCTCTGACCCACCAACTAGGCACGGTGGCGAGATGGGCCGAAGGCCATTATGTTTGTTCGGATATACATATATATATATATATATATATATATATGTATATATATATATATATGTATAGATATGTGCATGCTTCTGTATGTGTATATTCCCCAACCAGAGCTTGCCTCTGTAGGGGTCCAAGCGGATTCACATGGTTAGGTGAGCCCCGCCGCCGATTTCGGTCGGTGGCCGGGCCCGGGTGCCTGGGCGCTTGGGTGCCTTATAGCCCACTAGCCCACAAGCCCAAATAACCTTATAGCCGTATCGCCAAATAACCCTATAGCCATATAGATTTGCGGCCCAATAGCCCAAAAGCCTTATAGCCCTATTGCCCAATAGCCTCATAGCACTATAGCCCTGAAGCCCTATTTCACTATAGTTCTATTGCCCTATAGACCCATAGCCCTATAGCCCCATAGCCCTGTAGCCCTATGTCCCCATAGCCTTATAGCGCAATAGCCCGATAGCCCTACAGCCCTATCGCCGTAGTTCCATAGCCCTATAGCCCTGTAGCCCCATAGCCCGATACCCCCATAACCCCATAGCCCAATCGCCCTATAGCCCTAAAGCCTTAGCCCAATAGCCCTATACCCCATATAGCCATGCAGCCCTATAGCCCTATAGCCCAATACCCCTGTAGCCATAGCCCTGTAGCCCTATAGTCCTATATCCCTATAGCCCAATAGCCGTACAGCCCCACAGCCCAATAGCCCTATAGCCCCATTGCCCTGTAGCCCAATAGCCCAAAAGCCCAAATAGCGCAATCGCCTAACAGCCCTATAGCCATATGCTCCCATAGCCGTGTAGTCTCATTGCCCCAACAAAAGTATTGTTTTTGTCAAGTGTCATGTATGTGTAGATGTCTATGTATATGCAAATGCAAATGCATATGTATGCGATGCACAATTCGCACCTTCGCCACTTCGGCAGATGCACGCCGGGCTGGCGCAACGCTAAAGGAGCCGCCCCGGTAGGGGCGCCGAGCAAATGTAACAATCAGGGGCGCCCTTGACAAATTTATGCCGTGTGGGTGTAACCACTGCCCCCCCCCCCCCCCCGTCGGCAGGCGTGCGCCGAGTAGGTGTAACAACTAGGGCCCCCCCAGCAGATGCACGTCGAGCTGGTGCAACAACTTAGGGGGCCCCCTCGGCATATGCACGCCGAGTAGGCGTAACACGTGAGCTCCCCCTACTCGACAAATGCATGCCGAGGAAGAAATGTAACAATTAATCGTCTTCCCCCTTCCACCTCCTCGTCCTCCCCCCCCCCCCCCCTCCCCGGCCTCCTCCTGCCATGCGAGGACCTCCGGGACATCAAGAATGTTCACGCGATGGACACGTTCGGGGCGTACCTGTCGGCGAACGCCGACTCGACCCAGAGTCGGATAGGTGCATGTGGAATTTGATTTGAGGGCCTTGCTTGCGGTCGCAGACGGCGGGGCCTCTGCGCTGGCGCTGCCTGCGCGGCCAAAAGTGTCTGATGGCCCATCTCCCTATCACCCCCCGTGACCATGGCCATGGTCGTCAATGCCACTAGTCAGATCCCCAGGATGCCCTACTGGTTTCCTACCCTGGGATACCAACAGATACCGAATCTCCCGTGGCGCGCCGTGACCAGAACTTCAAGGCGAATCCAGGCGCGGTGGCGCCAACGGCATCGGTCTCGTGAATCTTATGATGCCCATTTCCCCCGCCCCCTTGCATCGCCAGCCGCGCCCCTATCCCATCCGTTATCCCCCTCGCAGGTCCCGCCGCGCCCCCCCCCCCCCCCCCCCCCCGCCAATCCCCCTTTGCTCTCCCTCCCCACAGCAGCTGTTGATGGGGGCCACCGGGCGCCGATGTAGCGAGCGGGGGTGGCTAGGCGGAGCGGGGCGGCAGGGAGGGGGGCGCAGGGCGATGCGGGAACAGGGCGACGCGGGGGAGCAAGGGGGGGGGTGGGATGCGAGGCAGCACGGGACGGGAGGCCACGCTAGAGAGGAATGCTGTCTGGTCGTTGGGGGGCGCGCGCGAACGCGCGCATTGGGGCGGGGGCTTGCACTTCTCTCGCCGGCCCTGCGCCTTATTATCTAGTTAATCCGAGGGGCAGGGGCACTTTTTACTCGCCGACCCTCCACTTCCTCGTCTGTCTCTTCCTGCCCTCTCTCCCAGACATCCTGATCCTCGCTGCTCTCTGTCTCCTTTTTTTTTTTTTTTTTTTTTTTTTTTTTTTTTTTTTTTTTTTTTTTTTTTTTTTTTTTTTTTTTTTTTTTTTTTTTTTGTTTTTTTTTTTTTTTTTATATATATATATATATATATATATATATATATATATATATATATATTTATATGTTTCTTTCTCTCTCTCTCTCTCTCTCTCTCTCTCTCTCTCTCTCTCCTCTCTCTCTCTCTCTCTCTCTCTCTCTCTCTCTCTCTCTCTTCTCTCTTCCTCTTCCTCTTCCTCTTCCTCTTCCTCTTCCTCTTCCTCTTCCTCTCTCTCTCTCTCTCTCTCTCTCTCTCTCTCTCTCTCTCTCTCTTCCTCTTCCTCTTCCTCCTTCTCTCTCCCTCCTCTCTCCTCTCTCTCTCTCTCTCTCTCTCTCTCTCTCTCTCTCTCTCTCGTCTCTATCGTCCTCCTTCCAGGGCTAACGTGGCCACGCTTGCTCAAGCATTGACGGCCGCCTCTTGGTTTTTGAAGCCTATAGGCTTGGTATATTTACTCTCCTGCAGGTGGGTTGGATCAAAGGTAACATTTGGAATTAGCAGCGGTGGCCGAATGCTCTGCGTTGAGCCCCTGCCCCCCTTGAACCCCCTGCCTGTGGCCCCAGGAGAGCTTTGGGGGGCCTTGCCTGGCTGGGAAGCCCCTGAGAAGGTATCGGGGGGCTCGCGCCCAGCGTTCGAGAGTACTCCGAAGCGGCACTTCAGGAAGACCTGGGGGCGTCGTTAGCAATCCCAAGTGTGGCCCAGCGCCCGAAGGATTCTGCGCGCTGATCCGGGGTGCTCTGGGGCGTCGCAAGCACTCCTACGAGGCGTCGTAAGCAGTCCTCCAGGGGATCGCCGAGCCCCGAAGGAATCCGCATGACAGTCCAGGGCGCCCCGGAGCGGCTCATGCAATCCTTCGGGGGGCCAGCGGCTCCCGGAGGGGTCTGAATGGCACCCCGGGGCGCCGCGGAGCGGCGCAAGCAATCCTTCGGGGGGCCAGCGACTCCCGAAGGGGTCTGCACGACGCGGATGCGAGGCAGCACGGGACGGGAGGCCACACTAGAGAGGAATGCTGTCTGGTCGTTGGGGGGGCGCGCGCAAACGCATGCATTGGGGCGGGGGCTTGCGCTTCTCTCGCCAGCCTGATTTGTCCGAGGGGCAATGGCGCCTTTTACTCACCGACCGACCGTCCACTTCCTCGTCTGTCTCTTCCTGCCCTCTGCCCCTCTGACATCCTGATCCTCGCTACTCTCTTTCTCCCTCTTTTCTCCTTTTTTTGTTGTTCCATTGTTTTTCCCCTCTCTCTCTCTCTCTCTCTCTCTCTCTCTCTCTCTCTCTCTCTCGTCTCTATCGTCCTCCTTCCAGGGCTAACGTGGCCGCGCTTGCTCAAGCATTGACGGCCGCCTCTTGGTTTTTGAAGCCTATAGGCTTGGTATATTTACTTTCCTGCAGGTGGGTTTGCTCAAAGGTAACATTTGGAATTAGCAGCGGTGGCCGAATGTTCTGCGTTGAGCCCCTGCCCCCCTTGAACCCCCTGCCTGCGGCTCCAGGGGAGCTTTGGGGGGCCTTGCCTGGCTGGGAAGCTTCTGAGAGGGCATCGGGGGGCTCACGCCCAGCGTTCGAGAGTACTCCGAAGCGGCACTTCAGGAAGACCTGGGGGCGTCGTTAGCAATCCTAAGGGGGGCCCAGCGCCCGAAGGATTCTGCGCGCTGATCCGGGGTGCTCTGGGGCGTCGCAAGCACTCCTACGAGGCGTCGTAAGCAGTCCTCCAGGGGATCGCCGAGCCCCGAAGGAATCCGCATGACAGTCCAGGGTGCCCCGGAGCGGCTCATGCAATCCTTCGGGGGACCAGCGGCTCCCGGAGGGTCTGGATGGCACACCGGGGCGCCGCGGAGCGGCGCAAGCAATCCTTCGGGGTGCCAGCGACTCCCGAAGGGGTCTGCGCGACGCGGATGCGAGGCAGCACGGGGCGGGAGGCCGCGCTAGAGAGGAATGCTGTCTGGTCGTTGGGGGGGCGCGCGCGCAAACGCATGCATTGGGGCGGGGGCTTGCGCTTCTCTCGCCAGTCTAATTAGTCCGAGGGGCAAGGGCGCCTTTTACTCACCGACCGACCGACCGCCCGATATATTCTGCGCGCTGATCGGGGCAAGAAATCTTACGAGGCATCGCAGGCAGTCCTTCATGAAGGGGATCGCCGAGTCCCGGAGGAACCCGCATGACACTGCGGGGTGTCCCAGAGCGGCTTAGGCAATCCTTCGGGGGCCAGCGGCCCCCGAAGGAGGCTGCATGGCACTCCGGGGCGCCGCGGAGCGGCGTAAGCATTCCTTCGGGGGACCAGCGGCTCCCGAAGGAGTCTGCATAACGCTCCGGGGTGCCCCAGAACGACGCATGCAATCTCACCGAGTCCTGGGGCAATCCGCATGACACTCCTGGGTGCCCTGGAGCGGCATAAGCAATCCTCCGGGGCCCAGCGAGAGTCCGCATGGCACTCCGGGGCGCCCCCTGAGCAGCGTAAGCAATCCTTCGAGGGGCCAGGCTTGGGGTGGCCACCTCCATCCACCTGGCCTGGTGGGGCAGTTAAAAGTATTGCGCAAGGGGGTTGCGTGTGCGGGACAGGGCGGCCCACATCGCCAACCAGCCCATGAGCGCCATAAGAGCGCGCGCAGCCCCCCCGAGCGCCATAAGGAGCCAACGTCGACGCCCCAAGTCAGCACATGCCTATGGCGCGGGTGCGAGACACGCCTTGTGCCCACGAGGCTGGCCCCCTACGACGCACGGGGGGCCCCTGGGGCGCCGTGCGAGCTCGTGCAATCGCAAGTGCTCTTATGGCGCTCATGGTGTGGTTCTGAGTCGGGATGCGCTCCCGTCTTACCTCCGACTGCGTGGTTTGCTGGTGGGGGAGGCGTTCTGACGGGGCGTGCAGGGGCAGATTAAGGCATTCCCTACAGGTGGCCGCGCATGGCCCCGAAGAGGCCCTCCAAGGCCAAGGTCGAGGCCGAAGCCAAGGCCGAGGCTGCGCCGCCAGCACTGGAGGAGGGTTAGGCACAGCACCCCGAGGACTTCCAGATCACCAACGCGATCGTGGCTTCACACAACGGGCCGTATCTTCAGTCTGCGGACGACGACCTGAAAACCATCCTCACCCACCCCGTCTTCAGCGGCATCCAGACTGCCCCGCCCTCGACGATCACTACCGATGCCAGGCAGGCGTGTGGAACCCAGGCTGTGTCCTCAGTCACTTCCTCCTCCTCCTCCTCTGCGTCCTCGTCCTCCTCCTCCTCTTCCTCTTCGTCCTTCTCCCACTTCCCCTCCTCCTCCTCCTCCTCCTCCTCCTCCTCCTCCTCCTGCTCATCGTCGTTGTCGTCCTCCTCCTCCGCCTCCTCCTCCTCCGCCCCCTCTTCCTCATCGTCCCAATCCCCCTCCCCCTCCTCCTCCTCCTCCTCCTCCTCCTCCTTCCCCCGCCCTCCTCCTCGTCCTCGTCGTCGTCTTTTCCTCCTCCTCTCCCTCCACCTCCTCTTCTTCCTCGCCCCCCTCATCCTCGGTCGCGTCGCCCGCGCCCCCGGCCAGACTGGGTCCCCAGACATCGGAGGAATTGATCGTCGATGTTCGTCGATCTTCGTCTTGATGTTGCCGGGTGCTCCTCGCATTGTCCGGGCCTCCGCGCCCAGGGGGGAAATGGTGCGAGGGGCAGGGGGGGGGGGGGCGAAGGGGAATAATAATAAGAGGAAGATGGTGATGGGGACGACGACGACCAGTAGGGGACGACATGTGTTTTCCGAGTTGCCCAAGGGCTTGGGCGACTTGAAAAGGAAGGGGGAAGGGGGGTGGGGGAGAGGAGAGCATGTGCAAAGATTGGAAGCCTTCGCAGGCCCCATTCAACGTCGAGGAGATGAAGACGTGCTTCTCGAGGAAGAAGGCCCATTGCGGCTGCGCCGGGAACGTCGCGCGGCGCGCAGCCGGAGCGGGTCTTCGAACAGGAATGCCGTTCAACCCGCGCTCCCGAAAGACTCTCGCCGAGTATTATTTCGGCGCTGGGCCTGTTGATTCCCCATGGGCCGCGCGCGTGCCAGTGCAAGGCTGTGAGGAAGTCATGAAGAAGAAAGGGTCCCTGGTCAACAGGGCGCCGCCCGAGGGCGTGCGCGCGTTTCTCCACGCAGTGGCCAGAGACATCAATTCGTTCGAGAGCGGCGAGGGCGACGTCGCTGAGCAGACGCTCGAAGACTGGAAAGCCCGCATGCGGACGGCCTCGCTCCGCTTTGAGCACACGACGAACGAGGCCGACATTTGGTGGAGGGCGCGCGCCTTGAGGGGGGCCGTCCAGGAGGATTGCACGAGCATGCGGAGGTCTGCGCTGCAACGCATCTTCGAGATCTGCGAAGTTTAAAAGGCAGAGGAAAAAAGGCAGCTCAGGGCGGCAAGCTCAGCGCTCAGGGACTGTGCAAAATCTTCCACGAGAAGGGCAAGTTGGCCAGCGAGAGCGAGGGCCGCGAGAAAGTGTCCGATACAATGATCGAGAACGCCGCGACAGTTTGGTCGCGCGGGATCCCCATCCCGAAAGTGTTTGAGACCGTGTCGGGGCCTGAGGAACCGTTTGGGACGAGGTCTCCTTTCGCTACTGTCCAGAAAATGTTCAACATTGTCACGAAAGGAAGGAAAAACAAGGATTTGACAGAGTGGCTCTTCGTCTGCGCCCACGACATGTTCATAAACGGCCTGGCCAAGCGGTCCGACATGCCAGGGGGCAAGCTCTCGGCGGACAAGAGGGGTGTCCTCGACTTGGTCCAGTATAAGCGCAGCGTGCACCTTTACTTCAGGAAGAAGTTGATCCCAGATATGGGATTTGCCCCCGACGCGGCCAGCAATTTGCTCCAGCACTTCGAAGACCACGCGAGCTACCGGGAGGCGTTCGGCTACGTGGGCGGGCCCCCGGCTGTCACTGCGCTGCAACAGAAACAACAGAGCGACGTCGGGCTGCAGTGGCTGGCAGGGTGGCCTCAGAGCGCCAAGCTCGCCATCAACCTGTACGAGAGCCTCGTCTTCAAGGATGACCTGGACGCGGTCTTGAAGAAGGCCATCACATCGCGCAAGTAGCCGGAAGAGATGCTGAGCACGCCGGGCGTGGAGGAGACCTACAAAGAGCTCAACGCACAGCGGGAGGAAGAGCAGAAAGGCAAACCGTCTGGCGCGCACGCCGATGATGATGAGCATGGGGAATCGGCCATGATGGAACCCGTGAAGAAGAAGGAGTCCGAGCCCAGTTCAGCCGTCAAACGCAAGGCGGAGTTGGTCGACCCTGAAATGAACAAGTGGGATAATTTCGCAGACCGGAAGGTGCGCGGCGCGCGCGGGTTTGCCGTGGGGCCGCAGACGGAGGCTGCGCTCGAGACCAAGATCAAGGAATTGATGAGCGAAGTCAGCGCCATGAGTGGCAGCGACGTAAACCACAAATGCTCGGCGTTCTACGGCGTGACCGAGAGTGGCGAATCGGCAACCGCCCCTCACATCCGGACGTGTCCTTTCCGCTTGCGCACGCGAGGAAACTGTTCGCGTCGGTCATGAAGGCTCGCAGCAGCACTGGCTCCTACACCATGAAGGACCACGATATCTACACGTTCGCCGATGGTGGCAAACCAGGTTCGCGCAAGGGAGCGTGGAGGGGAAGGGGGGGGGGCAGAAAAGGAGACGGAGGAGGAGGAGGAGGGGGGGGGGAGGAGGATAAGGAGGAGGAATCGGAGGAGGGCGAGGGGGAGGGGGAGGAGGAGGTCTGCGTGCTATGTTTGGTGCTCTGTATGCGTTGCGTTCGCGTGCGTACGCGCGTGTTCCGTGCATCGTATGTCGGGGGCCCTATAGCCCTAAAGCCTCATAGCACTTTTGCCCTAAAGTCCTATAGCCCCATTGCCCTTTTGCCGCGTAGCCCCATAGCCCAAAAGCTTCATAGCCCTACAGCCCTATCGCCCTGTAGTCCAATAGCCCTGGCCCGGCAGCCCCACAGCCCAATAGCCCCATGGCCCTATAGCCCGATGGCCCGATAGCCCTATAGCCCTATAGCCAGATAGCCCCATAGCCCTATAGGCCTATAGCCCCATGGCCCAAAAGCTTTATAGCCCCATCCCAGCTGCCCAAAAGGCTCGAAGCCCTGCAGCCCAAGAGCCCACAAGCCCAATAGCCCTATAGCTCTGTAGCCTTAGCCCTAGAGCCCCACAGCCCTATAACCCTATAGCCTCATAGCCCAAAGAGCCCAATAGCCTGATAGCCCGATGGCCCAGAAGCCCCATAGCCTGAGAGCCCTATGGCCTCATAACACTATCGCCCTCCCATAGCCCCAACACAATTCTGATTTGTGTTTTGCTTTGCTCCGGCGTCATTGGTTTTGGACCCCTGGGGGCCCCCTCGCCGTTCCCGCGCGCCCCTCGCGCAGTGGCAGGTCTGCATGCGGCTGCGATGAAAACCTTTGAGACGGAGGACCAGGAGGGGAAGAAGACCAGGATCCCCGGCGTCAAGAATAAAGAGGCGATGCTGGAAATGTCCCAGGAGTCCATAAAAGAGCGGAAGCGTCGCGCGAAGGGCAACATCAACATTTTCGAGACCTTGCTTGTACGCGGGGAAGATTCGACTCTGAAGTGGCCCGTCAAGGACCGCAAATACTACCCTGGCTCCACGGCGTTCAACAAGATCGGGTCTGTCACCTTAGAAGGAGACGCCTTTTTTTTTTTTTTTTTTTTTTTTTTTTTTTTTTTTTTTTTTTTTTTTTTTTTTTTTTTTTTTTTTCCTCCTCCTCCTCCTCTCTTCCTCTTGCTCCCTTCTTTTCCCTTCCCTCCCCCTTCGCTCCCTCCCGCTCCCCAGTGATGGGTGGGTGTGTGGGGTGGTGTGCGTGTGCGTGTGTGTGTGTGTGTGTGTGTGTGCGTGTGTGTGTGTGTGTGTGTGCGCGTGTGTGCGTGTGTGTGTGTGTGCGTGTGCGTGTGCGTGTGTGTGTGTGTGTGTGTGTTTGTTTCACTTCATCCTAACATTGCTGATTGCATTCTTCAGGTTCTGTATTCTACGAATGTTGTATATTCCTGTCTGCAGTTTAGGGGCTGCACACGGGCTCAGATACACTTTTCGGGTGTAGTTTCAGATTTCTGATGTATGTTTGTCGGCGCCAACCAAGTCCTCTTAGGAAACAGTTGCACTCACATAGTTCTGCTCAGCTGCGGTTTCAGATTGCTCTGATATGTTTGTCGGCGCCAACCAATCCAGCTAGGAAATAGTTGCACTCACACGCCTATGTTCGTGAGTTTTCGGTCTCAGATTGATGTGTTCGGTCTGACGGCGCCAACCAGACTAGAATGTAGTTGCATGCACACACATACTTGCCCTCACAATAACAATGTATCTGATTGTTTGCACGTCGTTTTCGCTCTTGCCGTTTTGTCTCAAAACGTTTCTTGGCCAGCTGTCTGGCGCCTTGCACAGGGCAAGGCCAGCGTCGCCTAGGCAGCAGCTGATGTTCAAAGACATGACACGCTAATCAGGCCAGACAGGAAAACATTATCACGATAATGATGTTGTGAATTGTCACTTCAGCAGATTGGTCTTTTGTATCTGGACTCTATGTCTTGTGGCGCTGCCGCGATATCTTGGGCTAAGTTCTTTGGGCTTTATCTTGGATGTCTTGGGTGGCCTCAGTGGGCCTTGCAGGGCTTCCTAAGGCGCTCCTTGAGGACTTTGGGGAGACCTACGGGGGCCAGGGCACGGAGTTCAAGAGCTAAGATTACTTCTCTTCCCTTCAGTGTGTTGGTGTCGGGCTCGGAGCTGGAGGCGCGTCTTTCAGTGCACCGCAGACGCCATTGCTCATATCCACGGACAGCCAACTGTATCCGACGGGGACGGCCACGACTTACTTGTTCCATCCTCTTCTTTCTGATATTTTGTGGCCGGTTTACGGTTGGCTTCGGGGCTTCCATACAAGATCGAGCTGATGATGTTATTAGCAGGTATATAAGGTCCAGCCCCGACTTCCCACAGTTACGACGACCTGCTCTTACATCCTCAGCCTATGCTGTCGTAAACGGGCTTTGTAGTTGGACAGATGACTTACCATTTGATTTTGATTTTATCTCAGGTCCGAATGCACGGTCTCTTCAGCGGCTACTGAAGGCAGCTTTGTGGCAGATTCTCGTTCCTGTTCCGTCAGAGACGTTCATCCTGGCACTTGCGCAATTTCAACAACACCTGACTAAGCTGCTCGAAGTTCCTAGTGCGAATTTACCTCCAAATGTACAACGCATTGCAGTGACGGTTTCCATAGCTTTATCAATGTGCAGATTGCGAGCCATGTGGACTGGAGGTCGTAGGCTTCAACAGCGTGCAGTTCGTTTCTCTCGAGGCCTCCCGACTCATCTTTGGGGTGCCTTGCAACGACCAGGGGCTGCTAATGTTTTATACACTCTGGAGTTGGTTCGTTTCTTGCAGGTCCAAGGGCAATGTATCTCGGGCAAATGGGATATCAAAAACAGAGGTCTAAGCTTTGTTTACCTTTTGGGCTCCAGGGCCCTCTATATCGGGCAGGGCGTCTGCATACGCACTGGCACTTGTAGCGGAGTCTCTGGGAGATATCGGGAACATCTACTTGGTCTCTATAGGGTCTCCGTGTGCCTCCCTACTCCAGATACTGCTCGATATCGAAAGTTACTACTTGGTAGTGCAGATAGGCTGTTTTTTCTTGTGCTGACCACGGCTCCGAGTTCTCGCATCAAGGCTGTAGAGTCCGCGCGCATTCAGTTCTGCCAGCCCGAGGCCAATGGTTTCGGATCTAGCAAGCTTGTTGGCCGGGCACATGCGCATCTTCAGGCTCATAGGCGTAGTCGAAATCGTCGTGCACGTCGGCGCCCAGGGGATCGAGAGGACAGCCTCAGAGAGGCACAACTGTGGAGGGACGATCGGATGGATAGGCTCGTGACTCGCTCCATGGGCTTTGAGAGGTATCTTGCTGCACGTAGATTTTGGCAAGGTATTCTGCGTCGTCCTTTCCCCCTCACCTACGACCACTTCCTCGCGCGGCATGTGCAACGTACGCGCGAGTTTGGGCCGCTAGATGTGTACAGTGGCTCTCCTTTGCTGTTCCTCAGATGGGTGGCCTTAAGGCCGAATGAGATTATATGGCAGCGTTTCCTACGAGGACAACAAGAATATGATCGATTGTATCTTATTGGGCAGCTTACAGCTATTCTACCTCACTACCAAGATAGACTACGAGTTCAGGGATGTTTGGGGGAATTTCTAAAAATGGTTGGATATCCTAGGCCAAGCCCTACACATATTACAGTATCTAGCCAGAATGAGGTGTTTCGTGTTCGTAGATGGCTCCAGAAGGTCTTCAAGGACATCCAGGGTACCCGGCCTTTTTGGGCCCAAATCTGCAAACATCAACTTTCCATTTCAGTGGCTTTCCCTCAGACGTTACGGCAAAAGTATAGTTCCATTTCCAGGAGTCTTCAGGACCTCAGTTTGGAAGGTATTAGTGAGTTACCAGATTGGGTTTTTCAGGAGGCTGCCCTAGGTTCGGATATGATTCGATGTGACTTTAATGGTCGAGTTCCATACCCTGAGTTGCCGGCAGAGGAAGCGGTACAAGTGACCCGCTCAGCGTGTGCACGGTGGCTTTCTTCTCAGGCAATCGATCTTGAGTTGCTACAACATCTCCAACTTCCTCCATGTCCTGAACCTCCTCCTCCAACCTTATCAGTGCGAGCCTGCCAGCAGATGCGTCAGGAGCTGGCAGAATCGGGCAACACACTCACGGCCACAGTTGAGGATAAGGATCCCAACACGCTGTGGTTTGTTGCCCCGTGGGCCATGCTACTTCGTTGGCTAGCTGTTCTGGCGCGGGCTCCGTCTCGGTGGTCTCTCTCAGCGTCTCCAGTCAGTCATATCGTGGATTGGTATCGGTTATGTTTCGACGCGTCGGTCCCGAAGTCCCTACGAAAACGGGGAGAAAGCGCCATATCCCAAAGGAACATCCCGTACGCCTACCCCACGGTCAAACTAAAATGCTGGGATCCCTCACCCACGTGCCCACCCCAAGGTCGTCGTCGCTGTTCGAAGGCTTCGCACTCCTGTGTTCGAAACATTTGCAGCTTCGCGAAGTTCCCTGGGCGTGGTTTGTTTCGGTGTGTGGGCAGGGCTATCAAATATCTGGTCGACGTCGTCACTCCTGGGTGGTCTTTTCGGGATCTGGATTCTGCCCTGGACGAGATCACTTCGGAGTTGACCCTTCTGGAGGCCCCTACGTCGTATAGGTGTACTCGGTGCAATGAGATCATGCATGTTCCTGGTGTGTGCGTTGCAGATGCAGGCCAAGCGTACGAGGCCATCCGATTGGAGCGCATCTGGCGATCTATTGATAACCTTTTCAAGCGTGTAAGGCAACGTATCCCTCACCGCTGCATTTCAGTGCTGAAGTCTCGCCGTTCACATGTCTTCCCAGGTGGCACCATTGTGACGAAGTATTGGGATCGGACGGTGTTCACCATGTCAAGTTTGCGTCGAGCTCTTACAGGCTTTATGGGCTTTCGCTTTTTCCTGTGTGCAGGGTTCTGTCTCACGCAGCTGCAGGGCATCCCGATTGGCGGGCCATTGAGCCCGATCATCTTGCATATAGTGCTCTCGGAATGCGAGTACCTGTCTGATGCTGTGTGGAAAAACCGACAACGCAGGATGTTATGCAAGCGGTATGTGGATGATCTCCTTCTCCTGTCCTATACTACATGTCATAAGTGTCTACACCTACACGTTCAAGATGTATATGGAAAAAACAGTAGTATTCGACGTGGTTCGTACACAATATATTTTACACGGCACTGTTATCTTTCCCTACTTGGAAATGGAACTCCATGTGGCTTTTAATCGGGTTTTGGTCTACTGTGTTCACAAGAATGAAGCTTACGCGCTTACAGGGGATGTATCACGTAGGGCCAAACACAGCATACCACCATATATGGGTTCTCTGAATCGACGACAAGTTTTACAACATCGTAGTGAACTAAAAGGACGTCTACGGCGTTGGGAACGTTTGGGCCTAACCCAGGAGAACCTTATCCTTTTGTATTGCGTGGATGTCCTGGTCTACCTTCGTCTTGGGTATCCATGCTCTCTGATCAAGAAGATATGGTCCATGGTTCTCCCCCCAGGGCCCCGCTATAGTCTCCTGTGGCTTTGTGTCCAACTTACGTTCCAGACTTGTTCTCATCTTCTGGCGCCTCCCTTGTCCGCTGCAGCCGCTTTCACGGCCGCAAGCGAGATTGTGCGAGCCCGTCGTGCCGACGCCGCTCCATCCTCACCTACGCCAGCACATCCAGCCACGGGCGGTCAGAACTGGCCCAAGGGTGGAAAAGGTGGCAGGTCTTGGGGATGCGGCAATTTCAGTGGCGGCGGCAAGGGACAGTTCGGAGGTATGGCTTCTCAATGGCAGAGTATGATGGCGGAAATGCAAGCCATGGGTCAGATGAGCCAGCTGTCGCAGTTGTTGGTCCAGCAGAATGCAGCTGCCCCGACTCCTGCGGGCGCGGCATCTGCCGCACCAGCGAGCCAGGCTCCGACGACCGAGGCAGCTACCGACCTTGTGCAGGCAGTCACTCAGCTTTTGGAGAATCGGTCTAACAAAAACCCGACCGACACGCGCCTCACCAACACCATCAAGCGTCTCCATGAGTTGATGGGCAATTCTACCAGCGACGAGCCTTTCGACCTCGAGAATCACCCGGCCTTCAAGAAGCTGCGTGCCGAGTTTTCAGGTTTATCTGACACGGTCAGCGCTCAGGGTAAGCAGCTTGGAGGGCTTCAGAGGACGGCAGAAGAGACCCAGAGCACCATCAAAGACATGTTCGCGGTGTTCAGGGCCTTCATCAGCACGCCTAACCCCTGGCATACAGGAAAAGGTGGCCGCCCATCGGAGGTTCCGCCCACAGTCCTCCCAGGACCACGGGAACCCACGATCGAGCTCCCTCTGTTCAACAAGGAGATCTCCAGGAGCCTCCACGAGTCCGGCCTCGCAACCTTCGGGATCGGCCTTGAGAGGGCCTCGGCGGTGGAGCTAGCTCAGGCGGTGGCGGATGCGTCCGATAAGCTGCCCTTTGCGGAGTGGTGGTGTGCTCTCCAGAAGAATAAGTCGCTCCCGCAGTGGAAGACGAAGTTAGTGTCCCTTGGCGCCAACGAGACCGACATCAAAAACCTTGGGATGAAGCAGATTGGCGAATTCATGTTCAGTCGCATTACGGAGGATGGCTCGGTGGCCGACCAGAGTCTCCAGACCATCACGATTCCATGAGATCGCGAGTTGCCGCCGAGTGCTGCCGACTACCATCCATGGTTTTCGCGGCAGTGCCTTGGACGTATGATGCAATGCATGGCAGCTTTACTGATGTTGTGGTGTGGCTTGCAGTGTGCCTACCTTGTTCTCGACACCCGTTATGCTTTAGAGTGCGCTCTAGAACAGATGTGCATGAAGTTGTTGACACTTGTACCTTTTGCGGCTTGTAAGTGGCTTACTGGCAGTCTCCTTCAAGGGCATGCTGAATCGTTCCCTTCTGTTGCAAAGCATGGTTTCAGTTTTTCGGCACTTGCCGAAGATCCCTCGGCGGTCAGGGGAATAATGACTACGATGAGCGGGCTTGTGACGTGGTTCATGGGCTAGAAGTTTTCAAAGGACAGCATCTTTAGCCAAGATCAGGAGCGAGATTGACAATCGTTCTTGGTGGGCCAGCCGACGGTGGCAGCAATGCGGTGACACTTGGGACTTCTGATCTGTCGTGAAGCCCTCAGTTGAATTTCTGTTGCCTTGTACAGGCTTTCCCACCCTTCTTTGGGAGGCTTGTGTGTGTGTGTGTGTGTGTGTGTGTGTTTGTTTCACTTCATCCTAACATTGCTGATTGCATTCTTCAGGTTCTGTATTCTACGAATGTTGTATATTCCTGTCTGCAGTTTAGGGGCTGCACACGGGCTCAGATACACTTTTCGGGTGTAGTTTCAGATTTCTGATGTATGTTTGTCGGCGCCAACCAAGTCCTCTTAGAAAACAGGTGCACTCACATAGTTCTGCTCAGCTGCGGTTTCAGATTGCTCTGATATGTTTGTCGGCGCCAACCAATCCAGCTAGGAAATAGTTGCACTCACACGCCTATGTTCGTGAGTTTTCGGTCTCAGATTGATGTGTTCGGTCTGACGGCGCCAACCAGACTAGAATGTAGTTGCATGCGCACACATACTTGCCCTCACAATAACAATGTATCTGATTGTTTGCACGTCGTTTTTTCGCTCTTGCCGTTTTGTCTCAAAACGTTTCTTGGCCAGCTGTCTGGCGCCTTGCACAGGGCAAGGCCAGCGTCGCCTAGGCAGCAGCTGATGTTCAAAGACATGACACGCTAATCAGGCCAGACAGGAAAACATTATCACGATAATGATGTTGTGAATTGTCACTTCAGCAGATTGGTCCTTTGTATCTGGACTCTATGTCTTGTGACGCTGCCGCGATATCTTGGGCTAAGTTCTTTGGGCTTTATCTTGGATGTCTTGGGTGGCCTCAGTGGGCCTTGCAGGGCTTCCTAAGGCGCTCCTTGAGGACTTTGGGGAGACCTACGGGGACCAGGGCACGGAGTTCAAGAGCTAAGATTACTTCTCTTCCCTTCAGTGTGTGTGTGTGTGTGTGTGTGTGTGTGCGTGCGTGCGTGCGTGCGTGTGTGCGTGCGTGCGTGCGTGCGTGCGTGCGTGCGTGCGTGCGTGCGTGCGTGCGTGCGTGCGTGCGTGCGTGCGTGCGTGTGCGCGCGTGTGCGTGCGTCGTGCGTGCGCGCGCGCGTGCGCGCGTGTGTGTCGTGTGTGTGTGTGTGTGTGTGGTGTGCGTGTGTGTGTGTGCGCGCGCGCGTGGGGGGGGGGGGGGGGGGGGGGGCACGGGGGCGGGAGGGAAGGGGGGGGCGAGTTTTTTTCTTGTTTGAATCGACGGCGCTTCTCCTGCAAACAAGCAAGCGGACCGAAGGTGGAGGGCGACGCAAGTCTGTCAAAGAGGACGATGAGGAGAATAGGGGGGGGGGGGGGAGCGGAGGGGGAGGATGAGGAGGGCGGAGGGAGAAAGACAGCACGCGAGACAAAAAAAAAAAAAAAAAAAAAAAAAAAAAAAAAAAAAAACAAAAAACCTACAGCTTTCACTGCTTTGCGGCAGTTGACTGTCAAAGATAAGCGCGACCTGCACGGGAAGCGCAACAGGGTCGCGGCGGGCGGGGGGACTGTCCACGGCGACGACTCCGAGAGCAACGGCGAGCAGGACGAGGATGCGATGGTGGATGACGCCGATGACAGCAATGATCTATTGCGCGAGGGAGACCCCCTGTTCCTCAAGTTCATCCATGGGAAAAAAATGGGCGCGAAGAATGGCGACATGCTGGAGCCAGTCACCTTCTTCACCGAGCCCACCGAGCTTTTCGATGAGGTCATCCACTCGTTCAACATCGGCACGGTCCTGGACTGCACGCCCGGCAGTGGGGCGCTTGCCCTGGCGCGCATTCGGTCAAGCACTCCCTAGATTGGTATTGCTTTCACCAGTGAGCACGCCACCTACCTGTCGGAGCACCTCAAAGCGCTCACCATGCACGAGTTCCGCAACGAGAAGTCCCCGATCTACCAGCCGGGCCTGGTGCAGCTGGAGGGCAAGGGCAAAGCAACTACGCCTGCGAAGAAGGCGAAGGCGACCGACTCCGCCGGCAGCATTGGGAAGACCACGAACCCCGACAGCGCGCGCGAGACCTTGCTCAAGAGGCTGGCGGAGATGAGGAAGTATGCGGGCATGCACGGCAAGAACAAGGGCGATGATGGGGGGGCCGGAGAACTCCGAGGAAGGTGAGGGCGACGGCGGCGAGGGGGGGGGGCCTGAAGCACGTTCGTTCATTATGGGTCGCCCGAGCAGCGTTGCCCCATCACGGTCGTAGGCGATCGCCAGGCGGAGGTAGGGTAACCGCTGCGCAGACATATTGGGCTCTTGGGAACAGGCAGGGGTGGGCGGATGGATCCGCGCAGTGGCGCGCAGTGCCTCGAGCAGCCATGGCGGCTCATAAGTGCGATGGACAGAACGAGTTTTTTAGGCTGCGAGCCCGGATGCGCCAGCGAAGCGTCAAGCAACGCAAGCACAATAAGCAACGTGAGGAGGGGGGGGGGATGAGGAGGAGGAGGAGGAGGGGGGGGGGAGGAGGAGGAGGAGGATAATTGAATGAAGAGGGCGAGGGGGTGGGGGAAGAGGGCAAGGGGGAGGGGGGGGAGCGAGGTGCAGGACCTTTTCTTGCTTGAGCCGAAATCGATTGAACCAAAATGGCTACGGGGGGGGAGGAGGAGGACGAGGAGATGGAGGAGGAAGGGGAAGGGGGGAGGACCCCCACCCCCCTCGACCGCGGCGAGCGATTGGGCGCCGCCTGCCCAGGGCCAAACGTGGACCGCAGACCCCCTGCCCCTCCATCCCCCCTTCCATCCCCCTGCTCCCCCTCTTCTCTCCTTGCTCTTCCTCTCCCCTCTCTCCACTCTGTCGATCCGCGGCTATATGATAAGACAGCGTCCGTGGCTTCGCGCGCTCTTACTTCGTAAAACCACTGCCCCCTTGGTGGCGGGGTTCCTCTGGCAGGCGTGCGATGTCCTTCTCGGATGGATGGTCTCCGGACGCCGACGCGGCCCCGGCGGGCGCGCGCCCCGCCGCGAGCCCTGCCAAAGCTGCCAGCACCCCGGGCCCTCCCAAGTGCGAGGCTCTCAGCGCCAAGGATGCGCGCTCAATGAACAAGGGGGAGGCAGTGAAGGCCAAGCCCGCAGCCACGGCCAAACCCGATGGTGAGCCGAAGACCAAGGTCGGCCCAGTGCAGAGAAAAAACGCTGCCGTGAAGAGGCCCGCGGCGGCCGCGTTGCCGCCAGATGCCGCGCAGGAGGTGAAGCGCCGACCGGCTGGCAATGCTAGCACTTACCTGATCAGCCTCAACATCGAGAAGGAAGGCCAAAACGATATGAAGTTGCACTCCCCGCAGGGGATCGACCACGAGCGCCTCGCCGCGGGGTGCGACTTCGCAGGGGTGAACTCCGCTGGCTTTGCTTTAACATCTCTAGGGGTTGACTTCGCGTCAGTCTTCGCGTCCGACACTAACCCCTTCTGTCGGAATATTATCTACGAGAACTTCGCGCCGTGCATTCTCCAGAAGGACGTGACTAAGCGAGATCCCAAGGACGCACCACCCGTAAAGCTGTTCGCGCTGGGATTTCCTTGCCAACCGCCCAGCAAGCAGGGGCTGAAGATGGGCATCAGCGACCCCCGGGGATTGCTAGTAGACTCGTCTTTTGACTACTTGAGGGCGGTTGGTCCGCGCCCGCGGCTGGTGCTCATGGAGAACGCGCAAGGTTTGCCCGATCAACGCCAGGAGCTGCGCGCCTACATGCTCGACGAGCTCTCCAATCTAGGCTACACCTGCTATCTATATTAGATGCCAGGCAGCGCGGTCTCCCAGCGTCCAGGGGGCGGTGGTACATATGCGCCTTCCGAAATGACACGCGCGAGCCTGGCTTCGAGTTCCCTGAGCCGGTGGGCATGCCTGACGCAGACAAGGCGCTGCAGGAGAAAACAAGAAAGAAAAACAAAAGAAAAACAAGAAGAAGAAGAAGAAGAGATAACCAAAGAGAGAGAGAGAGAGAGAGAGAGAGAGAGAGAGAGAGAGAGAGGGGTGAGAGGGAGAGAAAGAGAGGGAGAGAGAGAGAGAGAGAGAGAGAGAGAGAGAGAGAGAGAGAGAGGAGAGAGAGAGAGAGAGAGAGAGAGAGAGCGAGAGAGAGAGAGAGAGAGAGTGAGAGAGAGAGAGAGAGAGAGAGAGAGAGAGAGAGAGAGAGAGAGAGAGAGAAATAGAGAGAGAGAGAGAGAGAGAGAGAGAGAGAGCAGCGTCGGGCAACAGACTTGCCTGAAGGACCAAACAAGACCGCTACTGCCAATCTCATGAACGCCTGCTCTGCGATCATGAAGAAGGGCGGCGAGCCGCGGGGCACCTACTTCGTGGACATCGCGGCGCCCGCCCAATTTTGCAACGCGCCCCAGAAGCACATCGGCTGCATCACGGCGTCGAGGGGGAAATCTTCGGGATGGTGGATCACGAGCAGGGCCCGCATAATCTCGATGGTGGAATTCTTTCGATTCCAGGGCTTGAACCTCAACTCCATCCGGCGCGAGGGGGTGTCAAACGCGAATCTCGGCAAGATGGCAGGCAATGCCATGAGCGCCAACGTGCTCGAGCGCGCGCTGGCCCGCGCGCTGTTCCACGCTGGGTTAGTGCAGGGGCCGACCAAGGACATCTGGGGGCGGCCTCTCGAGGCGATCAAAAGCAGGTTCTTCTCGGAGTAAGTGGCGCTGCGCGCGCTTTATTTCCGAGGCCCCATGGGTGCGCCCGACGGTGCGGAAGCGCAGCGATCAGCTCAATCGCTGAGGAGGAGGAGGCCCGAGGAAGAGGAGGAGGTCCGGCGGCGCGCCGAGGGGGGCATGGGGGGGGGGGGGGGGGCTCTTAGAAGGCGGGGTGACTTGTAGAAGCCTCGTAGGCTTCTAAGAAGCAGTCGGGGGGCTTCTTAGATTTCGAAGCACCCTGCCTTCTAGTAAGCGCCCCCCCCCCCCCCCCTCGCCCACCTCCCATCGGCGCGCCGCCGAGAGGATGGGGGGGGGGGGAAGAGGCGAGGAAGAGGAGGATGAAGGGGGAAGAGGAGGAGGAGGAGGAGGAGGAGGAGGAGGAGGAGGAGGAGGAGGAGGAGAGACCTTGGAGTAGGAGGTGGACGTATAGACGGACAGATTCTGACAGTAGACGTGTAAATATGCTCGTTCGAGGCTGCCGCGGCTATGATCTCTGGCGGGGAGGGCGGCGGCGAGCTTGCCGGTCAGGCCTGAGGAATGCCCCATCCATGGCTCCCTCTGCTCCCCCCCCTATCCCTCTCCTTCAATTGGCTCCATCCTTACCCCTCCCACCCCGCTCCCCCTCCCTGCCTCCTCCTTCCTCCCTGCCTTCCTCCCTCCTCTCATCCCGCCCGCTCCCTCCTTCCTTCGCTGCGACCTTCCTTCTGGGAGAGCGCCTGCGCGGCATGGGGGGAGATGTGGCAGGCAGCCAGGCAGGCGGGCAGGAGCAGGGGCAGGGGGCACGGATGGGGGCGGCAGTTTCACATGTTTTGAACGTTTCGGGGGGAGGGGGGGGGGGGGGGGGGCGGCCCCCCCCCCTCCTCTCGGGGGCCCTCTTGTTGCCCAGGGCTTGGGTCATTCCGCTTAAATTGGGAATTATGATTTCGCGCTGGAGATTGCGCGCCCCCTCTGGGTCTGGACGGGCCTGGTCGCGACGCGTTGGGGAGTCCATGCCTCCAAGATCGCCCCAGATGGCAATATGGATCAAGGTAGCTTCCAACGCGCTCCAAGACGCCCTAAGACCCCTCCAAGATGGTTGCAAGTGGCCGCGGAGCCCCTGCGGGTCCAGGGCCTCCCATTGGCCCAAGGGGTTCAACTATATTCTCAGAGGCCTTCGGCCCATCCGCATGACCCCCCCCCCCCCCCCCCCCCGAGGGCCCAGGGCCTCCCAGGCCCAAGGGGTTCAATTGCATTATCAGAGGCCTTCGGCGCACCCGCATGACCCCACCCCCCCCCCCCCCCCCCCCCCCTGAGGGTCCAGGGCCTCCCAGGGCCCAAGGGGTTCAACATTATTTTCAGAGGCCTTCGGCCCATCCGCGCGACCCCTCCCCCCGAGGGCCCAGAGCCCCCTTAGGGCCCAAGGGGTTCAACTTTATTCTCAGAGGCCTTCGGCCCGTCCTCATGACCCCCTCCCCCTGAGGGCCCAGGGCCTCCCAGGGCCCAAGGGGTTCAACTATATTCGCAGAGGCCTTCGGCCCTCCGCATGGCCCCCTCCCCCTGAGGGCCCAGGGCCTCCCAGAGCCCAAGGGTTTCGCCCCCCCCCCTGAGGGCCCAGGGCCTCTCAGAGACCAAAGGGTTTATATTGTGCCATGGGGAGCAGATCCCCTTCTTCTTTCATCGATCGCCTCCAAAAGACGACCCCGGAGGCTCTCGAGGGGGCAGCAGAAGACCCCGGCAGCGAGCCCAAACGGCTCTCGAAGGGGCCCCAGGCCCCGGAGAGCGCCTACGAACGCCCGAAGAGCGCTCCAAAAAGGTTCGCGCTCGTCGTCGTCGTCCTCCTCCTCCCCCTCCTCCTCCTCCTCCTCCTCCTCCTCTTCCTCCTCCTCCTCCTCCTCCTCGTCCTCCTCCTCCCCCTCCTCCCCCTCCTCCTCCTCCCCCTCCCCCTCCATGGACCTTCGGCGGAGCTCCCGATGTACTGGGTGGGGGAGACGCATGCGGGAGGCGCCGCTGGGGCCTTCGGTGGGGCTCACTGGGTGCCACAACAAGTGATTATGATGATGGCGATAATGGTGATGATGGCAAGTGCGCCGAAATCATCGGCGGCGGTGATCGTGGGGGGCCGGAGGAGGGGGGGAGGAAAGAATGATGAGTGACACGGGGCGTTGTCTCTTCGGCACGAGGACCCAGCGCCACGGGATGGCTGGGAACAATGAGGGGGGGCTTGAGGAGAAAATATTCAATTAATCGCCTCGCAGTTCCGCTCATTCGGCGAGGTGCGCATGAACACATTTATACATACAGGTGCGCAAATGTATATGCGTATGCTGCGCTGCGCGGACACGCGCGCATGTGTACGTGATATTAATTGCATCGCTACCAAATATTACACTCGTGATCATACAGACAGGAACGTATATACATCCGCATGCACATGATGGCTTCGATAACTGTGTATGTGTGTATATAGTTGTGTGCACGACCCGTGTGCATATGTATTCTCGTTAACATCGCCGTAATCGCCATCATGGCGTCGGGGGCAGTCTCGAAAACCTGCTCGCGTTTTATGACGGCGTCTCGAAATAGATTTTGAGGCGCCCCTCGGGTCGGGGGGTGTTTCGTTTTCTCGGTCCGCATTTTTAGGGCGGCTCGTGTCATTAAGAAACCGAGCCGCCTGATTCAAGATTTTCGAGGCGCCTCGTTCGCGAGGGCAGAAGCGCACAAGTCAGAGGTCAACTGTTCGACCAAGTCTTTTAACCTCCGACTTTTGGCGGAGGGAAGCCCTTGCAGGCAAGGCCAACCTACCCACCTCAAACCAGGGTTGGAAGTGGGTAGCTTTGCCTCCCCCCCCCGCCGGGCGGCCCCTCTCTCTCCTCCTCTTTCGCAGTCGTCTTCCTCGGCGCCTCTTTCCCAATGCGTTTCATGCCTTGCTCCTCTTCCTCCCCCTCCTCTTCCTCGCTCCGAGCCGCGAGCGGTTAGGAAACCATGTTCCTTATTCCCGAGAATTAGGGGCACAATTTTTTTGACCCCCCCGAATTAGGAACGCCCCCCAGAATTAGGAACGCCAGGGTAAACCATCGTCATCACCATGCAATCATCAGCATGGTCGTCATCGGTAGCGCCGTCACCATCATCATCGGCATCAACCATGTCAGAATGCATCAGAGTACGATTGTGACTTGAATATTGTCTCTTTGATTGGGGCGTGCCCAAAGTCGGGCGTTTCGTTTCCTTGGTCTCGCGAGTATGTTCGAAACGCAGAAGATGTCGAAACCAAGTCGCCCGCCCGCCTCTCACTCTTACCCGCAACTGCGGACGCCCCTCACTCTGATCCGCAGCTGCGGGCGCGTTCTTATACTTCCCCGCGTGTGCCGACGAGAAAAACGGGGGAAGAGGGCATTGAGAAACTAATTTTCGATTCCCGCGGCGCGTTGCGCATGTGCCCAGACATTGGCCGATTCCTGTGGCACGAGTCCTTTATGGTTTACGTGTGGCCCCGTAGATTGCCCATATCCTGCGGCGCGCACCCCGCGCAATACTTCAACGCCGTTGTCAGCCAGCCAGGGGAGTCGACCCGCCAGCGCCTCCATCCGTATTCCACCCCCGGAGCGGGCCGCGCCTGCCGCCGGAGACGCCGGCGCCGCCGGTGGGAATCGCGTGGGGCGATCTGCGGCGAGCGCCGAAAGATTTCGCATGCGCCAGCTCGGGCGGCTCTCCGACGAGGCGCTGGAGGCTCTCATAGGCCCCTTTCGGACTGAGGAGACGCCCTCCCTCCCCGTGCTCAGACGCATGTCATCGTCGCGACGTTGCCCCCGAAGAAAACATATTGGGGCGCGCCGCCCCGACGGGGCATGTTCGCGGCCCCTTCTGGCCACGGGAGCGCCCCGGGCGCCCTTCTGGCGGTCTCCCGAGAACAGGCCCGCGAGGCACCGCGGTGCGCAGCTGGCAAAGTCATGGAGGCGTCGGACACGGTTTGGCGCCTATCTCTGTTTGCGAGGGTCGTTGTTGCCAGGGGTCGCTCGCCCGCCGCTTTTGATATGAGTTTTCCACCGAATAATGCGTGTCTGAGCGCGCGTTTGAGAGGTGCGACGAGATCGCGTTCCTCGCGGCAGCCGCCGGGCCGGCTTGCCGCGGGCGTCGAGCTCCACGGCGCGTCAGTCTGCGAGGCGCGACTCGCGCCCCCTTGTTTCTGCGTCGAGGGGGGCGCGGCTGGACGGCCCATTCGCCGGCGATCTCGCCCGAGTCAATTCTTTGGAAGGATTCACTGGAACCGTCTGTGAGTGGATGCTGTCGCGGAGAAACTGATAAGGCCGCGTTTCTGGCGTCCCACGACGGATATGGGGTGGGGCATCCAGAAGCTCATCGGCCTGGCCCCGTCGGGCCAAGTCGCCCGCTGGCGGCCGGGGCGCGGGCGGCGGCGCCGGGGCGCCCTTGGGCGCCGAGGTTGCGCGGGAAGAAGGCGCTGGCCAGAGCGCGGGCGCCAGGCATGCTTCCCCGAACACATCGGCAGGCGAGTTCCTTCGGTTCGGGCGTCAGCCCCCACCCCCGCGCCGATGCTCGCGCCGCGGAGATTCGCTGGGTCTCCAACGCCGATCTGCTCCGCCCCCGCCGCTCCGCCGCCCCGTGGTCGAGCCCGGCGCTGGCGGCAGGTCATCCATTATTGTGCCGCGCTCCGAGAGCTGTCCGACCTGGCTGGCGCAGGTCGCTCCCGTCGTTCGATGGCGCAAGGAAGTGCGGCGCGCCAGGCTGCAGGTTCCACCATCCCTTGGAAGGTTGTCAGCGACTCCTGGCCGGACGTTCCCAGGAAGCCCCCCAGGATTTGGAGGTCGGGCCCGGGCCTTGTTTCCGCGGCCAGGAAATCATTGAAACGTCTGGGGTAGGAGATGCCAGGGTGCGCTTCGCTCATCGCTGGCCTGGGATGCATTGTCGTTGATTTCGCAGATCCCCGCCATGCCGCGCAAATTGTTGCGCGACGCGGATGCTCGCATGCTAGATATGCAGGTAGGGGAGATGGCTGCGTTCCTTCAGAGGGTGCGTTTTGACGTCGCCTCCAAGCGCATGGCCTCGAAAAGCAATGCCCCCTTGGGGACGGGGCCCCAGGGGGCTGCCTGCGCGGGGGCGGGGGGGTGGGGGGTGGGCGGGGGGCCGAGCCCGGCTCAGTGTCGGATCGATGCCAACGCTTTGAGATTTGCCCGCAAGGACGCGACATGGGCGACGCTCATTTGCACGGGACTTGGAAGGGCCCGCAGTTGTAGGAGGAACGAATCGAATTCGTGGTGCGAGCTTGGCGCCCCCATTAATAATCGCAATGCGCCGATCGCTGCAACGAGAGGTGCATTGCCCCACCCTGGCGACTACTACCCCGCCCCTCTGTCGGAAGGGCCCGAGTCTGTGCAGTGGTTCGTTGGCCCCCCGATCCGCGTGCGATTGGACGGGGTGTATTTGTCGATGGCTCGTGCACCCGACGCGCCATCAAGGCCCTTTTCCGGGGCGACCTAATATAAAAATGTGAGGTGCCCGAGGATGGGGCCATGCAGCGTGAGATGCAATGTCTTGCGCCCGCCCCTTGTAGGCATACCTTTTTTCGGCGGGCCCCTGCGCGCGTTCGCGAGGCGCCATCTTTTTTTTTCGAATGCCTTAACGTCCTCAAGCGAGTCGGGGGCCCTCCGGAGGATCAAGGCTGGTTCAAGATTTTTTGCATGTAGGGCACATCCAACAGGTTCGGTTCGACCCGACGATTTCTCATGTCAAGGGCCCCGCAATCATCAAAACCCATTCGCTGGTTCAGGGGCCCGACCTTTCTGATGGGGAATTTTCCATCGTGCTAGGGATAACGCGGCTGATTGAGGCGCTCAGTTGGCCGCGCGCTCTTCACCCGAGTGACCCAAACGCCATCATCCATATCCGACATTATTGTCAACGGTTTGTGTATCCTTGCCATGTGTCTACTCGGCCAATTCGCACCAGTGAAAGCGGACGGCGAAGTCGAACCCATCCCACCGTTCACAACAGCTAGAGCCTCCAGGCCCTTGATGTTGGTTTGTTCGAATCGGAGGCATGTGGCGGTGCGATGGTAGCTGTCGTTCCACGCAAAGGCCCGCTATACCAAGGAACCCATGGGAGCGCCGAGGCCCCGTGCTGAGTGGTGTTTTGGGGAGGTTCAGGCCCTGGACGTTGAGGCGGTCGCAGCCAGCCATAACTGTTTAATGATGTTGTTTTTTTGGCATGCGCAGTACGTTACGGCATACGTTTCGATTGTTTCGTTTGCTCAGTCATACAACGTTGGTTTGAAGGCGCGCTTTGGAGAGGCATCATCTTATGCACGACAAGTACAAACTTGGGATCCCTTGTGATTCAACGCCCCTTGGGGCCCCCATCGAAAGGCCCAGGCAACGAGTTTTGCTTCTCTGACGTTTTCTGTGTGTCTCCCTCTTTCTTTCTTAGTTTTTTTTTGTCGTTATCTCTCTTTCTCTCTCTTTCTATCCCTCTTTGCGGCAGGAGAAGCAAGAGCTTGCGTTTCAAGCCAAACTTGACTCTCTACGCGCAGTTGTCGCAAGCGCCCCGTAGGCATCTGGCCACGCCAGCGCCGCGCAGGAGGGACAGCTCAGACAGGGCTGAGGGTCGCCCCGCCTCAGTCCTTTCCGAGGTTGCAGGTTTTCCGCCCTCCTATCTCGTAAGACTCGCTTCCCGGGGAACTTCCCATGGTGTCCGCCACAATTGTGGGTCGAAGTGTCTAGTTGGGCCTGATCCTTGGTCGTTGTGGTTGGAGCCCCCTGGCAAAACAAAACGATCTAAAGGGTTTCAGTGGCGCCGGACGCGCGGTTTCTCAGGCAGTTTGACGGTCCTCCTTGGACCGTCTCACATTTCATTTTTGCTTATGGGAATGTATGTGGCCGGTCTGGGGGGCCGTTCGGGCAGTCTTGGGATTTCGGAAGCCCGAAAAGGTGAGAAAGTGAAGCACGTATTAGCCGGACGCCTTCGTTCTCAGCCTCCTGAGGCCATCTCGATGTTTGTGAGGATCTTTTGGCGTGTGGGAGCCCTAAGGCTCGGAGGCGCGCTGATAAGCTCTAAGTCTAGGACGCCACGGGGAGTGTATCTCGATGCTCCGAGGGCCCCCCCAGGGCTCGGAGGCGCGCTGATGAGCTAAGGCCCCACCCCAACACAGGTTTCCCTGTAGCAGGATGTCGGATTCCGGGAGGGAGGGAGAAAACCAGACGCCTCTCAGCCCCGGCATGCGGGGGTCATCGGACTTTGTTTACGTCCCGATCAACTTCACTCAGATGCTCGGTGTCGGATATGCGTTCGTGAATCTTACCTCTCAGGAGAAAGCGGAGGAGTTCATACTAGCCTTTGAGGGCTTTGATGGCTGGGAATCGTCGTTCTCCAAAACGGCATGCGCTATGCATTGGAGCGTGTGCCAGGGCCTCGACGAGAACATCAGCCGCTATCGGAACAGCCCCTTGATGTGCGATGACGTGCCGACGTTCTACAAGCCAGTCCTCTTGAAGGACGGCGTGCGAATCGAGTTCCCCAAGCCGACCAAGCAGTTGCGCACTTTGAGGCGCCGCAAGGCTAAGCAGCAGGAGGGCGAGGGCGAGGGCGAGGAGTGAACGGACAGGAATACAGTACTTACGTAGGTCGCGCGCGTACGCTTAGTTTTTCGTGGCTCTTCTCTGTGGTGCTCCTCTCGTTTTCCATTATCCTTGATCCTCTGCGATCAACCTAGTGACCTTGCTAGTGGGTATGCAGTTGCGCTGTCGCGCGCATCCGCCAGCGCGCTTGCAGAAGCTGCACAGCAACGCTGCGGGATTGCAAGGCCGCAGCGTTGCATCGTTGGAGTGTTGCATCTTCGTAGCCTCGTGGTTGCCTCTCTGGGGCCTTTCTTATGCCTCGTCGCTGTCTCGTCTGATTACCTCGGTTGCCACATGTTGATTCCCGTGGTTTTGGGACAGGCTTGGTGGGGTTGGGGAGGGGACTTAAGACGTCATGCGCTGTATGCAGTCTGTCCTGGGGTGGGTGGGGTGTGTGGGGGTATGGTTTTCGATGGTCGTCCAGTGAGTCTCCAGATAATGCAATAACCTGTTAGTTCAAACCCTCCTGTGTTTTTGGGTTCTTGTCCCCCATATCCTCAGTTTCGGCGTCTTGCTATTCCCCATCTAGAAAATAGTGTCTGGGGCGCATCCTTCATCCCTCCTCTTCCCTTCTCCCTCTCCTCATTCACACTCAGACTCACTCACAATCAGACTCGATCAAATCCAGACTCACTCACGCTTATAGCCACCCGTACTCAGACTCGACACACATATTCATATGCGCTCGTACTCAGACACACTCTGACTCAGATACACTTACACTCATATCCACTTCTCGCGATCAGACTCGTACACAATCAGAGTTACGCACACCTAGACTCACTCACACTCAGACTCACTCACACCGACCACTCATAGTCAGGCTCGTCTCACACTCAATTTGTGAGGGTGTCTCGAGCGAGGCGCTGGCTTCAGCATGTCAAAGGAAAGCCACCTGAGGGTATTTTATGGGCCCGTTCGCGCCCAGAGTGTGGGGGTGTCTCTGGCGGTTTTCCTGTTTGGTTGCTTGGACTTCTTCGCTGTCAGAACATAGTGTGATGATGTCTTGAGCGAGGCGCTGGTTCCAGCAACCCAAGGGGGAGCCGCTAGGGGGAACTTTTAAGGGCCCGTTCGCCACCAGATTGTGGGGATGCCTCGGGCGGTTTGCCTGCTTGGTGCCTTGGGCTTCGGTGATGTCGGAGCAGATTGTGAGGATGTATTGAGCGAGGCGCTGGTTTCAGCACCCAAGGGCGGGGGCAGGGGCTCCGGGGCGACACAGAGTATTCACTGGCCCGTGCGCGCCCACATTGTAGGATGTCTGGGGCGGTGTCTTGTCTCGTTGCTTGGAGCTCTTTCCAGAACCCATACTGGTGAGGACGTCTCGGGCGAGGCCCTGGCTTCAGCACCCAAGTGGGAACCGCCAGGGGGTGTTGCACGGGCCCACCCGTTCGCATCCAGACTGCGGGAATATCTCGAGCGAGGCGCTCCTTTTGCGGCTGTGACTCCTTCTTTTCTGAGCAGACCGCGAGGATGTTTCTAGCCAGTCAGACGAAACGCTGGTTTAGGTACCCCCCCCCTCCCTCTCCCTCCCAGGCCCCAAGAACATCCCGATGTAGCAGGCACAGCATCTGGGCACTCCAAGGGGGAGCCGCCAGGGATCGTTCAGTCGCCACAGGCTAGGATTTTCTCCCGCTCAGACACAGGCGGGAGCGCCAGGAACTGAGATGCACATGTGGGGACCTCCGCGTCGAGCAGTCTTCTCCCCGCGGCGCCGCGCGCCTCCCCCTCCTCCCACTACCGCCCGCCCATCCTCTCCGCTCTGCCGCTGCTTCCGCGTCGCACACTGCATGTTGCGGTCGCCGCTGCGGTTGTGCTGCAGTGCTGCCCGGCTGCATGCTGTTCGACACACCGTTGACACGTGTCTGTGCCCCATGGGAGCTCCACACACGTCCTCGGTGCGGGCGCCCGCGTGCGGGCCCGCACCCATTTCGCCACTCCCTGACCCCCCACCCGGCCCCCACCCCCGCGGACCGTGCCCCACAGGGATGAGCTCCACCCACGACCTCGGCGATGGCGCCCGCACGCGGGCCCGCGCCCAAGTCGGCCCACCCCTCACGCGGCTCGTGCCCCACAGCGAGTTCCACCAGTGAGGGTGCCCGCATGCGGGCCCGCGCCCAGTTCGGCAAATTCCCCACACGCATCGTGCCCCATAGGGAGCTCCACCTAAGGTGCCAGTGGGCACGGGCACATGGTGGCCCCGCGCCCATTTCGGCACACATTCGCACACTCGCACACTCGCACACACACACACACACAACACACACACACACATACACACACTCTGGTTGTTTCGCTTCCCGGCCAGTTTCACATATTTCACGCAAGGGGGGAGGTACGGGCACCGTCGCGAGTACTTAGGTGGGACACGCGACACGCGACACGCGCACACACATATACACACGCACACACACACATACCCATACACACACGTACTTTTTGGCGTCACGGTCCCGCGCGCAGCGACGCACGGGAGTAAGTCAGGCAGTCGAATCCGCATGCACGCACACAAGCACACACACGCACACTTTCTATGTATTTATTTCTTTATCTCTCTCTCTCTTTCTCTCTCTCTCTCTCTCTCTCCTGTGTTCTTCTCTCTCTCTCTCTCTCTCTATATATATATATATCACACGCACACTTGTTTTGCGTCGCGGTCACGTGCGCAGCGACTCATGGGAGTCAGTCTGCCTGTAGAGTGCGCACGCACTCACACACACACACACACACCCACCCACCCACCCACACACACACACACACGCACGCACGCACACACAACACACACACACAACACACATTCTTTTTGGTGTCGCGGTCGCCCGCGCAGCGGCGCACGGAAATCTGCCAGCCAGTAGAATCCGCACGCACACAGTTTTTCGCATCGATGGCGAGTTTGCAGTGGGACGGTCGACCCGCCTCACGGATCATGCCCCATTGGGAGCTCCAAGTCAGCTCCGTCTCGCGGTGCGCAGCACTTGAGAGGGCCGCTCCCTGCTGCACTCGCAGTTCGTAGGGTGTGACCATTCGCCAGGCTAAGGGTCCAAGCATCCGCTGAGGGAAGGCACATGGGAGAGCTTCTCTATAAACTCGGGCCATCCTGACTTCCCGGCGCGCCAGGAAGCAGGGTCTGACCCCGTTTCTGAGGAATCGGATGATTCTGGCAGAGTGTGTGGAAACAGGCGCCAAAGCCCAAAGCTGCATCTTTGCATGCGAGGCCTTCGCCGAATCAGCCCCTGGGAGGACAGAAAGCCCGCCTTCTCACGTCGTTTCCAGAGCATTGTGCTATCCGCCAAGCCTGGCGACTCCCAGACGCAGGGCCCCCGAATCCAGGACACAGTCCGATGGGGCCAGGCCATGTCTGCAACGACGGAACGCTCTCAGAGCGTTCCAGAACGCTCCGAGAAGGCCGCGGCGCCCGCATGGAGGGGGACGGGGGGGGGCCTCTGGACCTCTGCTTAGTGCGACTGTTTGCAGCAGTGCGTCTTACGGGGGAGGCCTCACCTGCTCGAAACAGGCGCCAAAAACAACCACGGTCTACTCCATTGGGGGGGGGAGGGGGGTAGCGAGGGCCCGCGCCGATCGGCAAAACAATCAGTAAGAAAACGAGCACCATGCGCATCTCGCCCGCGCCCTTTCCCTGCACAGCAAAAAGCCTCCCTCCAGAGCCGCCGGATCTCAGAGATTCTCGATTCATCCTCACCCGAATTCATCCTCGTCCTAGCTTCGTGTCAGTACTACGAGAGAAGACTCTGACATTCCTACCCTGAGGAAGTGAAGAGTGGAGCATGCTTCGACACCCCTCGGCAGTTCCCTTGTGCGCACCGGTGTCTTCTTTTATCCAGAAGTCACTGTTCTCCAGGGGTCCCTGACGGCCCTGCGTTTCTGCGCGGGAGGTTTTCTCGCAAAACCGGCCCTTGGCCTGACTGGAGCGTCGCGGGGAGGCGGGACGGAGCAGGGCGTGGCCCGAGAGGGGCGCACGGCTCGGGAGGGCAATGGGCCAGCACGGTCCCCGCATACAGCAACAGCAAAAACTGGCCCAGGGGGGAGGGGGCGAGGGAGGGCGGAGGGAGGAGGGAGGAGGTGAGGCTTCAGCGGAGTAAGCTCACATGAGGGGAGGAGCAGGAGGAGGAGGAGGAGGAGGGGGAGGAGGACCAGCGTAAAACCACGAGTCATCGACGATGTTGAAATACAGCCTCCGTCCAAGTTCCCTCTTCGCATGCCCCTACAAGGGGACATTTCCACTGAGGGAACTGCCGTTGGGAAACAACCGTGTGAACACCTTGAAGCTTGCCAAAACACCATTACAGGACTTCAACGCCACGAGGCAACATGACTATACGTCTTGGCGATCCCGAATCGCGCCAAAACGCCGTTCCTGGCACTTCAACGCCGCGACTCAACGTAACTGTTGCGCCCTGGCAATCCTGAATCCTTCCAATTCGCCATCTTTGGTACGTTAAGCATGGGAACCATTGAAGTTCTTGCATATGGTCAAAACGAAAAGGAGCCGCTTTCAATCCGTGAAACTATTATTAATTTGTTTGAACGAATGTACACGGCGCAATGGCGAGAGCCACACATTGAAAACCACCCGCTCTCAACCCGTGAAGACCTTGCATTAGTGTAAGAATAATGTGCGCGGCGCTAGGGCGAGAGACACATTTTGAAAACCACCCGCCCTCAATACATGAAGCTCTTGCACGTTTTTAATGGAATGTGCGCGATGCTACGGCGAGGGCCTCATTTTGAACACCAGCCGCCCTCAATACGTGAAGCCCTTGCAATTGTTAAAGACGAATGTGCGCGGCGCTAAGGCGAGAGCCACTTGTTGAAATCCAACCGTCCTCAATCCGTCAAATCCTGGCAATGCTTTAAACGAATGTGCGCGGCGCTAAGGCGAGAGCCCCTCCCTCAGCACATGAAATCCTTGCTGCACTATTTTAACGAATGTGTGCGGCGCTAAGGCGAGGGCCTCATTTTGAGAACCCACCGCCCTCAATTCGCGAAACTCTTGCAATTGTTTACGCGACTTTGCGTGGCGCTCAGGCGAGAGCCGCCGTTGAAAACCACCCGCCCTCCATCTGTGAAGCTGTTGTCACTTTGCCGTCCTTTCGGCTGGTCCCAGTGTGCGACAGGAAGGAGTTACTTATAATGAAACGGGAGGAGGAGGAGGAGGAGGAGGAGGAGGAGGAGGAGGAGGAGGAGGAGGAGGCGCGCGCCAGGAGGCGCAAGAAACTGAGGCCACCAAGCGGGCTTCCCGGCACCACTTCTGGGGAACTTTCCTCCTCCCACTTCTCCTCCTATTGTGTTTGTTGCGCTGCGCCAGCAGAGGCTATCGGGCCGCCACGTCATGCCACTGGTGAGGAACCAAGGAAACCCGATTTGCCCTCCCTCCTCCCTTCCTCCTCCTCCTCCACCTCCTCCTCCTCCTCCTTCTCCTTCTCCTCCCATTCCTCCTCCTTCTCCTCCCATTTCTCCTCCTCCTCCTTCTCCTCTGGCCTCTCGGAACAACTCCCGATCAGCTGCGGAGCGGTCGGCCAGCACGACCCCCTGCGCCTCGGGCTTCATCGGGATCGAGGTCCTGCCAGGGTCTTGGTGGGCCGAGCGGTCCAGCAGATTGTGCGACAGCAGCTTAGCCGAGAGCCGTCGATGGCCGTGCTCTTGTCCCATCGAAAAATGTACCTGGTGCCGCATATGGATCGGTGTCTCCTCGTGGGGGGGCAGTGGTCAATGCTTGAGGGCAGGATGGTTAGAATCACCTTTGCAGGCTTGTCGGAGCGCCTCAGTTTGCCAGTTGCAGTCGTTATCGTCCTACCGTTTGGCAGGAGCACCATCAGTATCAAGAGCGGAAGTGGGAGGGAGGGAAGGTGGATGAGGAGACGAATGGGGGAGGGAGAAGGAGGAAGGGAGTAATGGATGGATATGTAGGGAGAGTGGGGGATGTAAGTTGGGGGAGAGCGGGAGGAAGGACCATGACGAGTGATGGCGAGGGAAGATACGTGAGAGACAGTTGGGGAAAGGAGGATCGATCTTCGACGGGGGAAGATTGATGTGGTTGGAGTACAAGTAGGGAGGAAATACAAACGAGAGTCCTGATCAGGACAGCGCGCTCATCCCCGCATGCCGTTGGCCCCCGAAGCCGATGTGAGCGCGGGCGACTCCAAACCCTGCCGACTAAATCGTTTGAGACAAAATGCCGCGGACAACGATTGCGTTTGAATCGCGGTGTGTTCTTCATCTGTATGTCTTCCATCGGCTTTCACATATTCCGGTCCGCGGGGAGCGCTAGAGAGGGGCCCAGCTATCAGCCGCGAGGGGAAACCTCCCGTCGGGCTTCCGTCGCCGGCGTCGGCACCACCTTTCCTCGATTGCCCATTGTCCATCATGCTACAGCCCAGACCCTCGCCGCACGCATTTCTTCGGCACGTTGTACTCCGAGGGTGCGACGACCGTCAGCTCATCTCCGCCCATTGCGAGCATTTGCTGAAGGTCCGTCGGCCCAGTCGGGTGGCTAAAGTAGGCTGTCCAGTCCCCTGTGCAACGACGGCGCAGCCGTTGTCGCCAGGCTCGGAGGTGGCTAGGTTACGTCCTGTCTGGCACACAACGCTACGCGTGAGGAGAAAGCCGGCCAACCTGAAACTGACCCCAGCGTTTCGCATCCCAGGGCTCCACATGCGCAGCCATGCCGGACGACTCCAGCTGCTCGTCAGCACTTGTGGCCACGCTGGCGCTTGCCTCTCAGGCCGCGTTGCCCACGGCCCAGCCCATGGGGAGGGTTGCCCGAGCTGCCGGCGGGTTGGACATGGCCACGCCGGAGGGCTCCTGAGGAGGCCCGCCGCCTTCTGAGACGGCCTTCTCCTTCTCACTTCCCCCCAGGCTCGCCGCCGACCCTCACCCGTGTGCACGAACACGATGGGCAGAAACATCCACGTGCCCAAAGTCTTCCTCAAACTCGCCCTCGGCATCTGAGCCGCATCCGTGCTTGGGCACGGGATGGCCCGCACGTGCTTCGCGAGCCGTCCCGGCACGCCTGCCAGCCTCGCCCCTCGCAGGGCCTCCGTCCCCACAGAGCACGCGGCGGGCGTCGATCAGAGACATCGGATACAGTGGAAGTCCATGCCAAGAAACACCCTGCTCGCCTCCAGGCTGCCCTGGATTTCCTGGGTTTCGATGGTTTTGCTATGGAAGGCGCGACGTTCCCACTTCCTGGGGTCTCAGGGTTGGGTTTCTTGTGGAGACGTCTTGCGGTCGAGCTCCTACTGTACAAGCACGTCCCATGACGGGCATCGCCACATTCACAAGTTGCGCGCACTCTCTGTAGCGCTGCCAGACAGCCGTCGTAAAAAACCTTGCTCGTACCTCGCGCGGTGGCAATCTCCCAATTGAGGCTGCCCACCGCGGTGTTTTTGCCGCCGCGAACGCCGCCCTCATGCGGAGCACTGCGAATGCTGCGAGCAGCACGGCCAGTGTCGCGTACCAGAGTCGACCTTGCCCTGAATTCGGCGGCGAGCGAGGGGGGGCAGTGAGAAGGAGAAGGCCTTCTCAGAAGGCTCGAAAGTCCCCCAGCCTTCTGAGAAGTTTTCTAAGCCTTCCCCGAGGACCAAACAACTTCTCAGAAGGCGCGAGGGCTTCTGAGAAGTCCCGCCGCCTTCTGAGAAGGCCTTCTCATTCTCGTTTCCCCCTCGCTCGCCGCCGATGAATCGCCGCCAACACTAAAATGCTCCACGAGCACCTGCAGCGCTGTGGAGACACGGCCGGTGCCCATCACCGTCGTCTGTAGGAGCATCTGCCGCGCCCCCTTTGTGGTCGCGTTCTGAACGCCCTCGTTGGTCAGGGAGTCGTTCTTCAAACCGGGGCTGGACCTAAACGGTGCTTTGGTCATCTCGTGGGTCGTTTGGTGTTTCGGTTTGTCCTGCGTTCAAGGCGAAGCGAAGGCCAAACTAGGAAGAACAACAAACAAAACGAAAACGAACAACACCGTTTGGGTTCAGCCCTATTGGTCAGGGAGTCGTTCTTCAGACGTTCTCCATCAAGAACTCTTCGACCAGCCGCGCCACGTACGGCCGGGCCAGCGGGAGCGTGTGACTCGACGGGAATCCAAACGTCATACGCATCAATCTGCGGAGCTCCGCGCACCTGTCTTGGATCTGCGCTGTGCTTCCCCTGGCGGCGCCTCCAGCGCCGCACCCGGCGAATCCGGGCGCCGGTGCCGGGGCCCAGCGCCGAGCGAAGAACTACGCGCAGACCTCCGAAAAGCGATGTTGACGCCGTTGTTGGTTCTTCTATTGGCATTTGGCCCTGCTGCCCGCGACACCACACCCAGCATCCGTCCTCCCTGGCGAGACGCTGCTAGCGGAGCGGTCGTCGCTTTCGTAGTCCTCCCCTTGTGCTCTGTCGGGGTCATGACCACGCCCTTGAAGCCGCTGCGAGCACCTGGGCGACCAGAGCGAGAGAGAGAGAGAGAGACAGAGAGAGTGGGAGGATGGGATGGAGAGATACGAGGAGGGAGAGAGGGATGATTCAGAACAGGACGAACGACCGAGGAGGACGAGGATAACGACGAGGATTAGCAGGATCAGGAGAAACAGAGGAACGCGAGTAATTCGCGCGGGGAGAAGGACGACGAGGATTTGGACCATGATGATGATGAGGGATAGGTTGTAATGCAGGAAGATGGAGGAGGAGGAGGAGGAGGAGGAGGAGGGGAGGAGGAGGGGAGGGAGGCAGGGGGAACAGGAAGAGGACGAGTAAGGAGAGGATCAGGAGGGAGAAGGGGGATGCAGGGTGGAACCTCTGGAACACGAGGGGATGCAGGGACGAGGGCGGGGGGGAGGAGGCAGGAGAGGGCACGTATGTGGGGAGGGTGGACGAGGGGGGAGGAGAACACAGCCAGGGGGAAGAGAAGATGATTTCACGGGGGATGCGGAACGGGCGCGAGCGGATGAACACACGCATGATGCGGAGGAGCACACGCATGAGGAGCAGCTACGCCCCAGACGCCTCGACGTCTCCCTCGGGACCGGCCCTGCATCCCCACGGCCCCCGGGGGGCCCGGCAATCTGCGCCGTGAAGAAACGCCACGACGGGAGTCGTCGCCCCCCCTTCGGGCCGACTTAGCAGACAAGCGGGGCCGAGAGCCTCGGTGGTGAGTTCTGTGGATGATGTGATGCTCTCGCTGATGGGCCTGTTTTCCACCACCACCACCACCATAGGTTAGAGGGGTGAAGGAGGTGGAGGATGAGGAGGAGGAGGAGGAGGAGGAAGAAGAAGAGGGGGAGCAGGACCCCCTCCCCCCTCCAACTTGATGGTGGTGATGGTGGTGGAAAACAGGCCCATCTCTCGCAGCGTCGGACCCCCCCCGCGGCTCTCAACCAGTGGTGCAGAAGTCTGGCCTGCAGGGGTTCGGCAACGCGCAGAGGGGGGTAGGGGGAGGGGGGAGAGCGGACTTCGAGGCGGGAGGATATCTGGACAGGTCGTGGAGGGTGAGAGGGTCCGCCGCGTGCGTGAGGCCCCGGTGAGCCGCTGTAGGTGTGGCCACCCTCCGTTGCTTTAGTTTAATTCGTCGCGGCGTGCCCCGCTTTGACTGGACTCGACGCCGGCGCGCTCGCCCGCGGCCGCTGACTAAACAGTGTCTTCGCAATGCAGTCTTCAGGGTGCACTGCTAGCGTGCGCTAGCGCCTGGTAGTCGAAGGGACACCGCCCATCTAGCGACGACCAGCGACGACGAGGACCGACTTGGCGCAACACTGGCGCCGGCCAGCGTCGATCCCCGAGGGCCAGCAAGGTGGTATATGAGGCTCCCTTGCGTTGCTCGGGCCGAACGAGAAAGGGGGGACAGGGAAAGGGGGGGTCACGAAATCTGCTGGATGCAGCTGATTTCGGCCCCGCCGCCGGGCCCATTCCTCGGGCCATGGGCGCGCGCTGGCGCCTGGAGGTGCTGGGAAATCAGCTACGCGAGCTGATTCTCTACCCTACACTGTGCTATCCCCCCATTCCGTTCCCCCCGAGTTGCCACCGAAGGGGGAGGCGCACGGGAACCTCGGCAGCGGAGGTGGCCGCCCCGCTCCGCAGCGGCACCGCGCCAGGGCCCCGCCCCCGCCCCGCGCCGCGCGCCCGACCGGCCGGCCACCTTCGCGCCGGCGCGGCGCGGGCGGGCACGGCGCCGCCTCCTCTTGGAGTCGGCTGGGGGTCCGAGGTGGCCCGGCACTGGCGCGGGCCAGCAGGAAGGGGGGGGAGAGACCCGAGGTTCAGGGACCGAGGCAGTCCTTTCAAATTTTGGGCCTCGGGCGGCCGTTGTCGGGCCCTGGGGCCGTCGAGCACGGATCCGGATTGCAGAAAGCTCGCCGGAGGAACCCCAGAAGGGGTCGGGGACGGGTTTTGCACGGATTTGGCTTCATCCCTCCTTCTTGCCGATGCTCTGGGATCCCAACCAGCCAGTTCACGCCCCCTGGCTGCCTCCAAGCTTCCTCTCCTCGAGTAACAAAGCATTTCATGACCAGACACTTCTGGAGCTCCGCGCGGATTGCTCGGATCGGCGCGGGGCTCCCCCCGGCGGCGCCGCCCTTGGCGCGCTAGGGAGGGGGCTCCGCGCGCAACGGAGGGGGTGAGTCGCTGACCCAAGACATCTGCGCGGACCTCAGATCAGGCGATCGCAAACATGGATTAAGGGGGCGCGGATTAGCGACGGGTCCCGTTTCCATGGGAAATCGCGGATTTCCGCCACCGACCGAGGCGGCACCGGCCGCATTTTGGGGAGGGCACCTCCCCCGATCCATGGATTTGGGGACCGCGCGCCAAATCAATGGATCGCTGATCCATGTTTGCGCGCCCCCGATCAGAAGAGAGATTGTGTTTATGCCATCTTTTGTTCCTCTATACAGGAGGCCCCGCGTTGGGACAGAAGTCCAGGGCCGGGAGCTTGGCCGCAGGGCAGGCGCACTCCCGGGGTAGCCCGCGCTGCCCACCCGCTGGCGTATCGCCGCGGACATGGAGGATGCGGGCACCACGCACATGGCGCAGCTGAGTGACATGGACCAGTTCATGATCCCGGGGGCGGCTGGCGTCACTCTCCGCCCCAGTCCAACCTCTCCTTCGACCTTCGGTGGATGAGGAGGGCGACTCCTCCTCCTCCTCCTCCTCCTCCTCCTCCTCCTCCTCCTTGTCCTCCTCGTCCTCCTCCAGCTCTTCCCCTTCTTCCTCCTCTATCTTCCCTTATAGATAACTCCCCCCTGTCGACCCACCCGACGTGCTCGGCAGGCAGGGTCAGGCGTTTCGCCCAGCTAAATGGTTGGTCTTGAAAAACTTGCGGCCTGTGCCGCCTGGTGGGCCCCCTCGGGGGCGCCCCACACTGGAGGGCATGCCCAGGTTGCGCTATGTTGCCGCCCGTGCCGCCTTATGGGCGCCTCGTGGGCGCCCCTTTCGCTGCGGGGTCTGCTGAGGTTGTGCCACGTTGCCGCCTCGTGGGCGCCTCGTGGGCGCCACATGCTCTGCGCATACACGGCGTAGATGTCTCCACATAGTTTGCACCGCCCATACGTCATGCCGTATCCCCACATATCCGTAAGGGCTTCGCCCCCATGCCGCCGGCCCCACGCTCTTAGAGTGGGACGTGCCAGAGCTTTGTTGGGATGACTGGACGCTAACGTGAAGCAAAGTCGGGATTTTACGCGAGGGCCAGTAATACTTTACAACGGTGTATGGCTTCGGTGGCGCGAATATCAGGTCATTTACAACGGTTTGCTGTTTCGGAGACGCGATCATTGCATAATTTACTAGGTTTGTAGCTTCGGGAACGCAACTATTGTGTAATTTACGATGGCTTATGGCCTCGGGGACGCGAATATGGTATAACTTGCGAGGGTTTGCGGCCAGACGAGAATATTGTATAATTTGCGAGGGTTTGTGGCCTCAGGGGACGCAAGCATGGTGTAAGTTACGAAGGTTTATGGCCCTGGGGACGCCAATGCTAAATACTTTGAAACGGTTTATGGCTCCGGGGGCGCGATTATCATGTAAGTTATTAGGGGTTGGCGTCGGGGACGCGTACGAATATTTCGCAAGTTTTGAAGGCGTATGGCTTCGGGGCGCGCGAATCTTGCAGAACTTACGATGGTTTACGGCCTCGAGGACGCAACCATTGCGTATGTTACGAGGTTGTATTGTTTCGGGGACGCGAATCTTGTCATTATACAAAGGTGTATGGCCTCGGGGGCGCGAATTCTGTATAATTTATCAGGGCTTATGGCTTCGGGGACTCGAATATTGCGTAGTGTACCAGTTTATGGCTTCGGGGACCCGAATATTGTGTAACTTACAAGGGTTCATGGCCTCGGGGACGCGAATCTGACGTAACCTACTAGGGATTATGGCCCCGAGGACGCGAATATGACGCATTTTCCCGGAAAGGGCTGAGGCCCAGGGTTCTCTTTTTCCCGGAAAGGGCTCCGTCCCAGGGTTCTCTTTTAGTTCCCGGAAACGGCTGAGGCCCAGGGTTCTCTTTTAGTTCCCGGAAAGGGCTGAGGCCCAGGGTTCTCTTTCAGTTGGTTTGCCACCAGTTTTGACTTGAAGGGGGCCGGCGGAATTATTTTGTCATAAAATACGAGGTCGAAGAGGGCCGGCGGAATTATTTTTGAGGATATCTCGAGCGAAACGCTTATTTTTCAGAATTTGTTGAGGATGTCTCGAGCGAAACGCTTGTTTTGTGTTATAGAATGTCCTCTCCTGGGGACCAGAATTCAGAGGATCTTTCAAGTGAAATGCTTGTTTTCACGTGGTCTTGAGGATGTCTCGAGCGAGACGCTTGGTTTCACGCCTCCAGGTTGCTCAGGCAGAGGTCTAGCGCTAGGATTTGTTGAGGATGTCTCTAGCGAGACGCTTGGTTTCACGCGTCCTCGCCGCCCAGGCGGATGTCTAGCATGAGGATGTGTTGAGGAAGTCTCGATCCAGATGTCTGTTTGCTCGTGTCCAGGTTGCCCAGGCGGATGCCCAGCATGAGGATGGGTTGAGAATGTCTCGAGAGATACTCTTATGTTCACGTGTTCAGGTCGCCCAGGCGGATGTCTGACATGAAGATGTGTTGAGGATGTATCGAGCGAGACGTTTGCTTTCGCGTGTACAGGTCGCCCAGGCGGATGTCTAGAATGAGGAGGTGTTGAACACGTCTCGAGCGAAACGCTTGTTTTCACGTGCCCAGGTCACCCAGGCGGACGTCTCACATGAAGATGTGTTGAGGATGTCTCGAGCGAACCACTTGTTTTCACGTGTCCAGTTCGCCCAGGCGGATGTCTAGCATGAGAATGTGTTGAGGATGTGTTGAGCGAAACGCTTGTTTTCACGTGTCCAGGTCGCTCAGGCGGATGTCTAGCATGAGGATGTTGACAGGATGTCTTGAGGGAAACGCTTGTGCCCAGCACGTTCCGTAGCGTGTCCCCTTGGCACGTCCCGCGGTGCGTTCCCATGCGACGTTCCGCGGCGCGTCCTCCTGGCATGTTCCCTTGTCAAGTAGCGTTTCGGCAGCTACTATGTGTTCAGGCAGCTCGAGCTCACGATCCAGATCAGTCAGTTCGGTCAGGACTCAGATGCAAAGGAGGACTCGATCCACAACGCTATATAGAGCACAATCGCGGCATGGCACATCGCCATTCAATTGGCACATCCCGTGGCACATCCATTGGCACGTTCCGTAGCGCGTCCCCTTGGCACGTCCCGCGGTGCGTCCCCATGGCACGTCGCCTGGCGCGTCCCTGGGGACGTTCCGCGGCGCGTCCTCCTGGCATGTTCCCCTGTCAATTGGCTCTGGGGCAGCTACTGTGTGCTCAGGCAGCTCGAGCTTGAGATCCAGATCAGTTCGGTCACGACTCGGATGCAACGGAGGACTCGATCCACAACGCTATAAATCACAATCTCGGCATGACACATCGCAATTTAGCACGGCGCAGTTCAGCACAGCCCTCGGCTGGGTACAACAAGATCGATACACTCCGCATTGCATTTGCCCGTCACCCAATCAGGTGTCTTTGAAAACGTTGCCATGCGTTGCATGTCTATATTCCTTTCCGGGTTCGTGGGTCGATCATGTTGGTTTACCCCCGGTTTTGACTTGAAGGGGGCCGGCGGAACTATGTGCGATAAATAACGAAGTCGAAGAGGGCCGGCGGAATTATGTGTAAGGATATCTCGAGCGAAACGCTTGTTTTTCAGAATTTGTTGAGGATGTCTCTAGCGAAACGCTTGTTTTGTGTTATAGAATGTCCTCTCCTGGGGACCAGAATTCAGAGGATCTTTCAAGTGAAATGCTTGTTTTCACGTGGTCTTGAGGATGTCTCGAGCGAGACGCTTGGTTTCACGCCTCCAGGTTGCCCAGACAGATGTCTAGCATGAGGATTTGTTGAGGATGTCCCGAACCAGAGGCTTTTTTTCACGTGTCCAGGTCGCCCAGGCGGATGTCTAGCATGAGGATGTGTCGAGGAAGTCTGGATCGAGGCGCTTGTTTGCACGTGTCCAGGCTGCCCAGGCGGATGTCTAGCATGAGGATGTGTTGAGAACGTCTTCAGCGAAACGCGTGTTTTCACGTGTCCAGGTCTCCCAGGGACAGCACAGCCCTCGGCACGGTACATCAATATCGATACCTTCAGCATTGCAGCCTGGCATGTTGCCTGGCACGTTCTGCGGAGCGTTCCGTGGCGAGTCCCCCTGGCACGTCGCGCGGTGCACGTCCATTGGCACGTTCCGTAGCGCGTCCCCGTGGCACGTCCCGCGGTGCGTGCCCATGGCACGTCCCCTGGCACGTCGCCTGGCGCGTCCCTTGGGACGTTCCGCGGCGCGTCCTCCTGGCATGTCCCCCTGTCGATTAGTTCTGGTGCAGCTACCATCTGCTCAGGCAGCTCGAGCTTAAGATCCAGATCAGTTCGGTCAGGACTCGGATGCCAGGGAGGACTCGATCCACAACGCTATATATATATATATATAGAGCACAATCGCGGCATGGCACATCGCAGTTCAGCACGGCGTAGCACAGCACAGCCGTCGACACGGTACATCAAGATCGATACACTCAACATTGCATTTGGGCACGTTCCTTGGCGCGTTCCGTGGCGAGTCCGCCTGGCACGTCGCGCGGCGCGCCCCCTGGCGCGTCCCGCGGCACGTCCATTGGCACGTTCCGTAGCGCGTCCCCTTGGCACGTCCCGCGGTGCGTGCCCATGGCACGCCCCCTGGCACGTCGCCTGGCGCGCCCCTTGGGACGTTCCGCGGCGCGTCCTCCTGGCATGCCCCCTCTGTCGATTAGTTCTGGGGCAGCTACCATCTGGTCAGGAAGCTCGAGCTTAAGATCCAGATCAGTTCGGTCAGGACTCGGGTGCCAGGGAGGACTTGATCCACAACGCTATATAGAGCACAATCGCGGCATGGCACATCGCAGTTCAGCACGGCGTAGCACAGCACAGCCCTCGGCACAGTATTTCAGGATCGATCCATTCAGCATTGCATGTGCCCGTCGCCCAATCAGGTGTCTTTGAAACGTTGCCATGCCTGACATTTCTATATTCCTTTCCGGGTTCGTGGGTCGATCATGTAGTTGGTTTACCCCCGGTTTTGATTTCAAGGGGGCCGGCGGAATTATTCTGTGATAAATGACGGGTTTGAAGGAGGCTGGCGGAATTATTTTCGAGGATGTCTCGAGCGAAACGCTTTTTTTCCCCGGAAAGGGCGTAGGCCCAGGGTTCTCTTCTAGCTATTTACCCCCGGGTCTGACGGGAAGAGGGCCGGCGGATTTCTTTTGCGATAAATAACGAGTGGGAAGAGGGCCGGCGAATTAAAATGTCAGGATGTACCTAGCGAAACGCTTGATTTTCATAATTTGTTGAGGATGTCTCGAACGAAACGCTTGCTTTGTGTTATAGATTGTCCTCTCCTGGGGACCTGAATTTGTTGAGGATCTCTCAGGTGAAATGCTTGTTTTTCCCAACCCTCCTGCGTTGGGTACGCGTTTTGAATAGAGCACTGCGGTCTCCGTTCTCCTCCTCCCGCCCCCCCCCTGTCTTCCCTCCTCCTCTCCTCTCTTGCTTGCCTTCTCCTCCTCTCTTCGCTCCTCCTCTTCTCTTTTCTTGCCTTTCACGTCATCCCTGGCGGGCTGCGATCTGCGGAACTGTCACCACTTTCGAGGGCTGCTGGTGGGTCCAGCGGAGTGAGGCACCACGGGGACTCAGATTAGATCTCGCCATCCCTGGGGGGGGGGGCTGCGATCTGTGAAACTGTCGCCACTTTCGAGGGCTGCTGGTGGGTCCAGCGGAGTGAGGCACCACGGGGGCTCAGATTAGACCTCGCCATCCCTGGGGGGGGCTGCGATCTGTGAAACTGTCACCACTTTCGGAGGCTGCTGGTGGGTCCAGCGGAGTGAGGCACCACGGGGACTCAGATTAGACCTCGCCATCTCTGGGGGGCTGCGATCTGTGAAACTGTCGCCACTTTCGAGGGCTGCTGGTGGGTCCAGCGGAGTGAGGCACCACGGGGACTCAGATTAGACCTCGCCATCTCTGGGGGGCTGCGATCTGTGAAACTGTCGCCACTTTCGAGGGTTGCTGGTGGGTCCAGCGGAGTGAGGCACCACGGGGACTCAGATTAGACCTCGCCATCCCTGTGTGAAACTGTCGCCACTTTCGAGGCTGCTGGTGGGTCCAGCGGAGTGAGGCACCACGGGGACTCAGATTAGACCTCGCCACCCCTGGGCGGCTGCGATCTGTGAAACTGTCGCCACTTTCGAGGGCTGCTGGTGGGTGGCCAGCGGAGTGAGGCACCACGGGGACTCAGATTCTGACCACGAGCAATGCTCGCGTGCCCTTGCTCTGCGGTTCGTGCCACGTGGCGCTGCGACTCGAGCTGGCGGTCGTCCTTCGGACCCGCAGAAACATCTGCTGAGCTCGATGAGCTAGGGGAACTACAGGAAAGAAGTGCAGGAAACGGAGGCCGGTCATGCACTCGCCGATACCTCGTTGCTCTGTCATCGTCTTTGCTGTTGCATGATCCTTATCTGGCCTGCCGGCGCCGCGGCTCGAGCTGGCGGTCGCCCTTCGGGCCCGCGGGAACATCTTCTGAGACAAGTGGACGCCGCCGCCTTACTTGCAGGCAGCGCATTGCATTCGCGGACAGCAGCATGGCAGACCGCAGTGAGATCCTCAGTCGCGTGGTGTTGCCAAGCCTGGTGGAGACGCGCGTGATCGACCTGAAGTCCCAATCGCGCGTGCACTGTACCTGCGTGGCGTTCAGGCACGCGCGTGATGCTGCTCGCTCCGCGTTCAACCAGTACGTCGCCAGTGCAACTTTGGACGATGGACAACCGATTGATGATACGCGACCCCGGCCTTGAGTTTCTTTCCCGCGGGCCGCCCGCAGACCTGGCGGCGCGCCTGCGAGCGTTCAGCTCCCGCGCTGAAATGTGCGGGAAGGAGGCGGAGAAGCTAGCGGGCGAGCTACGCCTCGCTCGTTCCTTGCACTCTAAACAAGTTTTATCATGTGGAACTCTGCGACGACATGGCGCAGGCAGCGCTGCGGGTTTAGCTCGCACTTGAAAAACGCGGCAGTCTTCTGTCTCCTCCCGCCACTTTCATCGTCGTCCTATTCCCCGCCTCACCTTCTCCATGCATGCTGCTGCTTCCGCGATGGCCTTTCGCCCCCCCCCCCCCCCGCCCTCCATTCCATCCCTCTCCTACCCCTCGTTCCCGTACCCGTTCTTCTTCGCTCCCGGGGCCTTAAGCCTCGTTCTTTCGATCGTCGCCCTGTGAATCGTGCAACGCATGCGCATCCCATGTAGCTTGCACAGCAAATCGCCGCGTCTACACTGTCGTTGTTCCTGCTAACGTTGGCACACTCCTCTTGCCATTTGATGCACGTGGGTTGGGTACGTCGCAGGGTAATTCACGTGCCCAGGTCTTGAGGATGTCTCGAGCAAGACGCTTGGTTTCACGCCTCCAGGTTGCCCAGACAGACGTCTAGCATGAGGATTTGTTGAGGTTGTCTCGAACCATGGTTTGTTTTCACGTGTCCAGGTCGCCCAGGCGGATGTCTAGCATGAGGATGTGTCGAGGAAGTCTCGATCGAGGCGCTTGTTTACACGTGTCCATGCGGATGTCTAGCACGAGGATGTGCTGAGAACGTCTTCAGCGAAACGCGTGTTTTCACGTGTCCAGGTCGCCCAGGGACAGCACAGCCCCCGGCACGGTACATCAATATCGATACCTTTAGCACTGCAGCTTGGCATGTTGCCTGGCACGTTCTGCGGAGCGTCCCGTGGCGAGTCCCCCTGGCACGTCGCGCGGTGCACGTCCATTGGCACGTTCCGTAGCGCGTCCCCGTGGCACGTCCCGCGTTGCGTGCCCATGGCACGTCCCCTGGCACGTCGCCTGGCGCGTCCCTTGGGACGTTCCACGGCGAGTCCTCCTGGCATGTCTCCCTGTCGATTAGTTCTGGGGCAGCTACCATCTGCTCAGGCAGCTCGAGCTTAAGATCCAGATCAGTTCGGCCAGGACTCGGATGGCAGGGAGGACTCGATCCACAACGCTATATAGAGCACAATCGCGGCATGGCACATCGCAGTTCAGCACGGCGTAGCACAGCACAGCCGTCAGCACGGTACATCAAGATCGATACACTCAACATTGCACCTTGGCACGTTCCTTGGCGCGTCCCGTGGCGAGTCCACTTGGCACGTCGCGCGGCGCGCCCCCTGGCACGTCCCGCGGCACGTCCATTGGCACGTTCCGTAGCGCGTCCCCTTAGCACGTCCCGCGGTGCGTGCCCACGGCACGTCCTCTGGCAAGTCGCTTGGCGCGTCCCTTGGGACGTTCCGCGGCGCGTCCTCCTGGCATGCCCCCTCTGTCGATTAGTTCTGGGGCAGCTACCATCTGCTCAGGAAGCTCGAGCTTAAGATCCAGATCAGTTCGGCCAGGACTCGGATGCCAGGGAGGACTCGATCCACAACGCTACATAAAGCACAATCGCGGCATGGCACATCGCCGTTGAGCACGGCCCAGCACAGCACAGCCTTCGGCACAGTACATCAGCATCGATACATTCAGCATTGCATGTGCCCGTCGCCCAATCAGGTGTCTTCGAAACGTTGCAATGCTTTACATTTCTATATTCCTTTCCGGGTTCGTGGGTCGACCATGTTCAGAATTTGTTGAGGATGTCTCGAGCGAAGCGCTGGTTTTGCAGAGTTGGGGGATGTCTTGAGCGAAACGCTGGTTTTCAGAATTTGTTGAGGATCTCTCAGGTGAAATGCTTGTTTTCACGTGCCCAGGTCTTGAGCGAGACTCTTGGTTTCACGCCTCCAGGTTGCCCAGGCAGATGTCCAACATGAGGATTTGTTGAGGCTGTCTCGAACCAGAGGCTTGTTTTCACGTGTCCAGGTCGCCCAGGCGGATGTCTAGCATGAGGATGTGTCGAGGAAGTCTCGATCGAGGCGCTTGTTTGCACGTGTCCAGGCTGCCCAGGAGGATGTCTAGCATGAGTATGTGCTGAGAACGTCTTGAGCGAAACGCGTGTTTCTACGTGTCCAGGTCGCCCAGGGACAGCACAGCCCTCGGCAAGGTACATCAATACCGATACCTTTAGCATTGCAGCCTGGCATGTTGCCTGGCACGTTCCGCAGAGCGTCCCGTGGCGAGTCCCCCTGGCACGTCGCGCGGTGCACGTCCATTGGCACGTTCCGTAGCGCGTCCCCGTGGCACGTCCCTCTGTGCGTGCCCATGGCACGTCCCCTGGCACGTCGCCTGGCGCGTCTCTTGGGAGGTTCCGCGGCGCGTCCTCCTGGCATGACCCCCTGTGGATTAGTTCTGGGGCCGCTACCATCTGGTCAGGCAGCTCGAGCTTAAGATCCAGATCAGTTCGGTCAGGACTCGGATGCCAGGGAGGACTCGATCCACAACGCTATATAAAGCACAATCGCGGCATGGCACATCGCAGTTCAGCACGGCGTAGCACAGCACAGCCGTCGGCACGGTTTATCAAGATCGATACACTCAACAGTACTTTTGGGCACGTTCCTTGGCGCGTTCCGTGACGAGTCCACCTGGCACGTCGCGCGGCGCGTCCCCTGGCGCGTCCCGCGGCACGTCCATTGGCACGTTCCGTAGCGCGTCCCTTTGGCACGTCCCGCGGTGCGTGCCCATGGCACGCCCCCTGGCACGTTGCCTGGCGCGCCTCTTGGGACGTTCCGCGGCGCTTCCTCCTGGCATGCCCCCTCTGTCGATTAGTTCTGGGGCCGCTACTATCTTGTCAGGCAGCTCGAGCTTAAGATCCAGATCAGTTCGGTCAGGACTCGGGTGCCAGGGAGGACTCGATCCACAACGCTATATAGAGCACAATCGCGGCATGGCACATCGCAGTTCAGCACGGCCCAGCACAGCACAGCCCTCGGCACAGTATTTCAGGATCGATCCATTCATCATTGCATGTGCCCGTCGCCCAATCAGGTGTCTTCGAAACGTTGCCATGCCTGACATTTCTATATTCCTTTCCGGGTTCGTGGGTCGATCATGTAGTTGGTTTACCGCCGGTTTTGACTTGAAGGGGGCCGGCGGAATTATTCTGTAATAAATTACGGGTTTGAAGGAGGCTGGCGGAACTATTTTCCAGGATGTCTCGAGCGAAACGCTTGTGTTTTAGAATTTGTTGAGGATGTCTCGAGCGAACCGCTGGTTTTGCAGAGTTGGGGGATGTCTCGAGCGAAACGCTTGTTTTTCAGAATTTGTCGAGGATGTCTCAAGCGAAACGCTGGTTTTGCAGAGTTGGTGGATGTCTCGAGAGAAACGTTTGTTTTTCATATTGTGTTGAGCATGTCTCGAGCGAAACGCTAGTTTTGCAGAGTTGGGGTATCTAACATGGCGTCGGGCCTAGCGCCGAATTATGAGGAAAGGAAACGCACGGGGGGCCGAAAAGTGCTACCCGAACACATGTCCCAACACGAAAAAGTGATGGTTTCTTGCTCTGAACAGGGGGTTGCGCTTCGGGGCCTCTCCAGGGAAGACATTGGGAGCATTTCTCGAGAGGGAGCGCGAATTTAGCGTATTTCGGTCACGCAGGGGGGTATCTAACATGGTTGTCCCGAGCTGGAACCGTGTGTTTTTTCATGCTCAGGCCACCCAGGGAGATCTCTAACATGATTGTCCCGAGCTGGAGCCACGTGTTTTTACGTGTCCAGGCCACCCAGGGGGTATCTAACATGGTTGTCCCGAGCTGGCACCGTGTTTTTACGTGTCCAGGCCACTAGCACGACGCTTGTCCCCAGCACGTTCTGTAGCGCGTCCCCTTGGCACGTCCCGCGGTGCGTCCCCGTGGCACGTCCCTTGACACGTCGCCTGGCGCGTCCCTTGGAACGTTCCGCGGCGCGTCTTCCTGGCATGTTCCTTTGGCAATTAGCTCTGGGGTAGCTACTATGTGGACTATGTTATCAGGCAGCTCGAGCTTAAAATCCAGATCAGTTCGGTCAGGACTCGGATGCCAGAGAGGACTCGATCCACAACACTATAGAGCACAATCGCGGCATGGCACATCGCAGTTCAGCACGGTTCAGCACAGCACAGCCTTCGGCACGGTACATCAAGATCGATACATTCATTCAGCATTGCAATTTGGCACGTTCTTTGTCACGTTCCTTGGCGCGTCCTGTGGCGAGTCCCCCTTGCACGTCGCGCGGCGCGTCCCTTGGCACGTCCCGTGGCACGTGCGCTGGCACGTTCCGTAGCGCGTCCCCTTGGCACGTCCCGCGGTGCGTCCACGTGGCACGTCCTCTGGCACATCGCCTGGCGAGTATTTTGGCACGTCCCGCGGCGCGTCTTCCTGTCATGTTCCCCTGTCAATTCGCTCTGGGGCAGCTACTAGTTATGTGCTCAGGCAGCTCGAGCTTACGATCCAGATCAGTTCGGTTAGGACTCGGATGCAACGGAGGACTCGATCCACAACGCTATAGAGCACAATCGCGGCATGGCACATCGCAATTCAGCACGGCGCAGCACAGCACTGCCTTCGGCACGATACATCAAGATCGACAAACTCAACATTGCAGTTTGGCACGTTCCTTGGCACGTTCCGTGGCGCGTCCCGTGGCGAGTCCCCCTGGCACGTCGCGCGGCGCGTCCCCTGGCACGTCGCGTGGCGCGTCCCTTGGGACGTTCCGCGGAGCGTCCTCCTGGCATGCCCCCCTGTCAATTAGCTCTGGGGCAGCTACTATGTGCTAGGGCAGCTCGAGCTTAAGATCCAGATCAGTTCGGTCAGGACTCGGATGCAAAGGAGGACTCGATCCACAGCACTACAGAGCTCAATCGCGGCATGGCACATCGCAGTTCAGCTCGGCTCAGCACAGCACAGCCGTCGACACGGTACATCAAGATCGATGCATTCAGCATTGCAATTTGGTACGTTCCTTGGCACGTTCCGTGGCGCGTCCCGTGGCGAGTCCCCCTGGCACGTCGCGCGGCGCGTCCCCTGGCACGTCCCGTGGCACGTCCATTGGCACGTTCCGTAGCGCGTCCCCTTGGCACGTCCCGCTGCGCGTCTCCGTGGCACGTCCCTTGGCACGTCGCCTGGCGCGTCCCTTGGGACGTTCTGCGGCGCGTCCTCCTGGCATGTTCCCCTGTCAATTCGCTCTGGGGCAGCTACTATGTGCTAGGGCAGCTCGAGCTCAAGATCCAGATCAGTTCGGTCAGGACTCGGATGCAAAGGAGGACTCGATCCACAACGCTACAGAGCACAGTCGTGGCATGGCACATCGCAATTCAGCACGGCGCTGCACAGCACAGCCCTCGGCACGGTACATTAAGATCGATACATTACGCACAGCATTTGCCCGTCGCCCAATCAGGTGTCTTTGAAACGTTGCCATGTCTTACATTTCTCTATTAGTTTCCGTGTGCGTGGGTCGATCATGTTTACGTATCTCACGTCCCCCCAGGAATTCAGACAACGCGATCTGGGCGTGGTAAAAAAGTTTGGTTGGGGCTCCCCTCCCTCGCCCGTTCAGCAACATTTAACAGTAAGGAAGCATAACGCAGGACTGAAACAGTGGAAATTGGAACCTGCAACTGGAGCAGGGAGCTGCGATCCTCATCCTCGCAGCCTGGTGGTCCCGCAAGGGGGCCGGCGGATCTTACATCACATGGCCTACACTCCTGCGAAGTCACCTCTACTTCACACCGCCTAGCGCGCACGACATGGCTAACACGCACGACGTATCTTGCACCGCATATTTTCCACATCATCAGCTCACACCACAATTCACACGACATAGCCTTCACCAAATAGATCACACTGCATAGCTTTCACATCCACAGTGCACTAACGCATTGTTTTGCGTCCACGCCGGGCAGCCTGATGCTCTGAAGCCGACAAACCCCAGCAGTTACACTGATGATTTTCTGGCTTAAATACGGGTCGCTACGCCTTAGCGCCGCACACGTTCGCCTGGAAGGCTTTCAGCACATGAAGGGCCGATTGTTTTCGAAATGTGACTCTCGCCCCTGTGCCGCGCACATTCGCTTGAGACGTCGGGGGCGGGTCCTTGTTACAACGAGTTATCTTTTGTGCTTCTTGCAAATGGTATGGCCAGAACATCGGAAAGTACGAATCACGCGGATGGAGGGCTGATCTTTTTCAAATCTTATTGTTCCCTGAATGTCAGGTCCCTACCTTCTTTGCGCTTCACTCGGCCAGGAGGATGAAGGCTACATCCTTCACGGGGTCTCGTCTGAGTGGCAGGCCTACCAGTCTCTCCTCACTCAAGAGGGGGACTCCCGCAGTGGAAAGGAATTGTGAGGCGCATGGGACGGGAGGGCGCATTGCGGCTTCCTTGACGCATCTTGGGTTTTTCACCAGGGAGCAAGAAATAACCACCACCACCACCAGCTGGGGGGGCTGCCCCCTCCTCGAGCTGGTGGCACCCCCGTTCCGGGCGCGCCCCCAGAGAGTGCCCAGAACGGAGTGCCAGCAGTTCAGGGAGGATGGTCTTTGGGAGCGGAGTTCTGTAGATTTCTTGTGGTAGTGGCTCGTTTTTGGCTCATGGGTCTGCTCTAGTCCTCCTCCCCCTCCACCTCCCGCTCCTTCCCCTCCCCCTCCCCCTCCCCCTCCTTCCCCTTCAACTCCCCCTCCTTCCCTCCTTCCCCTCCCCCTCTCCCCCTTCCCTCCTCCTTCCCCCTCCCCCTTCCCTCCCCCCTCGGGGGGCCCCTCTCTGGGCCCCCAGGGGCGCCCGCCCCTCGCAGGCACGGGCGGGCGAGGCCGCCACCGCGGGCCAGGGCGGAGGCGGCGAGGGGCCCGAGGGGGGGCCGGTTCTGACTGCGCCAGTGACGGGGCCACGGGATTTTGGTAGTCCCCAAACGTGGTGGTGACAACACCTGGCGGTGAGTCTCGGGCGATTTGGTGTCACCACCCGGTTTGGGGACTCGTGCGGTTTTCCGAGGATGTCCCGAACATTGGTGGGTCCAGGAGTCACAAAACCTGGTGGTGACCCCGCGTCCCCAAACCCAGCGGTGACCTTTTTGGGGATTCCAGGTCGCCACCTGGTATCTCACCACCCGGTTTGGGGGTTTCCAAGGATTGGTGCGTGTGATGGGAGGCCACGTGCGAACCCTTCCCCTCTCGGCCTCCTGGATGGGGTCGGAGCAGACGGGGTGGGCGGATGGCGCCGCATCGCCGATGCATCGCCGATGCGGCTCGATGTGGAGCTCGATTTGCTTCACGTCGGCGTCGCCGATGCATCGCCGACGTCGACAGATGCATCGCCGGTGCATGGCCGATGTATCGCCGATGAATCGCCGATGCATCGTCGATGCATCGGCGATGCGGCGCGATCCTCCGACCTCATCTACTCCGACCCCATCTAGGAGGCCTCTATCCCCACCGTTCCACGATTTCCCAGGGGAGGGGGGGGGGATGGGGTAGGCTTCGCTCGGGAGATCCCGAACGAAGGGAACCCCAACTCCCACCTCAGAACTCGTGGGGTGGTAGGGTAGGATTTGCATGCGGCCTCCTGCGTGAGTTCCTGGCGAGGCTGGCACGGAGCAGACCCCGATCCTGTGCCCCTGCCATGATTGGCCTGTGCTGGGGTCAGCGCACTGTGTGCAGTGGTTGGCGGCCCCCCCACCCCCCTCTCTGTTTTGTTTGTTGCCGGGTCACCACGGCCGGGAATCCCGGAGCTGGCGCCCCCTTGGGAGGCCGCTGGGTCGGACACGGGGCGCCAGGCGGTCCTTGACTCGTGCGCTTGCCTTCCCCTTGGGGCTCCTGGTTGCAGTCCCTGCCCGGCTGTCTGCAAGCACACGGTTTGACCCCGTCTTGATTGTTTGTGGGTTCATGGTTTCGCCAATCCTTGGAGGTCGGTGCTCGTGCAGGTGGGGACCACACCGTCTGATGATGGAATTTGGTTCACGGACCACATTTCGCACCAGGTTCCGAGGGGAGGAAGGAGATGGAGGATGTTCATGTCTCCACGGGAGCTCTGACTCACACTGCTTCCTTTCCGAGGCCAGAATTTGTGCATATCCACCTCTTGGGGACCGCTGTCCGAGGGCCCCAGGAGCCAATGTGTGTGTGATTGTCTTTGTGCCTCCCCGGGGCCCGAGATCGTGATCGACAGGCGCTCGGGCTCTCGAGGGGTCCTCGCAGCCCTCCCTGGGTCGGCGCTGGACCCCGCGCCGCTGGCGGCTCGCGGGGGGTGCGGGGGCGGGGGTCCAGCGCCGACCGCAGCAGCCCGCAGCGACCTCCGAGGTGTCACTCCCGTTCGTTGGCCGGGGGCGCGCTGCGTCGTGCCCCATCGGGGGTGCGCGGATCATGCTGAACGTCTGCGCGGGCATCTGCGGGGGCATCCTGTACTACTGCATATCGCTGCGGCAGAAGCAGACGGCCGGGCAGCGTCGGGGCCTCGGCCGGCGGCGGGCCTGCGGGAGCGCGTCGGAGGCCTAGGTGCCAGCCTGCGGCGGCAGAGCCGCCGCTTCTGCGCTGCCTGCGCTGCAGCGGAGCCCCTCCGGGCGGGGTGGGGCGCCCGCGCTCTCGATTGGGCACCTGAGATGGCCCGGCACCGGCTCCGGCCAGCAGGGGGGGGAGCAGCTTCGAGGTTCTGGATTCGGCATGTCTTTTCGTCTCGTTGGGCCTCGACGGTCGCGTTCGGCCTTCTCGACCGCCCGAAACGGATCTGGGGCGAAGCACTTGCCCACATGGGCCCCAGTAGGGGTGCAGGGACTGGCTGCGAGCGGAGTTGCCTCCATCCCCCCTCTTGACCAAGTTCCTCGGGGCCCAGCCAGCTCAGACCCCTTGGCCGCCTCCCAACCTGCAGGGGGGTCTCGTGGAGCCGGAGACCGCGAGCACTGGGGTGTATGCACATGGGTAGGCGCACCTGTGCGAAAGCGGGAGCGCCAAAGAACTGTTGCGTGGAGTTGTGCGGACTTCGAGTAGGGGATCGACTACAGAATTGCGTTGCCCCAGAATTGGGTTTTCTTGTCGAATCCACGGGCAATTCGTAGAATTTTCGCAGATCTACGAATGGTTGACGTTTTTTTGTTGAAGAGGCGACGTGAAAATCAATTCTGGGGTAAGTCAATTCTGTAGTCGATCCCCCAGTCGAGGACTGGCGGCGCCGAGGATGATGGCCCAGGCACTGGCAGGCTGTATCGTTCGGGCCCTGGCGCTCTCACAGGGGCCACGTCCCAGGGGAGCTGGATGGCGGGATGTCTCCTCGAGGCCTATGAGTAAGTCGGGCTTGTGCCTCTACAGGAGGAAATTTCAAAAGATAGTACAACATGTTCTGATGTTGGGGGCCATGTTTGACCATTTGTGGGCATTGTTTGACTATTGTTTGGATTTGTCGTCCAAAATCCCCCTGTAGGAGGACATGCCCGACCTAAGCCTCGGACGTTCTGACACTCAGGACTTTGGCTCCTTCTGAAAAACAATGATCTCGTTGTGGGGATGGATGGTCTGGGAGGCTGTGGGTGGCGCACTTCGCTCTCGCGCGGAGTGCAGAACGAAGTAGCGGGCTCACTGCTCAGATTCACCTCATGGATTGGCTTACGTGGTTATTTGCCTCCCAGCAGTTCTCTGAATTTGCATATGCTGCGCGAGTGCCATGGGCATTGACCATCCATGCAGGCTTCAAGCGCTGTCGCATTCGGTTGCATGGTTTCTCAAAAAGTGTTTCCTCTCCGTGTTCGAGCCTGCTCGGATCCTGATCCTCGGACTAGCTCGACCAGGTCATACCTTTGGCATTTACCAGTCCTCCCGTCACAATCCCCCGACTGCCCCCTGCCCACCCCTCTGGCTGAATAGCCCTGTCAGCCCTTTGGCTGCAGCACCAGCTCCCGCCTGTTGCCACATGGCCTTCGTTCGGGCCGCCCACGACTTGCCCTCGCTTTGCGTCAGGCAGTTCTGGTCACGAGGTCTGCCTCGCCTGGCTCATGTTAACACTCTGTGGGGCCCGGCTGGCACTCTTCTATTTGGTGCCGTTGCCAGTTGATTAATTTCGCTTCGCGAGATGCACGTCCGGAGCACGTAAAGATTGGGCGTTGGTGGTTGGTTTGCCTTTCCTGTCTGCCGCGCCTGTTCTGCCGTGGCGTTCTACCCGCCCCGGGGCGCTGCCAGCGCCACACGGGTGGCGGATGTGCCCCCCCCCGTTTCAGCGCCAGGGCGATCGTATGTCCGCGAGGGAAGCGAGCATCCACCGCGTGTTCAAATTTCGATGAGCATAACAACAGCGCGCCATTCATGTCCGTAAGGGCCTTGCCCGCTGCCGCCGGCCCCTTCCCTGCCATGATGTGATATATCAGAGTCGTGTCTGTGCGTCTCGGCGCTGCCTTGGCGCATCTGGGAATATCATGCGGGGGCGGATGGGATTCATCAGCGCATATTGAGACGTTGGCGTTGTCCTAGTGGCCTTCGGCCCATCCCGCCACCGTGCCTGGGTCGTCGGTCTGAGGCCTCTTGTATTTGTATTGGGGTGTCGTGGGGAGCCTCTAGGGGGGCTCTTGGAGGCGATTTGGGCGCCTCTTTGGGGCCTCTTGGGGCCTCGTGGGGTATCTTTTGGGCCTCTTGGAGGCCTCGTGGGCGCGTCTTGGCCGCCTCGTGGGACCTCTTGGTAGCCTCTCGGGGCCTCCTTGAGGCTTCTCGGGGCACAAATATCACATGTTCGGTTCGTGGTTCCCTGCTTGCGCCCCTCTTGGGGCCATCCTGGGGCTCTCTTGGCCGTCTTGAACGCTTCTTGGGCCATCTTGGAGCCCTCTTGGGCCGTCTTTGGGCCCTCTTGGAGGCGCCTTGGGCTGTACTGGGGCGGTCTTGTGAGCTTCTTGAGCCGACTTGGAGCGTCGGAAAGCCCGGGACTGCGAGCAAGCCAGCATCTTTTCAGGAACTTTCGCAAAATCTACGGGCGTCTGCTTGTGGGGCTCTCTGGGGCTCTCTCGGGAGGCCCCTTGGAGCGCTCTTGGGGCCTCCTTGGGCGCTCTTGGAAACATCTTCGGGCGCCTTGGAGCACTCTTGGTCTCGGCGATGCGAATACAGCGACATTTGCGAAGGTTTCTGGCTTCGGGGACGCGAATCTTGTATAATTTACCAGGGTGTGTTGCCTCGGGGACGCAATAATCGCGTAACTCACAAGGGTTTGTGGCCTCGGGGACGCAAACGTTGTAATTTCCGAGGGGTCATGGCCCTGGGGGCGCGAATCTCATGTATTCCAACATGTCTCACCCCCCCCCGGGAATTGAGAGAACGCGACTCGGGCGTGGTAACCGGGCGGTCTGAGGCTCCCCCCCTCGCGCGGACTGAAACAATCTACATAAGGAAGCAGATGGAGATTTGAAGCTGCCATTGGTGCATGGAGCAGCAACTTCGCCCTGCAGCCTGGTGTCCCCACAAGGGGGCCAGCGGATGCAATTCCGCGGGCCTCCTGGTTGTTTCTTGGGGTCGTCTGGTTGGCTTCTTGGGCCTCTTGGAGGCTTCTTGTGGGCCCCTGGAGGCCTGCTGGGGGCCTCTTGGGGGCCTCCTGTGGGCCTTTAGGGGGCCTCTTATGCCGTCTTGGGGCGCTAGGGAGGGGCCTCTGGCTCCTTTGGAGGCAGTCTTGGGGGCCGCCTTGTGGCTCAATTGGGGTCATCTTGGGCCGTCTTAGGGGGCCTCTTGAGCCGTCTCAGGGGCCCCTTTGTGGCATCTTGAGCCATCTTTGTGCCGTCTTGGGGCCCTCATGGGGGGCCCCCTGGACCGTCTTCGGGTCCACCTTGTAAACATGCGAGAACGCGAACACATATGCACTTGTTTGGGAAAACCCAGAGGACAATCAAGTTTTTTGGCCGCTGGAGGTGCTCTTGGGGGCCTCTTGGGTCCCTCTGGGGCCGTATTTGCGGCCTCTTCGGTTCTCCTGGGGCCATCTAGGGCGGTCTTGGGCCGGCTGGAGGCCATATCGAACCCCCAAGAGGCCCAAGAGGCCGATGTCATATATTGCGAAGGCCTGACGGCCGGTGCCGCCGACCCTGTTCGCAATGCGCAGCAAGAGGCACGGGCTGTGGGATGGTTTGGGGGAACGGGGAGAAGGACGAGAAGGTGGGGGAGGGAGGTGTCGTATCTGACCCGGGACTTCCCCGGGACTCCCCCGGGACCCCCCCCGGGACCTCCTCTCCCCCCCCCGTCGGGGAAGGGAAAGGGAAGGGGCTTCCCTTCGACTCAATGACGACGTTGCTCAAGGTCGGTACGGGGGGGGGGCGTCGTATCTGACTCGGGGGGGGGGTCGCTACCCCCCCCGCTACCCCCCCCCCCCTCCCGGCGGGGGAGGAATGAAAGGGAAGGGGCTTCCCTTCGACTCAATTACGAGGTTGCTCAAGGTCGGCTTGGCTGGAGCCCAGGGGAAGAGGAGTCCCAGGGGGGGGCGTCGTATCTGACCCGGGGGGGGGGTCGCTACCCCCCCCCCCCTCCCGGCGGGGGAGGGATCAAAGGGAAGGGGCTTCCCTTCGACTCAATTACGAGGTTGCTCAAGGTCGGCTTGGCTGGAGCCCAGGGGAAGAGGAGTCCCAGGGGGGGGCGTCGTATCTGACCCGGGGGGGGGGTCGCTACCCCCCCCCCCCTCCCGGCGGGGGAGGGATGAAAGGGAAGGGGCTTCCCTTCGACTCAATTACGAGGTTGCTCAAGGTCGGCTTGGCTGGAGCCCAGGGGAAGAGGAGTCCCAGGGGGGGGCGTCGTATCTGACCCGGGGGGGGGGTCGCTACCCCCCCCCCCCTCCCGGCGGGGGAGGGATCAAAGGGAAGGGGCTTCCCTTCGACTCAATTACGAGGTTGCTCAAGGTCGGCTTGGCTGGAGCCCAGGGGAAGAGGAGTCCCAGGGGGGGGCGTCGTATCTGACCCGGGGGGGGGGTCGCTACCCCCCCCCCCCTCCCGGCGGGGGAGGGATGAAAGGGAAGGGGTCGAACCCCCAAGAGTCCCAAGAGGCCGATGTCATATATTTTCCATCTTCTTCCAGGAGGGATGGGCTGCCATTTTGGTCCGCCGACGGGATCAACGTCCGAGCGGCAGCGTTTTCTGGCGAACGCCTAAGTGTCCAATGTCTCCAATATTCCATAATTGTTGCACGTTGTTTTCTCTCGCGGAGTCGCGTCACATCAGCGGATCATGATGGCAAACATTTTTTAGGCCGTAAAAACGTACTAACACGTATGGAGCATCTATGTTATGGGTTTTGGGGGCCTCGTGGGTGTGCCTTAAGACAGTTCAGTGCAGCTTCCCGAAGGCCCACGAGGGCCCCAAGGCGGCCCATCATGGCCCCATTGGGGCCATGATGGGCCCCGGAGGGCCCAAGAGTCTCCCAAGACGGCCCCCGAGGGCTACAAGGAGGGCCACAAAAGCATTTCCAGAAACCAACCATATTGATTGTCCTTTCTGGGTTTTGCATTATGTTCGCGGTCTCGCCTCCTTCGACTCTCGGGACCCCAGGCGGCCCAAGCAGCCCCCAAGAGGACCCCGAGACGGCGCCAGAGGCCCCCAATAGAGAGCCCCGAGACAGCCCACGGGGTCTCCGAGGTGGCTTGCGGACGCCGTCGGCAGGCCCAAGGGCCCAAGGAGGACCCAAAGACAGCCCAAGAGGGCCCGGGGTCTGGGTCCCTTGAAGAGCCCTCGGGATCGAGGACTGAGGCTCGGGGGATGGCGCAGCGGACCCGAGGACACGCGCACTCCGTGCCCAGCGGTACTCGGGGGTGGACAGACCTCCCACCCTGACACGTCGATTAGTGAAATGTCCGTGTTCGGTTCTCGAGATGGCGCCGCGGCCATCCTTTTCCAGGCTTGCGCCCGCCAGGTTTGGGCCCGAGGTCGTTTTGACTAAACCAAAGTTTTACTAAAGGGGGTTCTGTCCATCCCCGAGGTACGGCGGCGGATGGCAGGGGCCCCTGCAGAAGTCTGCAGCAGAAAGTCTGCAGCAGAGGTCTGCGGGGTCGTGTCGGGGCACGGCTGTGGCGCTTTGCGGAGGGCGGGATGTTGCAGAGGGTGGGTGCGCAGGGAGTCATCGGGGCATCGCAGGGAGCGCGGAGACGCCCTGGAGAGACATCGGGGGCAGGGAGAGGGATGCGCTACCAGGAGTTGTCTTCGGAGAGCCTGCACGCTGAACCACCTAGGTACGCCAAGTCGACGTGTGGCATTTTCCCCACGTGCACTTGCCTCGAGTTGCCCCAGCACGGAGGAGGAGGAGGAGGAGGAGGAGGAGGAGGAGGAGGAGGAGGAGGAGGAGGAGGAGGAGGAGGAGGAGGAGGAGGGGGAGGAGGGAGGAGGAGGAGGAGGAGGAGGAGGAGGAGGAGGAGGAGGAGGAGGAGGAGGAGGAGGAGGAGGAGGAGGAGGAGGAGGAGGAGGAGGAGGAGGAGGAGGAGGAGGAGGAGGAGGAGGAGGAGGAGGAGGAGGAGGAGGAGGAGGAGGAGGAGGAGGAGGAGGAGGAGGAGGAGGAGGGGCAGGAGGAGGAGGATCAGGCCAAGTGGAGGGACGTGGCCGAGTGGTGTTGGACCAGCCGAGAAAATCGTTCCATCCACGTTGAACCTCTGAGGCTCCCAGGGCAGCCACCCAGACCTTGAACGTCCCGAACAGGTCGGCTGCTCGCGAGATGGGCCTCCCGGGGCTTCTCTCGGGACCCCATGGGCCTCTATGGGGCTGGCAAGCAACGATCTGGGATGCGAACGCTGGCCCCTGGGGAGGGGGAGAGGGTGCCGAGGACTCTGAGCTTATGCCGGGCCTGTCCCCCTACAGGGGGATTTTCGACGAAAAATAATACGTGCCCCCAAAATAATCAGAAAATAGTCCAAACATAGTCTGGGTACTTTTTGAGTATTTTTTTTGACATTTTTGGTGCATTTTTGGGGTACTTCTTATTTTTCGTCGAAAATCCCCCTGTAGGGGGGCACGCCCGACATCACTCTGAGCCCACGGGAGAAAGCCGCGACGTCGAGCCGTCGGACGGTGCTATAGGACGAGGTGACGCCCGCTTCGGAGCGTCCCGGGACGCTCCGAGGAGGCCGCGGAGCCCGAGGCATCCTCCGGGGCCGCCGGATCTCAGAGGTTCCGGACTCCTCTTCGCCCGATTTTGTCCTCGCCCTGGCTGCGTCGCGCTCCACCAGCCTGGCCGCTGAGACAGGGCGCGCCTCGTATCCAGCCGGGCTGGGCTTAAATCGGGCCTGTCCACCTACAGGGGGATTTTCGACGAAATACTAAAGATACAGCACACATGCCCCAAACAAGGTCAAGACATATTCCAAAAATAGCCCCCAGATCATTTTTGGATCATTCTTGTATTATGTTTGGGGCATTTTTTTGTTTTCGTCGACAATCCCCCTGTAGGGGGACAGGCCCGACTGAAGGCTGGGCTCCCGCCAGAGGCTCCTAGGGGGGCTCCTCGGGGGGCGGCGGGCCGAGAGCGCGAGGGGGCGGCCCGCACATCATCGCGCCGACGGTTGGGGGGGGAGCGGGGACGGGCAGAGGCTCGCGGGTGCCGTCCTGCCTCCTCTGGGAATCCACGAGGACCCCGAGACGGCCCCAGAGGCCCCCAGCAGAGAGCCCCGAGACAGCCCACGGGGGCTCCGAGGTGGCTCACGGACGCCGTCGGAAGACCCACGGAGGCCCCAAAGACACCCCAAGAGGGCCCGGGGTCTGGGCCCCTGGAAGAGCCCTCGGGATCGAGGACTGAGGCTCGGGGGATGGCGCAGCGGACGCGAGGACACGCGCACTCCGTGCCCAGCGGTACTGTCACTTCGATCGGCTTCTGCACCAGACCGCCCCACACAGATCCCCCCCCAGCCGCCGGCAGCTCCCGAGAGTTGCCGAGGTGGGTGAGGCATGCGGGGGGGCATTTGTTTGCGGCAGTTCGGTGCACCAGCGGATCGACTTTATGCCCCCCTCTCAGGGTCACCCCTTTCGGTGGATCCCGACTCTCCTGAGTTGACGGGCGAAGAGCGGTGCTAAATCAATTTTGTCCGCCGTCGGGGACGCTTGCACCCCGGGCGGCTGCTAAGCTTCTAATACGCCTACGGTGCCACGTACGTAGGGCTATGACTTTTGCAGGCGTCCAGGGGGCAGGCGTCCCCGACGGCGGAACAGTTCGTTTCCTACCGTTCCTCGCCCGCTAAGATGGGGCCGGGCGGAGCAGGGGGGGGGGCGGACGTCTGGCGCAGCACGCGCGAGGGAGGGAGGGCAGGGCGGGGGCGGGAAACCGGGGGGGGAGCCTACTTGCTGGGGCCTCTCTCGGGACGGCGGGGGGATGTTCCGCCCAGGTGAGCGCTACTTTCCAGGGCCATTCGTGTCCTTAGCGGAGGCGTCCAGACAGTGGAAGGTTTACAGGCAGTGCGGCGACAAGTCCGACAGAGATACTCACGTCTGCAAGTTCTGCGGATTCGCCATCAAGGTAGAGGGGGGCGAACGGCGATGTGTCGGGGGAGGGAGGATTATTTGTATAATGATGGCGATGGTGATGGTGTTGCTGATGATGATGCTGCTGCTGATAATGATGGTGATGATGATGCTGACGACGATGATGATAATGATGATGATGGTGGTGATGATGATGGTGTTGGTTATGGTACTGGTGATGGTGATGGTGATTGTGGTGGTGGTGCTGTTCCTGATGATGATGCTGCAGATGATGACGATGATGACGATGACGATGGCGATATTGACATTGATGATGTTAATGATGATAGTGGTGCTGATGATGATAATGGCGATGATGATGCTGGTGGTGGTGATGATGGTGATGATGGAGATGGCGATGCTGATACTGGAGACGATGCAGCTGATGATGGTGGTGATGATAATGATGGTGGCGATGGTGGTGGTGATGGTGATGATGATGGTGATGTTGTTGTGATGGTCATGCTGGTGGTGGTGGTGATGTTGTTGATGCTGATGAACATGATGGTCATGATGATGATGATGATGATGATGATGATGATGATGATGATGATGATGATGATGATGATGATGATGAGAATGCTGCGGACGATGACGAAGATGATGGTAACAACGATGAACATGACGATGAGGATGACAACGACAATAATGATGATGTTGATGATGACGGTGGCGGTAATGCTGTTGATTATGACGAAGGCGATGATGAGGGTGGTGTTGGTGTTGGTGATGGTGGTGGCGTTGATGGTGATGATAATGATGTTGATCAGAATGATTGTGGTGGTGAGGTGGTGGTGATTATGATGCTGATGGTGGTGGCGATGATGATGCTGATGACGATAATGGTGAGGATGACGATGATGCTGATGATGATGATTCTGATTGTTATGGTTATGATATTGCTGATGGCGATGATGGTGCTGATGCTGATGCTGATGCTGCTGATGATGACGATGGCGATGGTGATAATAAGTGTGATGATGCTGATGATGCTGATGATGATGATGCTGATGATGGTGATTCTGATTTCAGGACTTGAACTCTGCCAGGACTGCGAGGGAGTCTAGAGTTAGACCCCATTGTCGGCGCCGGGTCACCCCAAAGTCGCTGGCCTAACAACATTTGCTACTTGATCATTTCGCCACACATGTTCATGGGCGCGACTGGGCCGACACCGCTGGGACAGAGGTACGCCTGGCTCGCGCCGCATCGACACGGCGGCGACCCCAGCGCGGGCGTTCAGGCTTGGTCGCCGCCAGTGGCTTAGAGCCAGCCCGTATCGACAATCAGCGCCATCGGAGAGTTCCGCCCGTTCAAAGTCCAATCGATCCACGGGGTACAGCGCCGACGTCGTCACGACGTGAACGTGCCGTCTGGAGATCTTTCGATCGCATGCCTGTACAACATAACACACACACACACATAAGCGCTGATCTCCACGAAAATGTGAGAACATGTTGGCAATGCAGGGGAATACAGAGCATCCAGGAAGTATGGGACCTGGTGGGGAATTCCTGGAAGTCGTGCCGACGTATTCGTGCCTCCCTGGGCCCCTCAAGTTTGGTGCACTGTGGCGTCCTCCCAGCACGATCTCTCGATTCGCGCTTCAACGCCACGGCGCCAGCCTCCAACGCTGCCTCCACAGTCCACTATCGAGGCGCAGGGGTAGTTAGCAGGAGCCCCCTTCCTCCTCCTCCTCCTCCTCCTCACTCCCCCTCCCCTCTCCTTCTGTATGCCCTCCCTCTTCCTCCTGCTCCTCTTTCTTCTTGCCCATCGCTCCTCCCTCTTGGCCCTTCTTCCTCCTCCCGCTCATTCCTGCCTCCCCCCCTCCTCGCATGTGGCCTCCGCCCTCCTGCTCCTGCTTCCTCTCGCCTGCCTATCCTTCCCTGTCTGCTCCTTCCCTCCTCCCGTTCATCCCTCCCTCCTTCTCCCACCTCGCCCATTCTCCCCTCTTCCCCTCTTCATTGCCCTTCTCCCGCACACCCCCCATCCCCTCCCCTCTCCCCCTACCTCTCCTGAGATCCGGGCGCTGCACTGATTCCAAACCAGGCGTTTTCGCTGGGTCTCGGGCCCCAGGCCCAGGGGCAGAGAAATGGGGCTCGGGGCTCTGGTCGTGTTTTTTTGTTCTGCGATGCTGCACTTCTGTTCACGAGTGTCGGATCTCGGGGTCTCCCCCGGCAGCGCCCGCGGGCGCGAGGCCCCCGCCTCGGAGCAGCCGGGGCAGGGCAGCCTGCTGAGCCAGGACTTCAGGAGGGAAAGAGAGAGATCAGCGGCTAGCGAGGGCGGGGAAGCGAGGAGGAGAAGGCCTTCTCAGAGGGCGGCGGGGCTCCTCGGAGGCCCTCGCACCGACTGGGAGGCTTTTCGTTCCATCTCTTCGCGGGAGGAGCACTGCTCAGAAGGCCAGGGGGCGTCCAAGATTTCTGAGAATGATGGGCTTGTTTTCCACCACCACCACTTTAAGTTGGAGGGGGGCAGGAGGGGGAGGATCAGGAGGAGGAGGGGGAGGAGAGGAGGGGGAGGAGGAGGAGGAGGAGGAGGAGGAGGAGGAGCAGGGAAGTAGGAGGATCCCTTCCCCCTCCTACTTACGGTGGTGGTGGTGGTGGAAAACACGCCCTTTGGGGAAGGCCTTCTCCTTCTCGCTTCCCCCCCCCCCTGGGCCCGCCGCCGAAGAGAGCCCACCCCCCCGGGGTGGGGGGCACTCGGGGCGCCTCGCGGCAGGGCGGAGTCTGCCTCCGAGCGGGCCGCGGCCTCGCCCCCAGGGGGCCGCTGCTCGGGTACAGACGGGAGCGGCCCAGTCGTCGGCGGCCCGCCCGGGGGAGGGAGGCGGGGAGGGGCACGCCTTCGTTCTGTCGATCTGAGCCTCCCCGATGGGGTCGGAGCAGATGTGGTCGGAGGGTTGCGCCCCATCGCCGGTGCATCGCCGATGCGGCTCGACGTGGGGCCCGATCTTCTTCACGCGACCGTCGCCGATGCATCGCCGACGTCGCCGAGGCATCGCCGGTGCATCGCCGATGCTTCGCCGATGCATCGCCGATGTATCGCTGATGTATCGCTGATGCGGCGAGATCCTCCGACCCATCTGCTCCGACTGCATCTAGGAGGCATCTAATCGAGGGCACCCAAGCGGGGTGGCGACCGCACCGTGCGGTGAGTCGGTGGGGATTCGGGGTCACCGCACGGTTTTGGGACTTGGATCATTCTCCGAGGATGTCTCTCGGGCGACTGGGGCCTCCAGGGTCCCAAAACCGTGTGTTGACGGACCCTGCGGTGAGGTCTTTGCGGATTTCAAGGTCACCGCTGGGTCTGTCAACACTCGGTTTTGGGACCTCCAATTCTCGGCCTCCCAGATGGGGTCCGAGTAGATGGGATCGGTGGATCGCGCTGCAGCGCCGATGCATCGGCGATGCGGCTCGATGTGGAGCCCGATGTTCTCCACTCCGACGTCGCCGATGCCTCGCCGACGATGCATCGACGATGCATTGGCGATGTGGCACGATTCTCCGACCCCACCTACTCGGCTCCCATCCAGGAGGCCTCTAAGACTTCGGCGGGGCTTCTGAGAAGCCCTCTTGTCTTTTGAGAAGTGTTCCGAGGCCTCGGAGAGGGCCCAGATCATTTCGCAGAGGTCGCGAGGGCTTCTGAGAAGCCCCGCCGCCTTCTGAAAAGGCCTGCCCCTTGTCACTTTCCACCCAGGCGGGCCGCCAAAAGTTGTGTCCGTCTTCATGAAGACTCAATCAAGGTTACTTGCATGGAGGGGGGGGTGGCGAGGCCTGGAAGGAAATCTACACTTCACGCAAGTCGGTACCCACTTGCACGCCTTTTCGGCTCAGAGTTGTGAGGCAAGAACCTGCCATGCAAGTAGACTTGCTAATATCTATTTGGAAATTTACTTTTTGTTGTTTGCAATTTTCGGCTTCCGGGTATCCTTACCGGGCCGTCGGATTCGTGAGAAAACGATTCAGGCTTAAAAACCGGCCCTATAAGTCGGATTCGGGCGCATGGGTCCTTTGCGAAGGGGGTCTCGGAAATGTACGCAATAGTACGTGCAATCGTTCGTGCGGGACATGCACGCCGTACAATACCAGCACGTGGCTGCCACGCGCCATGCGCCACATAATGAATTATGCCATGTTTTATTTGCGACCCCATGATGAAAGACCGATGTTACCCGGAACCAACTGAGGAAGAGGTTCAGACATCTGGGGGTCTGCGCATCGAAAAAAGTGGAGCGCGGGATGCCTGGGCTGCGCCGCGACCCCGCGGCTCTGGGGCGCTTTTGCGCGGATGCCACGCGCGGGACACCTCCGTGAGACCGCGTACAGTCAAGATGCTGAAATGATAAACAGTTTGGATTCGGAAGGGGCTCGATGTTCCTTGGGTCCTTCCATGGCTGTATCCGTAGCGCTCCTCAACCACGCAGGCGCTGTCGGGGCTTCGTTTTTTCTATCAGCGATCCTTCTTTCATCAGCCCGACTGGGTCCCTGGGGATCGCGCCCCGGAACCCAGACCGCGTGGGCGCGGATTGGATGCTGGATATTCGGGCGGGTGGTTATGGGGGGTTGCCGAAATGGGAGCGTGAAGCAAAGGGCCCCGAGAAGGGTCTTTTAGGGCGTAGGGCCCCTTTTGGCTCCGGTCCCTACAGGGCCTCTTCAGGCCCTTTCACCCCTCCCTCATTTAGGCCCCCCCCCCCATGACACGCCGTCTGTTGAAAGTAGGTACTATTAGATCTCCAGATTCCAATCAGTATCAGGCGACTCCCTACTTCAAGAACCGATCTGCTTTTGCTGCGTTCTGTGAGCCTCGGAGCGGGCCTGGCCCCCGGTCCACTCGATCCGCCTCCCTGCTTCATGTGTTCTACCTGCGTCTTCCGACCGTCGGTGCGCCACCCGCCCGAGGTACGTTCGCCGCTCGTGAGCCCCCGGGTGCCCCCCTCCCCCCCCCCCCGGGTGCTTCGGGAGCGCCTCTCGGCCGCCCGGGCGGCCGCCCGAGTGGGCCGCGCGTTCTACCCCCGGCGACGGCGGCGGCCCCTTCGCCGTGCTGCCTCCCCCTCTCCTCTCTCCCTCCCCCCCCTCCTCCCCCTCCTCCTCCTTCCTTCTCCTTCCTCTCTCCCCGCTCCTTCCTCCCTCCCTCCTTTTCCTTCCCTTCCCTATTCCCTCCCTCCTTCGTTGCGTTTCTCCCTCTCCCTCGTCATCACCATCACCATTATCATCACCACCACCACCACCATTATCATCATTAGCATCATCAGCATCATCATACTCATATTCAGAATCAGCATCACCAGTATTATCATCATTATCATGATCACCATCTTCACCAATCACCATCCAACATCCATCACCAACCAATACCAGCACCATCAGTATACTTACCATCACCCTCCTCCTCCTCCTCATTATCATCATCATCATCAGCAGCATCATCATCATCATCATCATCATCATCACCATCACCATCACCATCACCATCACCATCATCATCATCATCATCATCATCATCATCATCATCATCATCATCATCATCATCATCATCATCATCATAATCATAATCATAATCATAATCATAATCATAATCATAGTCATAATCATAATCATAATCAGCATCATAATCGTCATACTATGCATATTCATTATCTTCACTATCACATCCCCATCGTACAGGTCCTCCTCCTTCCTCCTGTTGTAGTTCGTCATCCTCATGTTCCCTCCGCTCCCTTCTCCTTCCTCCCCTTCCTCTTCCGCCTCCTCCCCCCTTCCCCTCCACTTTCTTCAGTTTCAGGTGCTTTTCCTAATGTTTTTCCTTCTCTCAGTTCCTCCATCCCATCTCCTTATAAGCAAGTCCATGCCGCACCCCTAGACGTGTCCGTAGGGCGGGCCGGCAGTTCGACATTTCACTCTGCAGTTTGCCATGTGCAACATGCTCAAGGGTGGAAAGCAGGACGTGCTCAAACAGGGTGCTCTCGCCTGGGAGCCGCGCACGTCCGACTTCAGGGTCTGCAGCGAACAGCTTCAGGGAGGGAGGGGGGGAATATCCAGCATGTGGCTCTCGCCTCTGCGCCGCGCGCATTCGTCGCAAACGTGCGTGGCATATTCAGGGATGACGAGGGGCTCCGGTTCCAAACGGGGCTCTCGCCGTGGCGCCGCGCACATTCATGCCAAAAGCTTTTGCAGCAGCTTCAGGGATGGAGGCAGGCCGTGTTTGAAAGTGTGGTCCTCGCCCCAGCGTCGCTGACCTTCGTGCCAGAAGGGTGCAGCAGCAACAGTTGCAACGATGCAGGGCTGCTCCTGTTCAGAATGTAGCTCTCGCCCTTGCGCCTCAAAGTTTGCGCCGTTTTCAGAGATGGAGGGAGGGTCGCTGCTCTCGCATTAGCGCCGCGCATATTCTTCCTGACAGTTCTGCAACAGCTTCATTGATGGTTAGGCGTGTTTCAGAAAGGTAGCTCTCGCTCTAACACGCCGCACATTCGTCGTGATGGTTTGCAGCAGCTTCAAGGATGGAGGGCGACGTCTGGCTCTCGCCCTAGCGCCACGCACATACAAGGATCGAGACAAGTCTTGCTCAACCGGCTGTTCTCGTTTTAGCGCCGTGCATATTTGTCTTATTGCCGCTTGAGACAGACTCAAGTTCATAGGCCCGAAGCCTCACCACATGAAGCAATGCACGGGTCTCGGGCGGCTCCTGTGCCACACGGAGCTATCTCGCTTGTGATGTCTCCGAAAGCCATGGTCACAGAGAAGGTTTTGCATGCCCGTTCCGCGGGTGGGGCGCACTCAGCTCGGAATTCCTCCGCGTGCGTGTGCCCTCCCCTCCCCCCCGTCCTTCGCGGCCGCCCTGTCTGCCCAGTGCCTCCCTCTTGCACGCCAGCCACTTAAGCGTATCGGTCGCCCCGATGGCCAGCCCGCTGGAGCAGCCCGTCTGCCTCGCCGCCGACGAGAGCTGGCACGGGTGGGGGGTGGCCCGCTGTGTCCAGTGTTCCACGCCGTCGAAGATGACAACGGGCCGCCCTCGAGCCCAGGCGGGCATTCCCCGACCCTTCGGCCGGGGCCCGAGCCGCGCCTCTGGCTGCAAGGCGGAGGGGGCGGCGCGAGTGGGGGGGCTGCCGCCCAAGAGCGAACGACCCAAACGAGGACGTAGGCTTCAGGAGAGGAGAGGACACAAGTCATCAGTCATCATCAATCCCTAGGAAAATCTAAGAAAATGGAAAGTGGAGGGAAGGCGAAAGTCAAGAACACATTAAACCAACATAGAAGGAATCCTTGGATTTGCGTGTTACTTGTGTGTCCCTGTGCCCCTTCAAGGCCGACAGCAGCTCGTGTCCACTTAAAGCCTGGGCACGCCTTCTGTGCCATCGCGTGCGCTGGCCACTCGGGTGCAGCGAGTCGCCTTGCCAACAACGGCTGCCGTCGGTATGAGATGAAGGTTGCGGCTGGGCATGGTGCCCATGTTCTCCGTACCCAGTTCTCCAGGCCTCCCAGGTGGGATCAGAGCAGATGGGGTCGGAGGATCGCGCGTTGAGCCAGGTGTTCTCCAAGCCGACGGCGCCGATACGTCGCCGACGTCGGCGATGCATTACCGATGCGGCGCGATCCTCCGACCCCATCCGCTCGGGGCATGTTCGGCGGCGAGCTAGGGGGGAAGGCAGAAGGAGAAGGTCTTCTCAGGAGGCGGCGGGACCTTTCAGAAGCCCTCGCGCCTTTGAGCAGTTTCCTGTGTCTTCGAGGACGGCTTGGGGAGCTTCTCAGAAGGCTCGGGGACTTCCGAGCCTCCCGAGAAGGCCTTCTCCTTCTCACCTCTTCCCCTCGCTCGACATCGACATACTTCTGGACGCCCGACATTGGCACGGAAAGAATGGGTACGATGCCCGACAGCAGTTCCTGTTCATTTTGAACAGGACTCGCTTTCCACGCCGCCGCGGCCTGTGTCCATTCGAGACAGGAGGCCGCCTGCCCAACAGCGGCCGCTGTTGGTTTGGGACAGCATTTGTTGTTGGGCATTGTACCCATTTTTTCCGTACCCACTTCGGGCGTCCAAAATACGGGAGGGCTTCCAGCCGATGCCGGGCGTGCTCGCCCGAGAGGATTTGCAGTCCGAGGACAGCAAGAGCGACCCCGGCAAGGGGCCCCGTCGCCGGCACGCCGCCGCCTCGGCTCGCCCGCCGGGCGGCAGCGGCCCGCTTCCCCGGCATCTCCCCCGCACGGCGGCCCGGACCCGCCTGGCCTCGCGACGCGAGCAGAATCGCGGCTTGGGGAGGAGTAGGGCCGAGGAGGAGGAGGAGGAGGAGGAGGAGGAGGAGGAGGAGGAGGAGGAGGAGGAGGGGAAAGAGGAGGACGGGGACGAGGAGGAGGAGCAGGAGGAGGAGGAGGAGGAGGAGGCGAAGAAGGAGGAGGAGGAGGAGGAGGAGGAGGAGGAGGGGGAGCAGGTGGAGGAGGAGGAGGAGGAGGAGGAGGAGGGGGAGGACGAGAAGGAGGAGGAGGAGGAGGCTTCGGCTTAGGCTTAGGCTTAGCGTGTGTCTGCTCCAAGAGCAGCACCACGCGGCAGACACGCTACGGCACGATTACCTTCAGAGTGAGAAAAGATCAGTGTGCACTACCCTCAGAGCGAGAGAAACTTCTCAAGGTGTGTCCTCCAGGCCGCCTTGCTGCGAGCTGTGGCCTGCCAGTCGCCACGTTTGAAGAGCTTGTCCACGCGGTGCTCCCACCTCAAGACGCGGACCTTGCGTCCGTGCATCTGGTTGCCCTTGTTTTGCTGGGCCCTGTCCCGGATCCAGTTGTAGTTTCTGTGCTCCAGAACCCTGTGCGTCACCCGGTCGCGGTCGTAGTCGCCCAGGCGTGCAACGTGACCGGCCCATGTGAAAACGTGTTCGAAGTAGGTTTCGTCCCAGTCCCGGAATGCAAAGTCTTCCTTCACTCGCTTTATGCTCTGCCCGATTCGCTGCATGAGCGCTTCGGCCGACTCCGCCAGATGCTTCCGGAGCGGCATCATCTTCCTGAGCAGCCCCCGCAGTGTCGAGGTCTGCTTGACAGTCAGGTTCCAGCTCCCACTGCACCAGAAGAGCGACGTAGACACCAGAGAACGCAAGAGCTTCAAGCGCGCCCAGATAGGCGCCCCACGGCAGCAGAGTAAATGTTTGTACTTGTAGAAGGCCCTCCATGCCTTGGAGACTCTGTTCTGTAATTCCAGTTCATCAGAGTTGTCAAAGGTGACGATGGTTCCGAGCACTTTGAAACCATCGTTCCGCGCAGACCGCCGCAATCTCGTACCTTGCACGTTCGCCTGGCCAGGTACATTGTCATCATGCGTCGAACATCAAGTGGTTTCATCCAGCGGCACAGCCCAGCCTGCCTCGGCAAGGATGTCCAACCATGCTTGCGTCATATCTTCCAACTGCTTGCGGCTCGATGCGAATAGCCAGAAGTTATCTGCAAACAATATCAATGACACACGAACCCCGCCGTCCGAATGGTACCCCCAGCCCCTGCTGTCAGTCAGTCTGCAAAACTTTGTGGCGGGGAGGAGGAGGAGGAGGAGCAGAAGGAGGAGGAGAAGGAGGACGAGAAGGCGGAGGAGGAGGAGGAGGAGGAGGGGGAGGAGGACGCGGAGGAGGAGGAGGAGGACGAGAAGGATGAGGAGGAGGACGAGGAGGAGGACGAGGAGAAGGATGAGTAGGAGGAGGATGAGGAGGAGGACGAGGAGGAGGACGATAAGGGGGAGGGGCAGGAGGGGGAGGAGGAGGAGGAGCAAGAGGAGAAGGAGAAAGAGGATGAGGAGTGGGAGGAGGAGGAGTGGAATGATGATGATGATGATGATGATGATGATGATGATGATGATGATGATGATGATGATGCTGATGCTGATGCTGATGCTGATGCTGATGCTGATGCTGATGCTGATGCTGATGCTGATGCTGATGCTGATGCTGATGATGATGATGATGGTGATGGTGATGGTGATGGTGATGGTGATGGTGATGGTGATGGTGATGGTGATGGTGATGGTGATGGTGATGGTGATGGTGATGGATGATGGATGATGATGATGATGATGATGATGATGATGATGATGATGATGAGATGATGAATGATGATGATGATGATGATGATGCTGATGATGATGCTGATGATGCTGATGATGATGCTGCTGCTGATGATGATGATGATGATGATGATGATGATGATGATGATGCTGATGATGAGAGATGATGATGATGATGATGATGATGATGATGCCTGATGATGATGATGATGATGATGATGATGATGATGATGATGATGATGCTGATGATGATGATGATGATGATGATGATGATGATGATGATGCTGATGCTGATGCTGATGATGATGATGATGATGATGATGATGATGATGATGATGATGATGATGATGATGATGATGATGATGATGATGATGATGATGATGATGATGCTGATGATGATGATGATGATGATGATGATGATGATGATGCTGATGCTCTGATGCTGATGCTGCTGCTGGTGGTGGTGGTGGTGGTGAGGAGGAGGAGGAGGAGGAGGAAGAGGAGGAAGAGAGGAGGAGGAGGAGGGAGGAGGTGGAGGAGGACGAGGAGTAGGAGTAGTAGTAGTAGTAGAGTAGGAGGAGGAGGAGGGAGGAGGGGGAGGAGGAGGAGGAGGAGGAGGAGGAGGAGGAGGAGGAGGAGGAGGAGGAGGGGGGGGAGCAGGTGGAGGAGGAGGAGGAGGAGGGGGAGGAAGAGGAAACAGACTCAGGAGGAGGAGGAAAGGAGGAGGAGGAGGTGGAGTATAAGGAGGAGGAGGAGGAGGAAACGACGAGGAGGTGGATGACCATAGTAAACCCAAGACGCATCACCGCTGTTGAATAAAATGCACCCTTCCTCCAATATTCCAAGTCATAGGCCCCTACATTTCCACTGAGAGAATTGTTCCGTTTGGAGACATCCATGCGAACAATTTGAAGAGTGCCAAAACACCATTATCAGGAGTTCAACGCCACGAGTTAACCTGACTGTTCCGTCTTGGCGATCCTGAATCGCTCCAGAATGCCATTTGTGGGAGAGAGAATCTTGGCGCCAGAGGACCGTTCCACGGAGGGAGATCCCGAGAGGGGGCGTAGGCCCAGGTCTGATCCGACCGTGGGGTTTCGTGCTGCACGCAGAGGGCCCCCCCATGCAGTCCCGGGTGGCCTCCACAGGCCCCCCCTCGGAGGGTGCGCAACGGGGGGGCGGTGACTCGGGGGGGCAGCGAGGGCTGCAGGGGCCTTTTCGTGCCCCTGAAGGGGCCTGTGGGGCCTAGAAGGGGGCCTCTAGGCAGGGCACGGAAAGGGCACCTTCTCTCCCCCACCCCCTTACCGCCCCCCCATCCTGCGACGCCCAACTCCCAGAGAGCTTGCCGGAAGTCCAAGAGAGCTTGGCACTGAGGCTCCCGGTTGCGCAGAGACAGCCCCCCCCCGGGCAGTCCTCGGCGGGCCTCAACAAGCCCCCCTCCCCCTCCCCCCTCTGGCCGAGCAGGGGTTCAGATCTCTGGGGGGGGCACGCTGCGAGGACAACACGACGTCAGGGGTCTGGCGAGGTCGGCCACACTGCGAGTGGCCTCTCGCCGGAGTGGCCTTTGGTGCGGGCCCACTGGGGTCCCCCGATCAGTAGGGTCCTCCCGATCACTAGACGCGATGCGATCGCAGCAGCTTGCGGGCCCCCCCGTGAAGCCGCGCACCCGCGCACCCAATGTCGCTCCTTGTCTACTTTTGGCAGCCGTTGCTCGCAGCCGACGAGGGTCGGGATCGAGGAGGGGATTGATGATCGGGGTAGGCCACAAGGGGAAGGGGGAGGCAGGGGGGGAGGGAGACTACTGCACGTAGATGGTTTTGGCCCCGCCTCCCGGCCACTTCCCGGACACGTGGCCGCCCTCTTCGCTGGAAGGCGCTGGAGAACCAGCTGCATGCCGCTGATCCGGCAACCCCACAATTTGCCACCCCTCCTCGTCAGCTGCGAGAAAGAGACCCGGGCTCGAGGCTCGGACGGCCTCAGGCCCTTCCCGGGGCCCCCTCCCCGCCACAGCGGGCGCAGGCTCGCAATCCTGGCCAGAGCTCACCCCTGGAGAGGTCATAGGTGAGGGTCGACTCTGACAGTCGCCGAGCGCGTTTCACTACTGGCCTACCTCGATGTAATGCGTATATATATATACATATACATATGTAATGTGTGTATATACATATACATAGATTTATAGATATATCCCCCGCGGCGACTCCCCGCGGCGACTCCAGGCAATTTGCGAGTAGTTGATTTGCGAGTAGCGGAACGCGCCTTTCCAGAGAGGGGGGACCCCCCAGAGCCCCTGGCGGCTCGAGAGCATCGCGCCGGTGGCGCTGCGTCGTCCTCGGCGCCTGGGGGCCGGTCCCGGGCCGACCCGCCCCGGCCGTCCCCGGGAGCGACTCCTCGGGGCGAGGGCGCTGCGGTCCCTGGCCGGCGGGGAGACGAGAGGCCCGCGGGGGCCTGGCGCTGCGAGCGGAGTCGAGTCGTCGGAGGTCTGGGCTTCCGCCAGGCCTCCTCCCTGCGTCGAGGGGGGGGGGTCGGCTGCGGAATTGCTGTGCCACAGACTTGATGTGTTCGTCGGATCTGCACAGAGAGGAGGCGTAGAATGTTTGGAGATGTGCGGACATTCTCCACGTCCGTTCTGAACGCTCGACATCAATTTGGGGGTAAATCTGTAGCCGATCTCCTGCTCGATTTCTCTTCACCCCGCCCCTCGTGTATCCGTTCATCATCCCTCCTCCCCATCCTCTCCCTCCCCAGTCATGTAAAGGTGGCCCCGCCTGGTTGGAGCATTTCCCGATTCGGGACGGGAGCGGGTTCCTCTGATCTGATGTTCGCCCGGGGCAATGTGGGAAGAACAGTGCCGGCAGGGAGACATTCACTTGCACAGGTTCGGGCCGGTAGTAATGGGGAGTGACCTACATGGGGGGCGAACGAGAACAATCTTACTGGGGCCCTTTAGGGCTCCTTTTTGGCCTCTGCTGGTTCCAAAAGGGGTCCTAATGAGCTCTCTTTAGGGTCCTTATCTCCGCCCCCCTTTTAGGTCGCCCCCCATTTTCACCCGCCCGACTAGTGAGGTGTTTCATCCCTTTGCGCCTGGCATCTCCAGACCTCCCCTCGGGCGCGACGCGGGGGCTTCGCTGGGCCTCTGGGACCGTTTGAAGTCTTTGAGCGGTCGTCGAGGTGCCTCGGGCTCTTCTCGGGGCATCTAGAAGCCGTCTTGAGGCGGTCTTGGCTCGCCCTGCGGCCGTCATGCGGCCGAGGAGAGCAGCAGGCGTCATGGAAAGAGCGAGGTGCCAGTGATGACGTTCTTCGTGGGGCGACGCATTCCGGGCGCTGACGCGCCCACGCGTGCCGAGGGCAAAGGGTCGGGGCCGCGCTTGTTCGCCAGGGGTGAACAAAAGGGGGGGCCTTCGGGGAAACGGATCCCGAGCTGTTTCGCCGTTGTTGGGCCTCTCGGGGCCTTTTCGCGGGCCCCCGGGCCGTCAAGAGACCGCCGCGGGATGGAGGGCTGGGCCCTGCTGCATTGTCGACGTGTTCCGTGCTCTCGGTGTATTGGTATCGGCTGCTCTGCCTGCAGGCTCGAGAGTGGATCCGAACGATCGCCCTCACGGGAAGCGGTCTGCTGAGGCGGCGAAGAAGGGGAAGAAGAGCTAGGCAGCCGCATCAAAAAGGCGAGCCCATCGTCGTCGATCACCGATCGAGGTTTCTAGAATGGGAGTCGTCGGATCAGGAGGGCGAAGGTAAGGCCAACGTCGTGTAGACAGTATGCAACAGAAATCTGGTTGGAGATCGAACGTTTGTTTTCTGAGTGGGTCGCTGCCAGGGTGTTGGGGGCAGCACGCGCTTTTCCGTTTGAGTGCAGTTGCGTGGACCAGCTTGGGTTTGCGGGCTAATCAGTGACGTCGCCCCACACAACGTGTGAGGTACTTATCCTCGCGGTATGCCAATCGTCCTGCTCCACCCAACAAAGGAGCAGATGAGGGGGAGGTAGAGCAAAACACGGAACCTTGAGATTCGTCGTCGCAGAAAGAGACATCATCGTGAAAAACACGCCCGGAGCCTTAGACCCCATCTTTCTGCATGTTCTCTCGAGCCAATCGATCTGCGAGGGTCCCCCGGCCCGAAAAAAGGCGAAATCGCCCAGCTCGAACAAAAATGCAACGCCAGAATCTCAGGAAAGAGGGTTAGGGGGAGAGAGTAACGGAATACAGTCAGTTCGGGCTGAGGTGGTGTTTTGGTGTTCGGGCCATTCCTTAGGTTTGGGTCGGGCAACCGATTCGCGGCCGAGGTTCGCCGTGGCCAGAAAAGCCCCACTCGTTCCTTATTCCCCAGTCAGTGCTTGCACTGAAGGGGTCCTAGCGGAAGTTGAAAGATTTGGCGAAAGTTACCCGCCGATTTTGGTTGGAGGCTAGGTTCCCGGGTTCCCAGCTCTCCGGTTCCGGGTTCCTGGGTTCCCGATTCCGGGTGCCGGGCCGATTTGGGAGGGCGGCGAGGTTGCCGTGTTCCCAGGTTTTTGGCAGATTTTTTATCGATCGGTCTAACCATTGATCTCATTACCGACTCCGACTTCTCGATCGATCTCACCATCGATCTCACATTCGATCTCACTATCAATCTCACAAGCGATCTAACTAGAGATCGCATGAGCGATCTCGCGATCGATCTCATTGAATCGATTTCACTCTCGGTCTCACGATCGACCTTACTATCGTCCTAACTAATGATTTCACTATCGATCCTACTATCAATATCACAATCGATCTCAATATTCATGGTTTAAGTTTTCAAATCATCCATTGCTTGGGTTGTCTTATGTGTAATTCAGCTTTTTGTGCATCATGAATGAGCCTGCTAGCCGCGATGCCCTTGCCAGCCGCTTCAGGCTATTTGCTTAGTCCGCTCGCGTGGACCATTTGCGAGTATCGTCACCGTCCTCATGGTGGCACTACATCGCCGTGACGAAAGTTTCTTTCAATTTGCTTTTTGGAATGACGCGCTTGTGCGGAGTAGTTCGGAATAGTTTTACTAAAACTTTTCCGCGCGCAATCGCATCCCGCTCGATAATTTATATGATTTGGCGCGGAGTAGTTTCCGATCCCGTTTTGGGGTAACAGAGTTATGCACCTGTCCTGGATCGGAAACTACTCCGCCGAATGACCCCAGCATCATGTCATGTTATGAATGTTGAGAGGGATAGGAGAGATCTCCATCATAGCAAATTGAAGAAACTTTTGTCACGGCTGTGTATGACTGTAGTAGGATGAGGCTGAGTATGGGAGGGGAGCGAGAGGAGGACCTGGAGCAGGAGGAGACAAGGGGGTTGAAGGTAGAGCATGACGAGGGGGGCGAGCATGATGATGGGGACGAGGGGATGAGGCCGAGGAGGGAGAGGAGGAGGGTGAACACGAGGCGTAATAATGCAGAAAAATGGAGGTGATTTCGAGCAGAAATCAGTGCGAAGGAGGAGGAGGAAGGAGGACGAGCGAGGAAGCTTGAACGGGGGAGGCGGAAGGATGGTGGATCAAGGAAGATGAGGACGCAGGACGCAGGAAGCATGAGAGAGGGGAGCAGAGGCACTGCGACCCGAGCGCTGCAGGGGTGGGGGCAGGGTTCCGCCTGTCGCGCACACGCCCCGACTTCGCCGACAGCCCGTTGCCCTCTCTCGTGGCGCTGAGTCTGCCCGCACCCGATCCCGCCTGTTGAGCACACGTCCCGCCCTCGCTCGCTACCTTCTCTCTCTTGAGGCCAGTCTGCTCGCAGAGGGCGCCGCATGACGTAAGTCTCCGACGCGGAGACCAGAGAGGCACGCACAAAGCGTAACCCTCCTTCACAGACCTCCGACGCCGAGACCCCCGCCCCGCGCCCATGGGGCGATGCATTCCCCCAGCTCGCCTCGTGTGCTGGGGGAGGGCCACGTTTGAAGCCTCTGTGTGTGCTTTTGTTCGCCCGCCCCCCTCCCCCTTCCAGGCGGACGCAGGTGCGCTTCGTATAGTACCTTTCGTTGTCACCGAGCAGCGTTTCGAGTCACCCACAGAGGGGATTTGCGCCAGGACGTCGAGGCCAGCTGCACGGAGGGCCCATGAGTCACCGTTGGTTCGCCATGCAAGCGAGCATTACGTGTGCATCAATGCAAGGAAATGCCTTGCACACTGCCCTGTGAAGTTTAGGCGTCCGCAGTTAGGCGTTGAGTTCTGGCTGGCAGGTCGAGTATAGAGAATGCGCTCTTAAACCTCACCATAGCAGTAACCAGCCCGTGCAAGCAGCCAGCGTTAGTGACCAGTGAAGAAACTTTGAGCCACATGCGGAGGTCACGTGGGAGCGCTCGCATCGGGCGTGTCGAACTTTTGGTTCCACACCTCGTCCATGACGGGTATATTCTGTGCCTCCGTGTGGGAGAACCAGATGCACCGGTACCGCTACTCCCTAGACCTCTCCCAGGGTGCGGTGTGACCAGAGTTTCGAGGCGAATCGAGCGGCGGCAACGAGGACGTCCCAGGAGGCCGAAAAACCGGCGAACACGAGGCGAGGGTAATTTGCGGTATTGGCACCTCTTCCTTTTCCGACTTGCGCAATCGCTGCAGGGGGGCCAGTCGCACCCACAGAGCCGGCGCTCATGGCGGCCCGGGCTCATGGCGGCTTCGAGCGCCGGCGCTTCGGCTGGACGCCCGCGCAGCGGGCCGCGGAAGGCGTGCGCCTCGCAGCATCCCCGCGCTGGGGGTTGCCGCTCGCCCACTGCAGGAGGAGGAGGGAGAGGAGGAGGAGGAGGATGCAGTCCACAGCCGCTTCCGCACTCGTCTGCCACTGCGCCTCTGATCTGCGGACGACGTGTTTCAAGCAGTGGCGATCCGAGGAGGGAAAGGTACACCAGTACCGCTGCCCTTCCCCGTTTTCCGCCCCTTTTTGGGCCTCCATGGGGGGCCCTCGTCGCCACCGCAGGATTCGCCTCGAAGTTCTGGTCAGAGCGCACCCCCGGAGAGGTCCGGGGAGTAGTTAGTGGTGTCGGTACCTTGGTTTTCCCAAGAGCCGCGGACGATTTGTGTCGAGCAGTGGCGAAGCAGTAGATAGTATCGGGGCATCACGCCGCATCTCCGATGCATCGGCGATGCGGTGCGAACCTCTGGCTCCCTGCACTCCGACCCCATCTGGGAGGCCTCCAGAGGCGTCCAGACCTGCCTGTCGGTCCTCCGGGTAATGCAGTGGGAACCTGCGGTGGTTTGAACGGAACTTTCCTGGCATTCTGGTTGAGACAGTCGACTGTTAACATGTCGCTTATCTGCTCAAAGGGCAATGTGTTTTGCTCTTGGACTTTTTCTCCGCTCTGCGAAACATCCTTGCGGCCTACAGGAATGCCGGGACGGTCGGACCCTGTTCGATTGCGTATACCGTGCCACGTTGGCCTCTCCCGAGGCGTCGTCGATTTTCGGCCCAGGACTCGGCCACCACAGTCGAAAAGTAATGCATCGTCCGCGTTGGAGCGGAGCTTGAATGCAGTCCAAACATGATACTCTGCATGGGCGTTGTTTGTTTGGTATCTGAGAGGCTTGGCGGAGGCTGGATGCGGGGCGCCGCGGGTGACCCTCGAGCTTGTCCACCCGGCGAAGCAGAGTGGGCGACATTTCGGCAAGGACGTGCGCCGATCAGGTGTCCGTCGTCGTGCACGCACGGATGCTCCAGAGGTGGACACCCAGCGCGCGGTGCCGAATTGTTCCCCCCCCCCTCCCCTCCCCCGCGCCCTCTGTTTGTCTGGCCCCCTTGCCACTGCATCTGGTTTGTGTGGCTTGCTCGACGCGCCGTGGGTACACCAGGATCGAAAGGCGTCAGCTGCAGACCCACTCCTACCTTCTATACCGAGCTTGCCAAGAACCACTCAAAAACAGATCAGGGAGATCTGGCGACGGGGGGTGGTTGGGGGCCAATTGCGCATTCACAGGGTTTGATATATCCGCGCGTCCGGAGCTCGTGGAGATTAACCAACACGCGCACAGCTTCTCATGATGCGTTTTTGTACGCTGCGCAGGTTGCGCCAGTAGGCATAGCCCGCGGCTCCAGGGGTGGGGAAGTGCTGGTGGCGCAGTCGTGCCCGAATCATGAGGAACGGAATGGGGAGGAGAGGAGGGAAATTGATGGGAAAGGCGCAGGGGGGACTGGGGAAGGGTATCCAGACGCAAACAAACATCAGGGAGAGCGGGAAGGGTCAACGCTGCCCAGACGGGCTGTCGGAGAAGCTGCGCGATGTGGTCTTGGCGGTTGATTGGGCCCCACGGTGGTCGTGCCCCCCCCACACTGGCTGGCCCCGAAGGGGCCCCATGTGCGTCAACTCCCTGCAGGACCCCCCCCCCTGGGGCAGCTGATCGAGGCTGGAGTTACCTACAAACGCCCCCTGGGGCAGTCAATCGAGGCGGGGGGGGCCCAAACCACCCCCTAATTAGGACAGCTGATAGAGGCGGGGGGGAGAGGGGGGGGGGGGGGGGGCAAAAACCATAACCTGGGGCAGCTATCCCTACGCTCCCCCATGTTCCCACTATGTTCCCCGATGTTCCCGAAGATCCTTGAAACACCATAGGATTTTCAATGTTTTTGGGAAGCTATGGTCCCCACTATGGGCCCCTATGTTCCCACAATGTTCCCCTATTGTCCCTTTTTGGGGCAGCTGTGTTCCCTTGTGTTGCCACCATGTTCCACGATGTTCCCACTGTGTTCCCAGATGTTCCCCTGGATCCTTGAATGAACAAAAGCACTGCTTTGTTCAATGTTTTGGGGCAGCTCTGTTCCCCTGTGTTCCCAGTGTGTGTTCCCACGAAGTCCCCCGACGTTCTCACTTTTTGTCCCCCCAGAGGAATGGCTTTGGACACCCCCCCGCTGCAGTGGGGGTGGTTTTGGGCACCTCCGGCCTCGATCAGCTGCCTCGGGGATGGTTCGGGGCACCCTCTTTCGGGGGGGAAACTGGCGCGCGTATCCCGTGTGTGGGCACCCCCCACATGGCCGTGAGCGCTGCCTCCCTGGGTGGGCGCACCTCCTTTGTGAGAGCCCCTTGTTTGCTTTGATTGGTCCAGGCGACGCAGGTGACGGCCATAGTGCCTCAGTCCGCAGATCGGGGTCCCAGACCGAACCCAGTGCTACAGCACAGTGTCCCCGTAGGCGTTGGCCGCCATCGCCAGCCCAACGTTGGAAGGCGCCGCCGAGTAGCAGGTCAGCGCGAAGCTTGGGCTCAACTTGCCAATTCCATGGACAGATTTCGACGCAGTCGCAGTCGAGCGTATGTCATACCAACAGAACAATGTTTCGATTGGCAGGCAAACTCCGTGGTGGCAGTCTTGGAACAGTCACAGGGACTTCATCGCGCCTCACGAGCCTGATTCAAGCCCCGTTGGATTATTCGGCGTGGGTGAAGTTATTTTCCACGAGGTTTTTGTTCGCTGCGCTTGATCTTCTCGGAGATGGCATTTCCCCACCAATGCACCCCCCGCATCCTTTCCCCCGTCGATCCCGTGCGAGTGTTTTTGTTGCACCTGGGAGTGCAGCTTCGACCCTGGCCAGGCGGGCAGCTCCTGGGTCTTGGACGGGCCTGGCCAGGAGCGATGTGGCCGAATCGAAGACGCCTGCGGCGAATCATCGCCGCCCCCCCGCCTGATGCGGCCAAGCGTTTGGGCAAAGTTTTGCCACGCTGTTGGGCCATGCGTTCTCCCCGCCATTGTGGTGGAGGCCCTGCGGGGAGCACGTGGGGGAGGACGAGGAGGAGGAGAGGAGGGGAACAGGAGGATGCCTTCGGGGACTTGTTGGGGCCTGTTTGGCAGTCTTATGGCGTTCCAGGCCCGTCTGACGCAGTCGGAAGCCGTCTTGGGAGCCTCCTTGGGCCGTTTTGGGGCCATCTTGGGGTGTTTCAGGGTGGTCATGAAGGCCATCTTGAGCGTCTTGGAAGCCCCTGGGGCCGTCTTGGGGTACCTTCGGGGCCGTCTTGGGAGCCTCTTGGGCCGTCATGGGGCCATCTTGGAGGCCCTTTGGGCGATGTTGGGGCAAGCTTGGGGGCCTCTTGGCCGTCTTGAATGCGATCGGGCCAATGGAGTTGGGTTTTCGGGAAGTTCCAGGCGCCCAGCGGATTGGGCCGAAGCCCCAGCGGGATTTTCAAAGAACCAGGAGCCTACAAACATTCAGCACGGCGTGCACTCCTGTTCCAGTGGCTTTTGGCCCATCCCGCCATCGCGCCTGGGATGTAGGTCAGCGACTTCACGAATGCTTGTCAGGGATCTCAGGGGATCTGTTCACGGGATCTATTGGGATGCTTCTCAGGGGCCTCATGAAGGCAGGTTTGAGGCCTCCAGGGAGCGTCTCGGGGGTCGTTCAAGCCCTGCCACGAGGACATTGTGGATCCTTCCCTCCTCCGATCCCCCCATGTGGCTTCCTGCTGCACCGTATGTCGTATGCAGCAAGTGGCCTCCGCGACCGTGCCTTCGGATTCCGCCATCGTGGGCGGCAGGACTGTTTCTGGCCGTGTGCATCGCTGCGCTCCTTCTTGCTCGTAGGGCCGCGGTGGTCCACAGAGGTTCCCATTAAGGCTCACCCAGCTTGCCGTTGATGCCAAGCCACAACACGACAATCTGCCTTCCTGCGCTACGTGCTACGCGCTTCCCTTCTCCGTCCCCCTCCTCCTTCCCCTCCTCCTCCTCCTCCTCCTCCTCCTCCTCCTCCTCCTCCTCTTCCTCCTCCTCCTCCTCGACCGCCTCTTCCTCTTGGCTGCGCAGCGCCGTCGCCTTGCACGCGCCCGCCCGCGAAGGCGGCCAGGCGCGGGCAGCTTTTTGATGTTCTAACCTGCTTCGGCCTTGACGGCCAGAAAGAATTTCGAGCACCAAGAAAGTACCGAAGCTGGAGGGCTTTCACGTTTCGGGCCCTGGCAGGCGATACTCGTTCGACCTTGTTTCGATATATACTTTTGGGTACTTGAAATCATTTCTGGGATGTTCTCCCGAAGTACGTTGGGAGCAACAGAAGGCCAGCTGAGGCGTTTTCTGGTTCGCCTTCGGTCTTGGCCAGGGGCTGCGGCTCGCAGGCCGGAGGGCACAAGGCGCTCGCCTCCTTGCGCGGCGCGCCAGGCGCGGACGCGGCACCCCCGGAGGCGCGGGCGCCGCGCCCCGCGGCCACGCCCAGCGGCGGCTGCTGCGGCAGCGCGGCGCGGTGGCGGCTGCAGGCGCGACGGGCAGCGCGCCAGCGCGCTCCGCGCGGGGGCGTCGGAGGGGCACGGCCGACCGAGGGGCACGGAGAGAACGGGGACGGTAGGTCGACATCGGGCACGTTGGTCTAGGCCCCCCGGACGCGGTCGGAGCAGCTGGGGTGGGAGGATCGCGCCGCATCGCCGACGCATCGGCGACGCATCGGCGATGAGGCTCGACGTGGGGCACAGTTTTCTCCGCGCCGACGTCGCGGACGTGTCGCCGACGTCGCCAGTGCACGGCCGATGCAGCGCCAATGCATCGGCGATACATCGCCGATGTGTTGGCGATGCGGCGAGATCCTCCGATCCCAGCTACTCGGACCCCACCTCGGAGGCCTCCAGTCAGGTCAGTCTTTTTGGCGGTCCATTCGAACATCTACCGCCTCGGTTCAGTAGCCTTTAGCGGCCTGCAGCGGCCTTTCGTGTATGATTCCTTGCCTTTCGTGGCCTTGTGACTGCCTTGGGTGGCCTTTCGGCGGCGTCTCGCGGCACATCGTCGAAGGCCGACATCGTCGAAGACCCACAACGTGAGCCTAAGTTCTTGGTGGTCCCCGCGGAGTTCTTGGATCCACGCTGGGCCACTTGACGGCGGCTCCGGCGCCGTCCCTGGCGCGCTCCGCACGCTGGGGATTGGGGCTCTGCCGCGGATCCACGGAATCGGGAATCCGCGCGGACCGTCCACAGCTGATGGGCTACTTTTCCCCCACCACTACCATAGGTAGGACGGGGGAGAAGAGAGGCCTCCTCCTCCTCCTCCTCCTCCTCCTCCTCCTCCTTCTGCTCCTCCTTCTCCTCCTTCTCCTCCTTCTGCTCCTCCTCTTCCTCCTCCTCCTCCTCCTCCTCCCTCTCCTACCTAGTGGTGGTGGAACATCGGCCCATCAAAAGCTCATGCTTATACAGTTTTCTTGTCCTTCTGAGGCTGACAGCGGGCACGGGGAGAACACCCACCCCAGACACATCGACTGAAAAAATCTGCACCGGTGCACTCGGCATTGATAAGTATCGCCAAGGCGGTGCCAATGCAGCCCCTGGTCGGTGTCGCTAATCGACGCACGTTTCGCCAGATACATTCGGTTGTTTTTGGACGTTGCTTAGGGATTCCGCCCGCGTGCACTCGGAACGCGGTGCCGCGCACGCCTTTGGAGAGTCCCAGGAGCTTTCGTTGAAGAGAGTTTTACTGATTGGGGTTCTGTCGATCCTCTATGGCAGCAATTCCTGTCCATTTGGTGACCTGGGCTCGCTGTCGGTGCCGCCGCGGGCGATGACCACCTGAGGCACAAGGCCGCCTGCCCAACAGCGGCCGCTATCGGTTCTGGACAGAAGGTTCCCCGGGCTTTTGGAAGCTCCTGAGGGCACCTGCTGGGCCCAGGCAGCAGGCCCAAAATCTGCCAGAAGGGCGGCCGAACAGCTCCCCGAGCCCCGAGAGGCCCCAAACACCCACCAGACGCCCGAAGACGACACGAAAAGCACCCACAAGAAGCTTTCGAAATGCAGAACAATTGTGATTTCCAATGGTTGTTGCATGATCTTGGGAATGCTCTGTTCTTCGGTCTTTCAGGCTTCCGAGACCGCACAAAACTATCCGAAAGGGCTTCCAAGCAGTCCAACAGACCCCCAAAGCGGTCCAACAAGGCCCCAAGATGGCCCGAAGAGAGCCACATGACTGCACAAAGACGTCCAGGGGGCCCCCGGGCCAGGGATCCGGAGTTCCGGTTCAGGGGTTCCCGTTCAGGGGGGGTTCTCGCAGGGTCAGATAGTCGGAACCAATTGCCTTAGCCAGCTCAACCTGCCAACCCGTCCAACCAGCCAGCCAGCCCACCCAGCCACCCAGTCAACCCGTCAGCCAACCAGCCCAGCCGCCCACCCCGTCACCCCGCCAACCCGCCGATCCCCTCCGCATGCTCTCCGTGCCCAACCAGCCACCCTGCCAACCCGCCCTCCCCCGCCGCCTACCCTCCGTCACCGCCGAGAGGGGGGGGAAGTGTTTCTTACCAGCGAAAACAAGAAAACCAGCCCTCCTGGGACAGCGGGGAGGGGGCAAATCGCACCGTATTATGCAGGGCCGGGATTCGCGCCATGGTGTGCCCGGGACGGTTTTGGGCCTCAAGTGCGACATTGTCGTCATTTTGTTCAACGTCCACCGCGCCCTCTTTCTCAACGGGACGCTCCCATCCTTGAAACCGTCGCCAATTTGGAGGCCCCGCGCGTGGCTTCTCAGAGAGCTGCCAAGAGGCCCCAGGAGACCTCAGGAGGCATCAGGAAGCTCCAGGACACTTCAGGACGCCCGCGGAGGCCGTGGGAATCCCAAGGAGGCGCCAGGAAGTTCCAGGAGGTCCCAGGATACCCCGCGTGGTCCCTCAAGGCCCCCCGAGGAGGAGGACGAGCAGGAAGGGAGAGAGGGAAAAAGAGACGGGAAGTCGGCGGAGGATGTGCAGGACATTGATGATGATGGTGATAGCGATGAGGACGAGGAGGAGGAGCAGGAGAAGGAGGAGGAGAAGGACGATGGTGGAGGAGGAGGAGCAGAGGGAGAAGAAACATGACGAGAACGAGGAGGAGGAGGAGGAGGAGGAGGAGGAGGAGGGTGAGGACAAACAGAAACCAGATGGGAACGTCAAACAGAGCCCGAACAAAAAAAAACTCAAGGAAACCGAGGACCAGGACGGAATTACACACTCAGAAAGAACACGGCAATAAGAGACACCATGCGCAGCGGAAGCAACAAACATGAGGATGGTGACACCGCGATAAGGCTAGCAACAAACGTCCCAAAGACGTTCCAGAGAGTGATTCTGATCAAATTGGGTTCTACCCCCGCGAGGGGCGTTCCTGGGTCAAAATATAAGAAGGGTCTGTATGTATGTATGTATGTATGTATGTATGTATGTATGTATGTATGTATGTATGTGATGTATGTGATGTGATGTGATGTGGTGTGGTGTGGTGTGATGTTATGTTATGTTATGTTATGTTATGTTATGTTATGTTTGTATGTATGTATGTATGTATGTATGTGTGTATATATGTATGTATGCATGTATGTGTGTATGTATGTTTGCATGTCATATGTATGTGTGTATGTATGCATTATATATGTATAGGTATATATAATGTATGTAATGTATGTAATGCATGCACGTATGCATGTATGCATGTATGCATGTATGCATGTATGCATGTATGTATGCATGTATGCATGTATGCATGTATGCATGTATGTATGTATGTATGTATGTATGTGTGTATATAGGTATGCATGTAATGAAATGAAATGCAATGTAATGTAATACAATGTATTGCACTGTAATGTAATGTAGTGTAGTGTAATGTAGTGTAGTGTAATGTAGTGTAATGTAATGCAATGCAATGTTATGCAATGTAAGGTAATGTAATGTAATGTAATGTAATGTAATGTAATGTAATGTAATGTAATGTATGTATGTGCATATGCATATATAACGCCTGCACACGTGACAGCACACATTGGGAAACATGTCGACCCCCACTATCCTTGTCGAAACCAATGCCCGTCATTGTGCTTGGTGGGCCTGCGACAGCAGGCTATACGCCGCCACCCCTGCCGTCCCTGGCAAAAACCAGTTGATTGTGTTCGCGGGGTGGCCGCGCACTTGTTTTTTCTGTTGTTCTTTGTTGCTGGGGATGGTAGCCCGGCGCGCAGCAGGCAATATGCTGACACCCCCGCCGTCCCTGTCAATAACAATACAAAGTGCTCGCGGGACTCACCATATGGCTCAAGATGTTGACCCAAAGTGTACCTGATGTCGTTTGTTGACAGGGATGGTGTGGGGGGGGGGGGGGCGCATCGGGTTGACCGCGCATGCTCCACATGTGAAGCAGAGTGCGTTTGTATTGTTTTTTGATATGGATGGTGGGGGGGGGGTCCGCATGGTTCCTGGTTGGCCGCCAGTCGCTTGGGGGAGGGGGTGTATACTAATCGGGAACAGTGATAATCCTTTCCCCGAAGGGGAAGAAAGGGTTGTGGAAGAGGAAAGAGACCCTCCTTAGACCACGTGTTCCCCTACGGGCTGGTGGGATTATGTAGATGTGTGTAGAAAGAGATAACTATTGGTGTATCTTGTTATGTATACATCTATCATATAACACATATCATATATCATATATCTGTATATATATGTATATATATGGTCGATCCCCCCCCCCCCGACCCCCCAGAGCGCCCAAAGCACGAATACACAACTCAACTTTGGCCTGCCATCCAGGCTGACGAACTCATCCGCTCGGCCCATCCGTCACGGGCACCGTGCGCGCAAGCATATCGGTTTCGGCCGAGGCCACGAAACACTGTGTATCACAGGTTTTTCTGGTTTTTCTGGTCTGGGAACCAACGAAACACTGCGTATCACAGGTTTTTCTGGTTTTTCTGGTTTCTGGAGCTGAAATGCTCGCCGCGGCCTCGCCCCACCGCTCCCCCACCTCCTGTTTGTCGGCACCTGAAAACCAGAAAAACCAGAAAAACCTGTGATATACAATGTTTCGTTGGTTCCCAGACCAGAAAAACCAGAAAAACATGTGATACACAGTGTTTCGTGGCCTCCGAGCAAGAAAACACTGTGTACTCTTCGGGGACTACAGCGCTCGCCGCTCACTGGCAGTGCTCCTTGAGGAAGGCCTCCTCCAGCATCTTCCCTGTTGCCAGCCACAAATCCTCGCCCCTGGCGCCCAAAGCACGAATACACAACTCAACTTTGGCCTGCCATCCAGGCTGACGAACTCATCCGCTCGGCCCATCCGTCACGGGCACCGTGCGCGCAAGCATATCGGTTTCGGCCGAGGCCACGAAACACTGTGTATCACAGGTTTTTCTGGTTTTTCTGGTCTGGGAACCAACGAAACACTGCGTATCACAGGTTTTTCTGGTTTTTCTGGTTTCTGGAGCTGAAATGCTCGCCGCGGCCTCGCCCCACCGCTCCCCCACCTCCTGTTTGTCGGCACCTGAAAACCAGAAAAACCAGAAAAACCTGTGATATACAATGTTTCGTTGGTTCCCAGACCTGAAAAACCAGAAAAACCTGTGATACACAGTGTCTCGTGGCCTCCGAGCAAGGCTCTGGCTCTGGTTCTGGCTCTGGTTCTGGTTCTGGTTATGGCTCTGGTTCTGGCTCTGGTTCTGGTTCTGGTTCTGGCTCTGGTTCTGGCTCTGGTTCTGGTTCTGGTTCTGGCTTTGGTTTTGGTTTTGGCTCTGGTTCTGGTCATGGCTCTGGTTCTAGTAGAAGCAGAGGCGAGGGGGGAGATGGAAGAGGAGGGGAAGGATGAGGGAGAGTAAGATGAGGAGGAATACTTCTCGGGCCACAGCCCGCTGTGACAGACCATGTGTCTGCGGCTGTTCGGTGCCAGCATCTCAAGACCGCGGCTCTTCTGAGAAGCCCCGCCGCCTTTGAGAGGGCCGTCTCCTTCTCACTTCCCCGTCGCTCGCCGCCGACAGATGTCCCGAGTCGATGCCGACGGATCCTGCTGCAGCATCGAGCACCGAGTGCGCCCCGAAACGACTCGAGCGAGGACGCCTCCCCTGGGTGCCCGCGGCGCGGTGCCACCCGGTGACGTGTTTCCCAGACTCAACGCTGGTGTACAGTGCGCAGCGTGCTGCACTGCCAGCACGGCCCCCTGGGGGGCCTTGTGAGGCAGATGGCCGCGGGCGTGGGGGAGCGCTGCGGCAAGCCCGTCTCGCGCGCCTGTGCCGAACCTGTGTGCGCAGCTATCTTGCCAGAAACGGCATCCAGACCGATCTTCACATGGTGCCTCCCATCGCTTCAGGGGGGCCGATGGTTGGTGGGGGCCGGGCTCGGCATGCTCCAGCGCCCGCCCGAGCCCTGGGCCCAGGCGCCCGTGCAGCCCAGCGGCGGCGCCACCGCCAGCTCGCCGTCGAAGGCCTCCCCCCGCGGGCGGGTTGGGCACGGGCGGCCAGAGCCGAGCGAAGGGGGGCCGGCGCGCCGCACACGTCGTCGTCGTCGTCGTCGTCGTCGTCGTCGTCGTCGTCGTCGTCGTCGTCGTCGTCGTCGTCGTCTTCGTCGTCTTCGTCGTCGTCGCACCCTCCCCAGCGATCCAATGCTCCTGCTCTGGGCTGCTTTCGACCTCCCGAGGGGCCTTCCGCTCCGCGGGCCTCAGGGACCGCCAAGGAGCGGTTCGGGATGAGAAGCCGGCCCGACAGGGAAGTGGTCCGGGCCTCTGGGGGCCAACGCGTCGAAAGCACCAGAGCGCCAGGTCTTTGGACGCTTTCGTCCACCAGGCAGGGCCGCCTGCGATCCGATTCGGGGCGATTCGCTTCGCGGGCTGGGTCCGCGATTCCGATTCGATTCGATTCGGCTCGATTCACCGGCATCGGCCTGGTCCGACCGGAACCGCGCGCGGCGATCCGATTTCTATCTACATGGCATGTGGGTGTGAAGCCTGTTGGATGTTCGTTGGGATCTCGTGGGAGGCCCAGTTTGGAGGCCTCTTGAGGTCCGTTTGGGGGCCTCTTTGAAGCCTCTTGGAGGCTTTTAGGGAGCCTCTTGGGGGCCTCTTGGGGGCATCCTGGGGCCTGTTGGCCCGCACTTGGGGCCTCGCGGGCTCTTGGGGCGGAAGGCGAAGATGTTCGGTTCGTGTTCCCTCTCTTGGGCCCCTTTTGGGGCCGTCTCGGGGCCCTCGTAGGCCGTCTTGGGCGCATCTTGGGCCGTCTCGAGGTGCTCTTAGCCCCTCTTGGGGGCCGTCTTGGGATGGTCTTGGGCGCCTCTCGGGCCGTCTGGGAGCGTCGGAAAACAGGACAGGCGAGAACGCCCAAGTCCTCTTGGTTTTGGCCTCTTGGGCCATCTTGGGAGGTTTCCTGGAGGCCTCCTGGGGCGTCCTGGAGGCCTTTTGGGGCCATCTTGAGGCCATGTTGGGCGTCCGGGGGCGATCTGTTGGCGACTCGGGGCCCTCTTGTGGACCGTCCTGGGAGCCTCGTGGGGTCTCCCAGGCCCCTCTTGCGGCCGTCCTGGGCCCCGGCAGCTCACGCAACGAGGCGCGCCGGAGCCCACGGGGCACGCGCCGGAGCCCATGGGGGCACGCGGCAAGCCCCGGGAGAGGTCGGACAGTTCTGTCGGGGCCCCCTGCAAACACCCCTCGGGTCTGAAGGCTGGGGCTCTCAGGGGGTTGGGCAAGGGACCCTCAGGTAAGGGGACCCGGTTAGTGGTAGGGCCCTGGAGCCTTGGAATGGGCCAGAATCGCTAAACCAGGTTTGCCATAGCTGGTGTTTTGTTCGGGTGACGGCAATTCCGGTTAGTGGAATGGGACGGGGGGGCGTCCCCGCTACACATCACAAAACCAGGTCCCACTAAACCCAGTTCTGCCAACGCCTGAGTTGGGCAAAGGACCCGAGGACACGCCCACTTCGTGCCCAGCGGCACGGTGGCAGAGTCGATTCGGGAGGATACGCTGGCGATTCGATCCGTTTCCAGTTCGAGCCGATTTGGTCGGTAGTAAAGCATGGGAGCCTTGTATATCCTCGCAATTACAGGTTGAGGTCGTTAGATTTTAGGAACAGACTTCCCAGCCCGCCCGCCCTGCATACCGCGGCTGCCAGATCTCCAGGCTCCCGATAATCTTTGGTGGTCCCGCCCCCCTCCCCCCCGCCCTGCATACCGCGGCCGCCAGATCCCAAGGCTCCCGATAATGCCCGGTGGTCCCGTCCCCCGCGCCGACTCGCCCACTCTGCACATTGCGGCCGCCAGGTCCCCAGGTCCCCCGATAATCCCTGAGGGTCCCGCCCCTGGCGCCGACTCGCCCACGCTGCATACCGCGGCCGCCAGATCCCCAGGCCCCCACAGAACAGAGCATTGTACCACACCACCAAACATAACATGTCCGAGCATGACGCACCAGATCATGACAGGCCATACCGTAACATTAACGCACCATGCAGAACAATGCATACCATAGCACAGCATCACAGCACATAGCATTACCTACCATGACACATCAAGCATACCATATCAACTCAACGCAGAACTGAACCTACCAAACCAGAACATACCACATATTCACATCACATGGCACAGCAAATCATATCACAACAGGTATTAACAACGCATGCTATGACAGTTCGGACCACACATAACGTGGCATAACAGGGCATCTAATGTCATGGCATAACAGGGCATCACCTCATATAGCATGGCAGAACAAACCACAGTACACCACAGCATCACAACGCATATCGTCGTACGCCATGACAATGCCTACCATGACAGGGCGCGGCATAGTTGGCTATATCAGAGCAAAACATAGCATATCATAACATAACACCATAAGCTATGGCATAATTGGTCACACAGACCACTTCACCTCACAGCACAACCTAGCCTAGCATACTAGTGTACACCACACCTCACAACTCACCAGAATGAGCGCGCGCACCTTCGGGATCAAACGCCGAAGGTTTCGGTGGAGATCGCTCGACGCAAAATAATCGAGTGCACTAGCGTCGACTAGGGTATGGTAATTGATGGGATTGCGCCGGTTGATCGTCGATCAGCGTCGATGTAGCGTCGACTAGCGTCGATCAGCGTCGATACGGAAGAGCCAACACGATGGTATGGGAGGCTCCCATGAGTTGCCGCAGAAGCTTTCGTGATTCGATCCAGATCAGGCCTGCGCACGGGGCAAGAGCCAGGCAGGGCCCTCCCAGTGGTGTGGCTCCCTCCTGCGGCGTCGCGTTTGGGACATCTCCAATCCCCAGCTAAGCGAGGCATTATGGGCTTCCTCGCTGGAGTGCCCGCTGGTGGTGGCGGCATCGATTCTCCGAAAATTGTTAAGAGCTCCGCGCGGGTTTCTTGGATCGGAGCTGGGACCCCCTTGACGTCTCCTCCGTCGCCGCCGCGCCAGCAGGGAGGGGGGTCCAGCGCCGATCCAAGAAATCCATGCGGACTTCCAAGAAACCATTTTCCCCAATCAGTGTTTGCACTGAAGCCGGCCGATTTCGGTAGGTTGCCGGGTTCCTTATTCCGGGTTCCCCGGTTCCCTGTTGCTGGCTCCTCGCAGAAATCGGTGGGTGGCGGGGTTCCCGGGTTTCTGGGCTCCCGGGTGATTGGTCGATCTCAATATCGATCGGTTCTACCATCGATCTCATTACCCACTTTTCTATCGATCTTATCGTTCTCACAATCGATTTCACTATAGGTCGCACGCGCGATCTCACGATCGATCTCATTGAATCGATTTCACTATGAGTTTCACGATCGACCTTACTATCGTGCTCGCTATCGATCCCACGATCGATGTCATCATCGCTATCACGATCGATATCAATATCCGTATCGCTAATTTTCACACCATCCACTGACAGGGGTCTTTCCCTTGTGTCATTTATGTCCTAAATCAGGGGGGCCGACCACGCCTGGGCCCATTCCCAGACCCCTGGCGACTCGAACAGCTCGCGACGGAGGCTCTGCGCATTGCTGTCTGTGCTTCCAGATCCGACAGCTGCACGACGGATGCTGATCTTCCATGTTGCGCCATTTTGAAACCCGTTTCGGACGCCGGGCCGTCAAGCGCCTCGGTCTTGCGGAGCCCACCAAGACGCGGTGACAGTGCTCGCCCTGCCGCAGCGTCCGGTGTGCTGGCGCGAAGGCTCCTCTCCCGCGTCTGCCCCGCTCCCCTGCCCTCCTCATCCCCGTGGGGCGGGGAGGGGCTCCGGGGTGCGGGGCCCTGGGGAGCCGGGGGGAGGGGTGCTGGTGCTGCCCCCCGCTCGTGCAGCTGCCGCGCCCAGGCCAGGGGGCCACACGCGAACCCTGCCCCCGCCCTCCCCCTCAGAAATCGTAGGGGGCGGGGGCAGGGTTCGCGTGTGGCCCCCTACCTGGGGAGCCGGGGGGAGGGGTGCTGGTGCTGCCCCGCGCTCGTGCAGCTGCCGCGCCCAGGCTCCCTCCTGCTCTCTCTCTCTCTCTCTCTCTCTCTCTCTCACTGCTGCCCGCGGCCCGCCCGCCGTGCGGCCGCCGGCCCTCCTGCGGCCAGGCCCTCCCCGCGGGCCGGGCGGTCCTCGGGCGGCCGACCGCGCGCAGGGCCGCGCGCTCGTGGCGTTGGCCCCCGTTGGCCTGGAGGGCTACCCGTGCGGGCCGTGGCGCGCGCAGGCTGCCCGTGCGAGGCCGCGTGCTGCGCCCCGCCCCGCCCGCCTGCGCCCCGGGCCGGCGGCGAGCGGGGGGGGGAAGCGAGAGGGAGGAGGCCTCCGTCGGGAGGCTCCCGAGCCCCCCGGCCTCCTGAGAAGGGGTCTGAGAGCCTTCCCCGGAAACGCAGGACACTTTTTGGTCAGTGGGCGCGAGGGCTCCCGAGAAGGCCCGCCGCCTCGTGAGGAGGCCTTGGCCTTCTCACTTCCCCCCCCCCCTTCGCTCGCCGCCGGCTGGGGGTGCTTCGCGCCCCTGGCGTCTCTCTCGGGCGTCGCTGCGGCGAGGCGTCCGGGCGCCGCGCCTCGGGGCGCCGCGCCCAAATGGTCCGCGGAGCGGCGCCTCCGAGCGCCGCGGAGCAGGGCCTCGGTGCGCCACCGCTCTCCCGCGGCGCGCGGCGGGGCGGGCATCTCTGTGCGCGTGTGCTGTCCCCTGGGGCTCGCATGCCCACAGGGGTCCCCGTCGCCACGGCGGCCACGGCTGGCCCCCCTCGAAGTTCCGGGCAGAAGTCGCTCCGGGACGGGTCTCAGAGGAGGGAAAGGCACCCAGGCCTCTACCTTCTGGCCGTTTACCCCTTTTTGGGCCTCCTCGCAGGATCTCTTCGCCACCACTGGATTCGCCTTGCAATTCTGGTCAGAACGCACCCCGGGAGAGGTCCTGGGAGTAGCGGTATCGGTACCTGTTGGTTTCCCCAGGTTTTGTCATTTGGGGAGCCACCCGCGTGGGTGCGAAGATCACCGCGCTTCGCGCCCCTCGGTCTAGGGGGGGGGCTTGCCTGGCCTCCAGGGGGGGCCGCAGGGGAGCGCGAGGAGGAAATTTGGCGCTTCGCGCGGCGCGGAGCGAGCAGCTGCGTGGCCCGCATGGGCTGTTTGGCTTGAGGCCTGCCCCGGCGTGGGCCTCAGTGGTTCCTGGCATGCAGATGGCAGAGCCCGTGAAACCCAACACTTGTAGGCGAAAGACCTCGGCATCCGAGGATCTGACGTTTCCAATCTCGGCGTTTTGCCTCGATCTGTTTCTGGGGCCCGTTTGTGTGTGCCCCCCCAGAACATCAAACATTGGCACAAGTACATGTTTACCCTTAGAGAAGAGGTCGGGAGCCTTGTGGCCGCGCATTGAACAAACAATCGCATATCCGAGGATATGTTGACAAAGAAGCTGAGCAAGCATTCGAGGTGGACTTTTGGACCTCATGATGCCCCCGCCAACGCTGGATATGGATCATCCATACAGAGCTGCCAGCCTCTGGGTGACCCAGGCAAATGGGGTGCAATTGTGCTTAAACTTCTGTGGTCTGTAAGGAATCGGCATGGCGCTTCTGCAGCGCTTGGCACTGCCAGGGCGCCAAATGGCATCATGATCAAGCCTGTCGACTCAGGTTTTCAATGTCATGTCGCGATTAATGTTAATGTTTGCGATTCGATCGGTTCGGTTGCGTCGCAGTCACTTGCGTTCGGTCGGTTCGGTTCGGTCGATTGTTGTGCCGTTCCTGCGACGCTGCTCCCTTCAAGGCTGCTTGCGGCCTGTCCCTGTCGGTTTCGGTTTCGTTGTCGGTCCGGTCGGTTTTCGATTGCACTGTCGCCGCACGCGGCCTCGCATTCGCAGGCGAGGCGGACAGTGGGCGAGGAGTGCAGGAGGAGGGAGAGACGCGGAGGAGGAGCGAGCTAGAGGACGGACGAGCACGAGGAGTGCGCAGGAGGACAGGGGCAGCCACTTCGCCCCCTCCCCCTCCTCCCGCCCCCCTCGTGGCCCCCGGCGGGCGGCCCGGGCGGGCTCCCTTCTGAGATGCAGAGCCCCGCGGGCCCCGCGAGCTTGGCATCGCTCGGACGTGTGCATTATTCTCTCGGCGAGGACCATCGAGGAGCATCCTTGATCATTTGGCGAAAAAAATACGTACGAAACCGAACAAAACACAGGGAATGGACGTCCGAGCATACGCATTGCGCAACTGTTCGTATAACGCGGCCGGTCTCGCGGATCGGGGGGCCGTGTTCATGTACATAGCTGGGCGCGTACGTCCTTTGTGGGCTCCCTGCCCCCCCCCCACCACCCAGAGCCCCTGCAACCGGGCGTAAGAAAACGGGGTGGTAGCTCAGGGGCCTCTACGAGCGAGTACAGGGTGTCAGGGCATCTGCCTCGCTCTATATAGTGCGTAATGCATCGGAGCGACAAGATCGTCGACGCATCATCATGACTCTGGGCGGGGGGGATCACCTCGCACTTGTGCGCGGCAGATCGAATTTTTGAGGGCACAATTGACAAGCCGCCCTCAGCTATCACGCAGTTTACAAACACCCCGTGCGCAGGGGCCTGGACCACACGTTCTGCCGCGTTCTCGAACAGCGCCGGGCCGAAGAGGCGTGCGAGTGAGTGCCGGCTTGCGTGAAGCGCGGATTCTTGTTTGAGCCACGCCGCCACGCACCCCCCCTCTCTTTCCCCTCCATCCTGGCATCGCTTGGACGTGTGCATTTTTCCTTCGGCGAGGGCCATCGAGGAGCATCCTTGATCATTTGGCGAAAACACCACGCACGAAACCGAAAAAAACACAGGGAATGGACGTCCGAGCGATGGCCAGTCTTCCCCCTGCATGCGGGAGAACGTGCCAGAATCGAGAAACATGCGGGCACGTAAACTCTTTTGCGGCCGACAGGAATGAGTCCAGCCCCGGAGTTTTGTTGGCAGCTCGCAGAGGGGGGTAGGGGGAGGGGGGAAGGCTTCTTAGAAACACCCCTGCTTCTTAGAAGGTGCGGCCTTCTCTGTAGATGTAAGGCCGGCGCCTTCTAAGAATCAGCCTCCTTCTAAGAAGCCTTCCCCCCTCCCCCTACCCCTTCTGCTCGCCGCCAATTTTGGAAAGGGAGAGCCCCCCAGACATGCTCGCGTCGTGAGAGGGTCAAGCCTGTGAGCCGCTCTGGGGCTTCGCCCCTGGAGGCCCTCCCTGGGCCCTGGGACCGCCGAAAACGACTTAGGATGCAAAGCAGGTCCCGGGGGCAGGGCCGGGACTGCCGGGGGCCCCGTGCTGGAGCAGGCCAGGGCACCGCACGTTTGGGCTCTCCGCCGTCCTCTTCTCCTGGACCCCGAAGAGGCCCAACTCTTTGATTTCAATGTTATTCGATGTTTTCCTGGTGTCTCGCGTTTTCGACCTTCGGGCGCTCCGCGACGGGAAGCAACGCTCCCGGCGGCAAGAGGTGTGCGCGATGTTCTTCCCCCGCGGTGCTGTGACCCCCGCCAGCGTTTCAGGCTTGTGGTGCTTGCTATTAATTCGCGTGGTGTCGAGAGGAGACGTTCACCGCCCACCAAACCACCCCAACCCAACCCGAAGGCCTCAATTTGCCCTCCATTTCCAGTGGGGGGCGGGGTCGGGGAACATGGAAAAACAGATGGACCCCGTACCCGCCCCCAACCCGAAATTCGAGTCAAATTCGGGTCTGCGGGTTGGGTTGGGGTGGTCTGGTAGGTAGCCAGCCGTGGCTCCGGCGATCTGGGGCCATCCGTTGTGTATGATTTCCTGGACTCGCATTCCCAGACCGCCGGCGCTCCAGCTTTTTCCAGGCGTTGGGCCGTACGGGTCTGGACGGCCTCCCTCTTCTGTTCCCCCCGAGCAGCTGTCTGACGGTGGCCTGCAGAGGCCGAACAGAGCCCGACACCGGTTGCTCCAACTCTTGTGCAGCGCCTCCGACGCTGCCCCTCTGCCGCGTGCGGCTGCGCCCGACGCGGGAAGGCGAGGCCAGGCGCGGCGGCACCACGCGGCGGCGCCGCGGGGGGGGCCTGCGGCGAGGACCGGCGACGCCTCCGCGGTGGGGCCGCCCAGTCTCGATGGTCCTCAGGACGTGCAACGTCTGCCATGTGATGATGTGTATGCACGTGTGCACTGGCTTCAGCCTTCCGTGTCTCTGCGCGCATCAGCCACGTCCTGACCCCCCCACCCGAAAAGATTTGGTGGTAGTTGATCTAGCCGTATCCCGCTTCAGACTCGCTGCGCACACAGCCTGTGCCGGCCCTTACTCCACCGCCCACATCGTGCCGAAGGGTTTCGTGGGACAAGCCCGCGTGGGCATTAACACACTTTCTGAGGAACATGGACGTTTGGGCATTGAGAGAATACCCGCCCAGACAAGTCGATTATGAAAGTCTGCACTGGTTCTCTCGACATTGGCATTAGTTTGCTACCCCGCCTGGGTCCACTTGAAATGCGGTGCCGTGCGCACGTAGAGAGCCCCTTCTCCTGCAGGGTGTTCTGTCAATCCTCGCTGCCAGTCCTCGATCCATGACCGCCCAGTCGGGGTCGCCCTGGCGCAAACGGGTCGGAGGAAGGCGGATGTCGAGGCTCGACGGTTCGAGGGCGTTTCATGCTCTTTGCGCCTCCGCGAGGCGCCAGCAGTCGCCGCGGCCGGATTCCCCTTGGAGATTTTAGTGAAGCCAAGCGGTGGCGAAGCGTCCTGGCTCGCCTAGAGGCCTACCAAAGAAGGTTCTAAGGACCTTTTCTGGTTTGCACGTCGGGTTTATGTTCTAAGAACATTTTTTGATCCTAGAATACTTCTGGGTTCTAGGAACATGTCGTGGTAGGCCTATATGAATGCCGGGACGGTCGGTCCCTGCTCAGTGAAGAGCGCACTCCGGGAGAGGTCGGGCGGACGGTTCTTGACCCCCGAGCCCAGGCTGTCATGAAGGAGTGGTCCCGAGGGTTGCGGCTCATGCCGTCTTGGGCTGTACAGTCGACGCGCATACGACGGGGGGCAGATTTCCAAGGTTGCACTCGCATCCTTCCCGTTCGCCCTATCCTTGGCCGCCTTCGCTGGCCGCGCTCGCAGAGTGTCGATACAGTCAACCCGCATTGGAAGGAGGGGCAGTCTTCCTGAGGTTACCCTTTGCACCCTCCCCGCTCGGCCCATCCGTGGCTGCGTTCGCCGGCCGAACCCGGCTCGCATAGTGTCGATGCGGGGTGGCAGTGTAGGGGCCCTGTGGGGCCCGTTCGGGGCCGCGTTCTGTTCTGCGCCGTTGGGCTCTCTACCCTGGACTGCCCTCCTTTTTGGGTATCTCTGCGGGGTCTTGGGCCTCTCGGTGAAGCGGCCCATGTTCTCGATGCACGTTCCTGTGGCCTCCTGTCGACTGCAGCTCCCCCCCCCCGGATGACGTCCACTTGGCCAGACGGGGCCAGAGCTCAGAAGCAGATTGGGCCGGAGGATCTGCACAGCTCGCGAGGCTAGTGCCGGCCGCCGCTCCGCCGCACGCGGCACCTGTCGCGGCGGTCTCCCTCCCTGCCTCGCTTCCCTGCTTCCTCCTGGCATCGCTCGGACGTGTGCATGTTTTCTCGGCGAGGACCATCGAGGAGCATCTTGGATCACCGTGCGAGAAAAAGCGCACGAAGCCGACACGTGCGCGGGGAATGGACTTCGGAGCGATGGCGAGTTCTCTTCCTTCTCCCTCGCGGCTGGTGGAGTCCCCACTCCCTCAGTGGGGAAGCCGGCAATGCTCATCGTAGCGCAGTCGGTCTTCGCGGGAAGGAACAAGCCTGGGGTCGGAGGTGGATCGACCTCCTACCCTGACGCGTCGATTGAGGAATTGGCCGTCTTCGGTTCGCGAGAGGGCGTCGCGGCCGTCATTTTTGCGGGTCCAGGTCCGTCGGTTTGAGGAGGAGGAGGAGGAGGAGGAGGAGGAGGAGGAGGAGGGAGGAGGAGGAGGAGGAGGAGGAGGAGGAGGAGGAGGAGGAGGAGGAGGAGGAGGGAGGAGGAGGAGGAGGAGGAGGAGGAGGAGGAGGGGGAGGTTTGCTAAAGGGAGGTCCGTCCACCGCCGATATGGGGTCGGAGGGTCGCCCCGCGCCGCCGCGGCGTCGGCGAAGCGGCTCGGCCGTCAACCAGCTGCTTCGGCCTCTCGGGGGGGCCTCCGCAGGATCGAGGGTCGAAACTTTGGGATACTTTTTTTGTTGATTTGCAGGGCGAGAGCGAACCTCTTCCGCTGAAAGCTAAGCGGGACCCGCACAGCTCTAACTAGCAGCGAAAGGGCGGAAGAAGGCGGGGTCTCGCGCGGCCAGGAGCGGGCGAAGCCCAGGGATCAGGCGGTGCCGAAGCGGACGTGCAGGAAAAGGTACACCTCGGACAGGAGCCCGGTGGTGAAGTCTTTGGGATGCTTACAGTCAACCCGACTAGTAAGGATGGGCATCCTTCCCAAGGGTACCCTTGCATCCTTGCCTCCTCGGTCCATCCTTGGCCACGTTCGCTGGCCGCGCCCCGCTCGAACGGCTTCGAAATGGGCGTCCAAGGCCCGTGCATCCTTACCGCGCATCCTTATTAGAGGGGTCGATTGTACTTATACCTTTACGCGGCCCCCGGGCAGGCCCTCGTCGCCACGGCGGGATTCGCTTCGAAGTCCTGGTCCGAACGCAGCCCTGGACCCTGGACAGGTCTGCGGATAGAATTCGTGCCGAGGGAAGCCATACCTTCTGGATTGACGAACAATCTCAGGCGATCGCAAACATGGATTCACGGGGCGTGGATTAGCGACGGGTTCCGTTTCCACGGGAAATCGCGTATTCCCGCCGCCGAAGGAGGCGGCACCAGCCGCGTTTTTGGGAGGGCATTTTCCCCGATCCATGGATTTGGCGACCGCGCGCCTAATCCATGGATCGCTAATCAATGTTTGCGCGCCCCCGACGTACCTTCTGGATTGACGAACGAATCAAGACGTCAGGTGTCTTGCAAACTTGTGCTTTTGGGGGGCCCATGGCCATGGAAACGCCACCGCGGACAAAAGAATTGTCTCCGGGATTGGGACGAGAGCGTTCTGGCGCCCATGCCACAAGTAAATGTGACGCCGTCGGAGGTATTGGGTGCTCGAAAGAGTTTGGAGGTTTGATCTCATGTCCCCGATGAATATATGTCTGCATGGGTTTCGTGTCTCGCCCGCCGCCGGAGCGCTTCTCTGCTGTTGTGTGTGCGCGGAGTCTGGCGGCTGCCTGACCTGCCTCTGGATGATTTCGAAACATTTCGATTGCTTGTGGCGTACGTCAACATGTGCTCGGTGGTCTTGGAAGGCAAGCGTTGTAGCAGGGTAGCGCCATCCCTTGGGCTCTTTCCCAGACCTCCAGCGGGTCGAACACAGCATCGTGGGGACAACCGTTCCGCTAATTTTGACATGCCGTGACGCTCTTTGGTCAGTGGACCCGTAGACAGTTGCCCGCGCGAGAGAACGGCCCGAGGGATGGGGTGGAGAGTTCTGTTGCCAGCATCGTGAAGGATCACATGGAGGGTCCAGGACTTGAGTCTACTCGGCCGCGGAGCGGACCCGAGATCGAGCCCGCTCGTTGGCCGAGCGGGCCGGGTTCCACGGCCGAATCGGTTGAGACGCCAAACGGGCAGGCTCAGCAGTGAACCTTGGGGAGGATGAGGGGAGGAAGGCGCAGAAGGAGGGATATTCGACTGGAGCGTGGGCAGCAGGAGGGAGGCAGCAGCAGCAGGAGAGGAGGAGGAGGATGAGGAGGAGCAGGAGGAGGAGGAGGAGCAGGAGCAGGAGTAGGACCAAGGAGGCCGCCCATAGGGCTCGCGAAGGGCGGGGGGCACGGGAACCAGCGGTAGGCAGCGGCTATGTTTGGAGGCTCCGATTCGTGTTGGATGGTTGCGACAAGACATGAAGGTCGTTGCAGGCGCAGGCTGCAAAAGCTGAAGGCATCGATGGCGCATGTTGGACCCGAGGTGCCCCCCCCCCAGGAAGCCCCGACGTCTCCCCAGGAGGCTCCAAGACGGCCCCGCCAACGCGGAGCCACGAGGGCGAAGCGTGGGTTTCCTCCCTCCGCACCTGCATGCCTCGTATTGCACCGCTATGCCACCCCCCCTTCCCCTCCGCAGCTGCGTGGGTCACAAGGGGGGCCACGGGGTGACCTCGAGTGCGCTGCCAGGCCAGTGAGCGTAGCTCGTCGAAGCAGGGCCACGGAGCCAACAAGGCACCAACACTGAAACGAGGCAGCCCCCCGTGCTCTCGTCGCGACGCGGGCGGGCCCCTCCCCCCTGGGCTGAGCGGGGCCGGCGCCGCGCGCTCGGGCGCCCCCCCGGGCCCTCCCCCCTCCCCCCCCCTCCCTTCCCCCTCCCCTCCCTCGCGCACCCCTCCTGCCGTCCCTCGTCTGCCGCCCGTCGTCTGCCGTCTGCCGTGCCGCACGGGGCCCCTCCGTGCCGGTCAGAGGGTGCTCTCGCCGCGGCGTGGGCGCCGCAGCCCTCCGCGGGGGCAGGTGCCGCCCCGCGGGCCGCTCTCGCTCCCCTCTTGCTCTCGGGGCCCCCAGACAGCGGGCTCTTCAAGAGGCCCCGGGGTGAGGAGAAGCCGCCGCCGCGACCGTCTGGGCCTCCCCGGTGGGGTCGGAGGATCGCGCTGCATCGCCGATGCTTGAGCGATGCGACTCGATGTGGAGCCCCGTTTCCTCCACGCCGACGTCGCCCAATGCATCGCCGAAGCATCGGCGATGCGGTGCGATCATCCGACACCATCTGCTCGGACCTGATCTAGGAGGCCTCTAGGTCGCCTTTGCGGTGCTCTCGGAACCGGCAGGAATCGTGATCTTGAGAATGAAACCGGTAAAAGACGGTTCGCCGACGCGGAACAAAATCCGGCTCCGGGATTGAAGCCATAGCCCGATCTGGAAAAACAGCGGCGACGGAGCTGGAAAAATAACGGCGTGGGAACGAATGTATCACAAAAAGCCCTGTCGTTTCCAAGGGCCACCGAGGTCTGGAGGTTCCGCGGCCCCTCGCCCGCCGACGCCCGCAAAGGCTAGGGGGGGGATGGGGCGGGCCCCCCTCGGTGAGCGGGAGCGGCGGCGAGGACGGCGCGCTGGGCTTCTCGAAGCAGGCCCCGGCGTGCAGCGCGAGCCGGCGGGCCCGATGGGGGAGGAGGGGCGGAGGGCGGTGGAAGACCTGGGTGCGTGCCACAGCTCTGGGCCTCCCAGGTGGGGTCGGAGCAGACGGGGTCGTAGGATCGCGCCGCATCGCCGATGCATCGGCGATGCGGCTCGATGCGGAGGCCGATCTTCTCCAAGCTCACGTCGCCCGATGTATCGCCGACGCGTCATCGACAAGCGAGGTGCGCTCGCGCCACATCTGACATCCTGCCCCTCCCTCCCACCTTGGGGTCGACAGGAGGTCCGAGGTGGCCCAGCACCAGTTCGGCCAGTAGGGAGGGGGGGAGCGGGGTCTGAGGTGCTGGGTTCGAGGAGTTGTTGTTTGCCTCTCCCATGGGCTCAAGTCGGGCATGTCCCTCTACAGCAGGAATATGCAAGAATAGTAGAACAATGATCTGGGGACGATGATTCGTGCTCTCTGGTCTATTCTTGAGTATGTTTCGGCTCTGTTGCATTTGTCCTTCCAACATCCGCCTGTAGGAGGACGTGCCCGACCTAACCGTAGGGGCCGTCTTCGGGCCTGGGGCCGTCAAAGACGGATCGCGGGTGAACAGCTGCACCAGAGGGAGCCCGGGTGGGGTTCAGAAATAAGTTGGAGGGGAAAAAACACAGACACAATTAATCGTCAAGTCCCAGAAAATATTGGAAAATATGGGAAGTGGGGGGGACGACAAAAACCCAGAAAATATAAGCAAATACGGCGAATCCTGCAATTTGTGTGTATTTACGTGTGTCCCAGGGCCCCTTCAAGTTGATTTGGAGCGGATCTGGCATCACCGGTTTCTTCCTTATCGCTCTCCCGGGTTCGGACCCTCCACTTCCTGCTGGCTCTCGAGAGGCGTCGTCGAGCGGGCGCCGGCCTCGAGGCGCAGGGCGGGGGGGGGCTCCGCGGAGGGAAGGAGGAGTACGACGAGAAAGAGGAAGAGGAGGAAGAGGAGGAGGAGGAGGAGGAGGAGGAGGAGGAGAAGGAGGAGGAGGAGGAGGAGGAGGAGGAGGGGGAGGAGGAGGGGGAGAAGGAGGAGGAGGACCCCCTCCCCCTCCAAGTTATGGTGGTGGTGGTGGAAAACAGGCCCATCACAGAAGGCTGGAATTGTCGGTTCGTGTTCTTCCGCTTGCAGCCGTTTTGGAGCTCTTTTGGGCTGATTTGCGCGTTGCATGGGACGTTTGGCGGCTCTCTTGGGCAGTCTAGGGGTCAGCTTGGGAGCCTCTGAGGTCATCTTGGGGCTGCCTTGGGGTCCCCTTAGGTCGTCTTGGAGCGTCTGGAGCTTGAAAAGAGCATAACGTGAAAAACATAGAACAACACAATGATAAGCACTACTGTTTGCCTCTTGGGGCCCTCGTGGGGGTCCTCTAGGAGCGCTCTCCCTGCTTCCTGAGGATATCTCCAGCTGTCTTGGAGGCATATTGGACCATCTTGGCGGCCTTGGTGTCCTCCCAGGTCCACCTAGAAAGCCATCTTGGAGATTTTGGAAGCATCGGGGAGCGCCCAGGACGTGTCTTGGCGCCGACACAGCCTTGGGCAGAGGGGGTGGTGCGCGCGACGAGGTGCGGCCCGGAAGGGGGGGGTCCTTTGCAGATTACAGAAACCTACCAGGCAGCACTTGGCATTCTACCACGCCTCAACGTGCAAGGGGGCACCGTGACGGATCCTATCGCGTTATGCGTTATCGGAAAGGGGGAGTTGCGTACATAGGAGGAGCATACGGTAGTGGGGGAGCAAGAGGAGGATATGGAAGGGAGGAGGACGAGGACGAACAGCAGCAGCAGGAATTGGAGTGGAAGGAGCGGGCGGGAGGAGCAGGAGGACCAGGCGAAGACGGAGGAGGGGAAATGGGGTGGGCGACAACGATGAAAGATGATTCGGATCCAGAACAGTGACCCACGCTGGGGAGGGAGCGCAATTCTGAACGACGGGAGCAAAGCGCCGATCCGAAAATGAGGCTCGTGCTGCAGCGGGAGCATCGTGTTGTAACGCCGGAAACAATCGGAGTGCAACACCAAAACGCAAGGAAGAGACATCTATTGATTTTCAGAATGTAAACACCAAAGCACAAGGAAGAACCACATCTTGAAATCCAGAGTGTGAATTCACAGTTCGCGGAGAGGGCGGGAAATCTTTCGCACAGGGTCGAGGGACAGAGAGAGAAGTACTCTTTATGTACACGTGTGGAGGGGGAGCTGGTGTCACCCCAACATACTAATAATGTGTGCGTCGCCCCTTCCCCCCCCCTGGGGGCGACGCGCGCACTGAGACATCTTACAGTATATGCGTTGTGGCGGGCGCTTTCTGGCCACACTGCTCGGGAAACGATATACCACAATATGGGTATACTACATGTTCGAGTCGAACGCGCGCATCCGAGGAGGACATATAGCATTAGTATGTCTGTGTGCGTCCCAGGGAGGTGGGAGGGTGAGGGGGGTGAGCGTGCTCGGGGGGGGGCGGCACTTCGACCCCCAATCGCCCTATCATCGCTGGTAAATGGGCCCGTGGCTCACCCCGCCAGGTCCGCGCGGATGTGCTGTCGGGGGCCTATCCCCGATCAGTCGGCGACGTATCGCCGATTCCAGGTCGATGTTTCCCGCCCCCCCCCCCTGACTCGGTAGCAAATCATGGGCGCCTGGTATACCATTTCAATTTGTCTTGAGCGTCGATTAGGGTCGATTCGCATCGGGGAGTGGATGAGATAGCGCCGATTCAGCTTCGACTCGCGTCGATTAGCGCCCAGGTCGATGTTCCCCCCCCCCGAGCCGGTCCCCCCCCCCTACTTACTATCGCTCGGACGTGTGCATTTTTTCTCGGCGAGGGCCATCGGGAAGCATCCTGGATCGTCTGGCAAATGAGCACGCACGAGACCGACGAATGCACGGGGAATGGACTTCGAGCCATGGCAGACCTATCGTTGCAACTCCGATGAGGGGGCAGGGGGGGCGGGGGAGGTGCCCGCGTGATTGCTCCTGGCGCGTGCGGACGTGGGAACGACTGGTCGAAAACAGGGAGGCCTCCTCCACCTCCTGCTCGTCCTCCTCCTCCTACTCCTCCTCCACGTGGGAATGAATGGACGGACACAGGTAGGCCTCCTCCTCCTCCTCCTCCTCCTCCTCCTCCTCCTCCTCCTCCTCCTCCTCCCACACCTCCACGTGGGAATGATTGGGCGGGAATGGGGAGGCCTCCTCCTCCTCCTCCTGCTCCACATGTGAATGAGTGGGAGCAGACGGCGAGGGGGATGGGGCGGAGGAGCAGGGGGGGAGGGGGAGGAGGAGGAGGGGGCGGACGAGCAAGGGGGAGGAACCGGGAGACCCGCCCCCGTTGGACAGGGCATGTGCAGGTCATTTGCCCACGGCCAGGACTCCAGTTGTGTGTCGGGGGTCGGCCTCTCATTGCCCAGTGTGTCGGCATCGATGATGTCCTGTTCTGATTGTTTCAACGGAACAGATGATAACGGGAGGAGGGGAAGGGGGGGAAGGAACGAACGACGAGGAGGGTTAGAAGTAGAAAGGTACAGGAGGAAGAGGGGAGAACGGTGATGAGGGAGCATGATGAAAGGAAGGGAGGAAGAGAGATGAGGGAGGAGGGGGACAAATAAATACGAGGACTTGTCTGGCGATCGAGGCTGACAAGCAAGGCTGTGGATGCGCTGCACTGAGCGTGTGCTGCACTCGGAGTTCCGCGCGACTCAAATGCGCTGACTCGTTTGCTCGCCGCGTTCTTTCGCAGGGCGGTCCCTGACTCCCTCTCCAACGCCTCTATCATTGGTTGCTACGGCATATTTGCGCGCTAGGCATGACTACGGTTGGGCACGTCTTCGGCTTTCTGTTCCAGTATTTGGCGGCATTATTGTGAGCGTCTCGGGCAGGTTCAGGGCCGTCTTGCGGTCGTCTTGGCGTTACAGGAGACCGCGTTGGACCGCCAGGAGGTCGTCCGGAGCGGGTGGGGGCGCATATTCTAGAAGGAGTTGTTGATGAATTCAACGGCGGGGGCACCCTAAAACAATGGAATGACACGCTTGGTTGAAGCATTTCTGGCCCTGAGCTTTCCAGTTAGCGTTGAAGCATCCTGGGACCAGCGGTCGTAGGGGCAAGAGGGATTGCCAGGGGGAATGCGTATTTACTCCTCTGAGCGGCCTTGCCAGGCGCAGCAATCAATTATTTGATCTTCTTGGAAGTCGTTTGAGACACAAGAGCTGGAGGCAACACATGCATGCCGTTGCTTGGAGGAGGGCTTGCGCATTGCTTCGCGAGGAACAGCGCATGACAGGTGCCAGCGAAGAGGTCTGGGTCACGTTCGCCGCCCCAGAGCCCAGGGGCGCACATGCGCATCTGCATTATGGGGATGATACTCTCATCTCGCAGGAAGCCGCAGAATGGGGGAGTAGGAGGGTCGCACCAGCGCAGAGGCGTTCGAGGTGCTAGAGACGAAGTGCCCCGTCTTCGCCGAGCCCGACCTCTCCTCCAGGAAGGTACCTGCCTGCGTGTGCCTCCCCCGCCTTGCTCCTGGTCGGCCTCCTGTCCCCGTTCTCCCCTGCGTGCACCGCTCGCACACCATGGGTCACAGTTTTCGGGGGCGCCCAGGTAGTGTGGTGAACACACTGCGTGGTGAGTCAGTGGAGGTTCGGGGTCACCGCACATTTGTGGGACTCGGGTCGTTCTCCGAGGATGCCTCGGACGATTGGGGCCTCCAGGGTCCCAAAACCATGCGGTGACTGACCGCGCAGTGGCGTCTCTTGGGATGTCGAGATCACCGCGCGGTCTGTCACCACCCGGTTTTGGGACCCCGAAAATTTGGCCTCGTCGGCCACATATTGGCAGAGTCGTCCGTGCTTCGTGGAGAGCGTGGTTCGCAAGCAGAGGCCGGTGCAGGTCAGCGGCGCGCAGAAGCGCAGTGGAGCCTGTGCGTGCGCGCACTCTTGCTCCTGGACCCGCCCTGGCCTTTGGCGGGCTGGCGCAGTGCCGTGGCTCCCTGGCGCCGCAGGGGTGACTGGGGGGGGGCGCGTGCCGCGGTGCCACCTGCGCAGGAGACTGCGTTGAAGGGCCTGGCGACAGTCTGGTTTCTCGGGCCCGCCCGCCGCATCCCCCCGCCCCCCCTGGGTAACTTTACCGCCTCGGCTGCGCAGGTCTGAAGGAGGCACGCAGTATCGGTGCGCGCAGGCATGCGTGGGGTTGCCCAGCGCGAAAGGGTTAGGTTTTCGGTCGGCACCTCCCCCCTCCCCCCCCCCACCAGTCAGCCTGGGTGACCGCCGAACAAACAAAAACGTTCTCCAGCGTGGTGTCAAGCGTGTGGCAAAAATCAACAATGCAGTCAGTGCGCCAGCCTCAAAAAATAAGCGGCGAATCCACTGTGAATCGACTCAGGGTCCATTTCGTGAAATAAGTTCTGATCTTGTTGCCTGTGCAACCTTGCCTGTGCAACATCGCAGCAGGAAGAAGCTGAAGTATTAGCGCTTCGTGGTACTATCCCCACCAGCCCATCCAGGAACGATTCCCAGGAGAATTGCCCTTTAAATATCGGGGGAGCGTGGCATCATTTAGATGCCTCGGGGAGCCTCTGTGGACCAGAGGCTTCTTGGATACTTCCCGGAGTCTCTGGGCATGTCTCTCGGGGTCTTTTAGAGGCCCATAGGGGCTTCTTGGGGTCCTCCTGGCGGCTCTTAGGGGCATCTTGGGGCGTTTTGGGGTCATATTGGAGGCATCTTTCGACGTCTTGGGGGCATCGTGGAGCCTCTCGGGGCGTTTCGGGTGGAGGCCTCCTGGGGGCCTCTTGGGGGCCGCGTGAGGGCCTCTTGGGTGCCTCTTGGGGGTCTCTCGGGGGCATGGCGGGGGCCGCTTGAGGGCCTTTTGGGTGCCTCTTGAGGGCCTCCTGATGTTTGTCTTGGAGCTGTATTGGAGGCATCCTGGGCCATCTGGGGTGGTCGCAAGCCCAAATCAGGCGAGAACCTCCGAAATTATTCACAAACCGAAGGATAATCAATAGCTGGAAGGCCTCGTGGAGCCCTCTGAGGCCATCTTGCAGGCCTCTTCAGCTGTCTTGAAGCCGTCTTAGGAGCCTCTTGAGTGATCGCGGGTCATCGAGGGTAGTCTTGGTGCCAGCTTGGCTGTCTTGGAGGCCATCCTGGCCGCCTGGATGCAGAACAAAACCGCCAGAGAGCAAATTCAGGGTGGGCGACCTCAGAACCCCGCGTGCGACGAGGGTGGGCTGTGATTTAGGTGTGGGCCCAAAGGAGAACAAGTCAATATTCATATGTGGGTCCAGAGTGTGTTACTCAAGAGGCTTCCGCCAGTCCGCCGAGCCCCAGGAGAGGAGATGCGCGGGCTCCGATTTCGCGTGTGCTGTTTGCCGCTTCCCATCGTGCTGCTCGCGTGGAGTTGTTTATTCGTCGTACTCCTTTTTGCGCGTGGACCCCTGCGAGTCCCTCTTGGGACCCTCTTGCAGGCTTGTTTGGCCGTGGGCCTCTTATCTCGTCCACGAAGCGTCTTGGGGCCGTCTTGGGACAGTCTGGGGAGCCTCTTTGGCCGTCGTGGACTGTCAGAAGCCCAAGAAGGCGAGAATAACGAGGAACCAATGATATGTTCCCGAACAGCTCTCTGAGAGCTAAAGGGGTCTCATATTAGAAACCGTCAGCGCAGGGTAGCCCAGGAGTTGTTTCTGGCGGCGGTCGAGCAGCGCCGCAGCAGTATGCTTGATCTTCCAGCGTGTCCCGAGGATGCGTTTTCCTACTCGTGCCCACTACGTTTCTGCGAAGCGTTTTCTCGCAGCTCCTTCGAAGCTATTTGGGAGCTCCGGCGAAGCTTTTTCCTCGAGCTTGCAATCTCCGCACACATCCTTCCAAGCGTCCTTGCAAGCGTCTCTCACAGGCGTTTCACGCGCTTCGGTCTGCTCCGCTATCTGGGTTTTAGACGTCACAAGTTCTTCTGGAGATGCTTCTGGGGCCCTGTCTGTCGGAACGTCTTTGTGGCCTCTTGGGCAGTATTGAATCAATGTTTGGTGTCCTTGAAGCCTCTCTGGCACTTTGGCAGTTGGGTGCGGCAGTTCGGCCAAACCCTCCTGAAACCTTCCTGAGGAAGGTTTTAGGACAATTTCAGGAAGGTTTTTCCAAAAACCTTCCAAAACCTTCCTGGGGAAGGTCTTAGGAAGGTTTCAGGAAGGTTTTTCCAACAAAAAAAAACCTTCCACAAAAAACCTTCCTGAGGAATGTTTTAGGAAGGTTTCAGGAAGGTTTTTCCAAAAACCTTCCAGAAAGCTCCCAGAGGAAGGTTTTAGGAAGGTTTCAGGAAGGTTTTTTCCCGAAAGCCTTCCAAACACCTTCCAAAGGAAGGTTTTAGGAAGGTTTCAGGACGTCTTTTCTCCAAAAAGCTTCCAACCACCTCCCTGAGGAAGGTTTTAGACAGGTTTCAGGAAGGTTTGTTTCCCAAAAACCTTCCAAAAACCTTCCTGGGGAAGGTTTTAGGGAGGTTTCAGGAAGGTTTTCCCAACAAAAAAAACCTTCAAACAACCTTCCTGAGGAAGGTTTCTGGAAGGTTTCAGGAGGAAGGTTTCAGGAAGGTTTCAGGAAGGTTTCCCCAAAAACCTTCCAAAAACCTTCCTGAGGAAGGTTTTAGGAAGGTTCCAGGAAGGTTCTTCCAACAAAACCTTACAAAGACCTTCCCAGGGAAGGTTTTAGGAAGGTTTCAGGAAGTTTTTTTGTCCAAAAACCTTCCAAAAACCTTTTTGGGGAAGGTCTTAGGAAGGTTTCAGGAAGGTTTGTGAAACAAAACCTTCCAAAAACGTTCCTGAGGAAGGTTTTAGGAAGGTTTCAGGAAGGTTTTTTCCACGCCCGCGGGGCTTGCCGCGTGAAGACGCGGCGGCCGCGGCGCCGTTTCTGTTTCTGTCCCGGCCGCACCTCCGCAGAGCCCAGTATCGGGGGCGCCGCGGCGGCCGGGGGCGCCCGCCGACCTGCCCCCAGGGGCACACCGCGCGCGAGAAAAACAAAAAAACACGTTGCTCATGTGTTTCGTCATCTGCGAGTCGGCCTGAGACGATCCAGAATCCATGGCGGGATCGTGTTGGGGTGGCATCATCCTGGGGTCGCCTGGACGTTATCGTCCGTTGCCTGAGGCCCTCCTGGAAGCATCTGGTGGCCATGGGGCGTCTTGGGATCGCGTGCGTGGGGGCGCTGACTACGCGCGCGCGACTTTTCATCTTGCTGGCGGGTATGCATACAGATTCTTCCGCTTGCGAGTTTCCAAGGCAACTTTTGTTGTTGGATGTTATTGTGCATCCTGGGGGAGGGTACCCTCGAATGCCCCTCATTTTGGCCGGCGGCGGGTCTCATGTCTTTGAAGGCTGTCCTTCTGTCTTAGGTTCGACTGTATGCTCCGCTGGTGAGGCCTCGGGCTGCACACAGACAGCCACCCCCCCCAGGTAGTCCCAGCTACCGTCAAGCTTGCTCGTCGACGTGCCCCGTCAAGCTTGCCCTGCGGGCAATCATTCTGCGCATGCACGCTGCAGCATGGGGTTTCGGGCTCCCTACCCCAGAAACCCGAGGCGCACTAGATAGGGAGACATCCGCCCCCCCAGAGGCTCGATGTCTACCCACATCCAGTGCGCCTCGGCCGTGTGGCGCCCCAGCCTGCAGGTGGGGTCGAAGTCCCGGGGCGGCAACGTGTGGGCCGCAGAGCTCACCGTCGACGGCTGGGTCCGGCTGCACGGAGAGCGAGGCGCGCGCCGCGGCCCCCCCGGTGGCGTGCCAGGGGTTTGTGGAGTCGAGTGGGCGCGTCGCTCTGCGGGGGGAAGATCCAGGAATGGTCGAAGAGTAGTCTGGGGGCAATTGTTTGATTCTTTTGTAGAACTATGTTTGAATTTCTGTTTGACTATGTTTTGATGTTCCTTCCAAGACCCGCCTGTAGGAGCACATGCTCGACCGAAGTCCAGAGGGTCGCCACCCACCAAACTGTCTCCAGCCCACCCGAAGGCCCCACTGTGCCCTCCATTCCTGGTGGGGGGGGCGTCGGGGAACGTTGAAACAACACTTGTTCCGTCGGCGGCGAGGCGGAGGCGGTCCGCACCAGCGAGTTGCGATCCGGGGCAACCGAATGGCGAATTGGCCAGCGTGCAAGAGCGGGGGGACAGAACAGATCAGGCAACACTGAAAAAACACATGTGGAACGCGTGCCGCCTCCCCCCCCAAACCCGACATGTGAATCTTCGGGTTGGGTTGGGGGGTGGTCTGGTAGGTCGTCGGAGGGCGTCGGCTCCGAGAGGGCGGCGGATCCGAGCGGAGCTCCGCGGGGGGGGCGGAGAGGAGACGGGAGGACGTGTGCGCTGAGGCTGCCGCTCCACGGAGGTTGAGTGCAGAGGCTCCGAGGTGGGAATGTGTACATACCCACCGCCTGGATGGGATCTTCGGGGACCTCGACGGCGGGCGGTGGATGTGGACATGCTATCCAGAGTGTCGGGTGACCACGTCCCCCTTCCCCCCAGATGGAATGGGTCGGGGAGGGCACGACGCCGACGACAACGACCACCGCCAGGACGATGACCACGAGGACAGCGACCACGACGACAACCACCACCACCACGACCAAGACGACGACAACGACGACGACCACGACTACAACGTTGAGATGACGTCGACGACGACGCCAAAGACGACGCCGAGGGTTGTGATCTTTGTCGTCGTTGTCGGCGACGACGCGGACGACGACGCCCACCTCTGGACCTCTCCTGGAAACCAAGATCCCTAGCGCTGCAAGATTGCATACCTTCCGCTCCCTGAGGCAACCACAGCACCACACCGCACCCACATGGCGGGGGGGACACCACACGCGCACACTGGCACGCAAGCACGCACGCCCACCTTACACTACCACACCACACCACTACAGGGGGGAGGATCCATAGTCTGGATGGGACAATAATCGCTCCTCCCTTGAATCCGCTGGGGGGGTTGGGCACGTGCTGTGGGCACGGGTGGAGGGGGGGTCGGAGGAAGAGGAGGAGGATGAGGAGGGGGAGGAGGACGGAGGGGGCGGGATTGGGCAAGCTCAGTTGGAAGGTTAATCCCCCCCTGTATGATACCCCATCCAGAGTAATGGGGGGGTGCACCATACCCCATGGGAGGGGGGACCCTAGATTATAGATTAAGGACCCCATGGACCCAAGGATATGCATGTCCACTCCCCCAATGGGGTCCCAGGACAGCGGTTATCCATGCAGTGGATAATTATTGATACATCCCCGCCTCGCAGAGTCGGCCCTGGCACATCCTGCGTGAGCATCCGGCCTCCTGCAGGATTGGGCGGTTAAGAAATCTCCCTATGGGGGCCGTAACGCAGCAGTGCGGGGGCGACGGTTGAATAAAATAATTTGTCAGGCGATCGCAAACATGGATCAAGTGGGCGTGGATTAGCGACCGGTCCCGTTTTCATTGGAAATCGCGCATTTCCGCCGCCGAACGAGGCGGCACCGGCCGCATTTTTGGTGAGGGCACCTCCCCCGATCCATGGATTAGGCGACCGCGCACCAAATCCATGGATCGGTAATCCATGTTTGCGCGCCCCCGAACTTGTCTTCCCAGCACAAAAATGTAAAGTTGTTGTTGATCGTTAGGCCTTCCCCTCTCGCCTTCTTCGGGCGCGGGCCCGGAGGGTCGACGGGGCAGGTTGGACCGAAGCGGGGGTCAGGATGAGGAGGAGGAGGAGGAGGAGGAGGAGGAGGAGGAGGAGGAGGAGAAGGAGGAGGGGGAGGGGGAGGAGGGGGAGGAGGGGGAGGAGGAGGAGGAGGAGGAGCAGGAGGAGCAGAGGAGGAGGAGGAGGAGGAGGGAGGAGGAGGAGGAGGAGGAGGGGTGGGGGGGCGCAGCAGCAGCAGCAGCAGCAGCAGCGGCAGCAACAAAACCATCACCACCAGCGCCATCTGCAGAAGGATCGGCCGATGCGCCAGCACGACGTCCCGGCGAGCGGCGTCCTTCAATTCGGGATGTTGGGGCGTCTCGATGCTGAGCCGCCGTGGTCGATCACATGACTTGGTGCTCACATGTGGCCCCTCCCCCTCGTGTTCGATCTCCCGGTTCCTTGTCCTCCATCTCCTCCCCTTCCGCCCCTCGAGTTCTCGACTGGCGGCGGGGTGCGGAGCGGAAGCAGAATTCGAATGTGGCACTCGTGGTCTCCGCCTCCTTTCCAGAGGTCTTGGCCTTCCGCCCCCCGATGTCTGGAGCGCGCCCAGCGAAGCCACAGCAAGCCGAAGCATGCAAATCTGTAAAGGCCAAAGTTCCTCGGTTGGAGTGGATCTCGAAGAAGCCCTGTCGAGGTGAACAAGTCGTGTTGTCCAGAGTTCGCCTCGGAGCTCTAGAGGGCGGCACCAACTCAGACATCGGGGTGCATCCGGCGAGAAAAGATTATCCCAATCTCGGTGATGGTGGCAGTATTCGGTCTTACAGGTGGCCGAAAGATTACCACCAGCACTGACATCTAGGATCATCTTCCTGTCGTGGGTGCTAGTCTCCAAGCCTCTGAACATTGGCTTGTTTAAGGAGACCCTCCGTGTTCGGGGGCGCCTTGGGGACCCCCGGCGAGGCGGCAACCATTCTCCCCAGAGATCGATGTTGCCCACCCTAGTTGTCTGGATGACAAAGAACCCTTCTAGATCCGTGGGGGAAGGGCAGAGGGATGGAAGGAACGCCCCCTCTCTACCTCCTCCCCTCATCCCTCCCGCCCGCCTGCCGCCTGCTTGATTCTTTCCATTTGTCCTGTCTTTGTCTTCTCCTTCTTGGTGCACGAGTGTTCCAGGCAGAGGGATGGAAGGAACGCCCCCTCTCTATCCCGCCCGCCTGCCGCCTGCTTGATTATTTCCATTTGTCCTGCCTTTGTCTTCCCCTTTTTGGTGCGCGAGTTTTTCGCATAGTGCGTTGCATGCCATGTGCTGTTGTACAGGCTGACGATGCGCCTTCATTCCGATCCGATTCGATTTGGCCCCTCCCGCCCTCACTGTCAAAGGAATGCCAGTCAGAGGAGGGCCAGTTGAGACATCGGCCGCCCTCCCGAACGAGGCGGAGGGGAGGGAGGTTGGGAGAATGAGGAGGAGGACAGGTAGGGAGAGGGGCATGTCGAGAGAAGAATCGGAATCGGAATCCGAACAGTTGCGAAGCAACATCCGCACTACCTCATACATCCAGGTTCTCGGGCCTGAGGCCCCGCATGACAGTATCAAACTATCCAGTTGCTTGCGGCAAGTCCCACAGTGCCAGCCCAGCATTCTGGGTGGCGACTGATCGAGGGTGCTCTGAGGGCTGTCACGTGTGACACCTCGTGTTTCCAGGCTTGTAAGAGCCGTGATTGTGGTGATGAAGACTATGAGGATGCTTGGGATGATGAAGACGACGAGGATGATGGTGGTGATGCTAGTGCTGATGCTGCTGCTGATGATGATGATGATGGTGGTGATGATGATGATGGTGATGATGATGGTGGTGGTGACGATGGTGGTGATGGTGATGGTGGCGGTGCTGATGATGATGGAGATCGATGATGGTGTTGGTGTTGATGACGAGGATCGATGATCGGTGGCCGACGACGGTGATGGTGATGGTGATGGTGATGGTGATTGTGATGGTGAGGATGCTGCTAATGGTGATGATGATGGTGATGCTGATGATGATGATTATGACGATGGAGATCGATGATGGTGTTGGTGTTGATGACGAGGGTCGATGGTCGGTGGCCGACGACGGTGATGGTGGTGGTGGTGATGGTGATGATGATGATGATGATGATGATGATGATGATGATGGTGATGCTGATGATGATGATGCTGATGATGCTGATGATGGTGGTGCTGACGATGGTGGTGATGGTGATGGTGGCGGTGGTGGTGATGATGGAGATCGATGATGGTGTTGGTGTTGATGACGAGGATCGATGATCGGTGGCCGACGACGGTGATGGTGATGGTGAGTTTTGATGGTGATGGTGATGATGATGATGCTGATGCTGATGCCGATGACGATGATGATGATGGTGATGCTGATGATGAGAATATCGGAGATATCGATTATGATGATGATAATGTTGCTGTTAAAGATGTTGATGCTGATGCTGATGATGATGACGATGACGATGTCGATGTTGATGCTGCTTATACTGTTGATGATGATGAGGCTGATGATGCTGTTGATGATGAGGATGCTGATAATGTTGATGATGGTCATGATGATGATGAGTCTGCTGATGATGATGAGGAGGACGAGGATGCTGATGATGATGCTGTTGTTGTTGATGGTGGTGATGGTGATGCAGATGCTGAAACTCGTGCTGGCCGTGTTGGGGCTGCCTTGGTCTCTTGTGAGGGAGTCTGTGGGTCCGTCGGGCTCCCTTGAGCGGGAGCCCTCTTTCGCTGACTTGGGGTTCTGTTGGGCCGTATTGAGGCCCTCGTGGTTGTATGGTGGGTGTCTGGGGGGAGTCGTAGGACCGTCTTGCCGCTGTCTTGGACTGGGCCTTCTAAGGCCGTCTTGGGTCCCACGGGCGGCCTTCTTGGGCCGTCTTTTGGATTGTCTTGGATGCCTCTTTGGCCATCGTGGAGTCCTCGTGGGCCGTCGTGAGCTGACGGCAGACCGAACAGACGAGATTGCGACCAGCATTCAAATGCCCAAAGGAGACTTATGGTTTTGCGCTTCTTCGGACCCTGTAAGCGGTCCTCTTATCGCCCTCGTGGGCCCTCTTAGAGGCATCACGGGCCGTCTTGGGGCAGGATTCGCCCGCCGTTAGGCCATCGTGAGCCTTTTTCGAGGCATCGTGGGGCATGTTGGTGCCCTCGGCTGCGTACACGGGAGATAGTGGCTTGGCAGGCCTTGGAGCGTTTGGGGAGCGCTTGGGAATGTGGGCGGTGCACGGTTCTCGAGCGGGTGCGCGTAGGATGAGGGGTAGCAGCCAGGCGGGAAGTGTGCAGTCCTCGAGCGGGCCCGCATGGAATGAGGGTTCAGGTGTTAGTTACCATGCGCGAAGTGCACCATCCTCGAGCGGGCACGCGTGGAATAGGGCATACGCAGTATCTGCAATGCTGGAAGTGCACCATCCTCGAGCAGGCACGGGGGAAGTGGCCTCGGAAAGGAGGGGCGATGCATGGGTAGTTAGTGGGTGGAAGGAGATGTCGCTTATCAGAGTTCAAAAACCCTACTGGGCAGACCTTGGTATTCTTCCACGCCCCAACGTGCCAGGGGGACGGTGGCGGATGTTCGTCTCTTACGAGTACTACGCTATGGGTTGCACGCCAACGCACGATAACGCAAGTGACCCCCTCCCCCCTCCGTCCCTCCTCCATCCTCTGCCTGCTCGCATTCCCCACCCTTGGGCCGAGCATGCTCGTGCATGGTTTCGCCTACAGCGGGTGTTTGCCAACATGGCGTTTGTGTGTACAGCGAGTTCACCACACCTTGTTGTTGGAGGCAGGCCACTCCTTCCTTCACATCCTCATCTTCCCCCCCCTCATCGTCCTCCTCCCCCTCGCTCCTCCGCAATTTTCGTCCGCGTCCTGCTCGTTCGGAAGAGCCGCCGATGTCCAAAACTGCCTTCCCGAGGACTTGTCGGAGGGGGTTTGAGGTTCACGTATCTTCGGCTTTCCGCTTCTTGATTGTCCGTTCTTTCTTCTCGTCTTCCATATGTTATCTTTTTTTACGTCGCCGTCTCGGGAGAGCACGCTGGTCAGGCGCAACGTCTGGGCCAGTTTCATTATGTAGGGCCTCAATTCCCACAGTATGCCCACGATGATGCACACTGCCAACGAGGGGCTGGCGACTCTGACGTTGGGCCCACGGTGATGCGATCTGTCAGCGAGTCCAGACCCTGCTGAAAACGCTCAGCGTTCGGACAGGATGTTTGGCCAGCATCCCGATCATGCTGGTCATTGCAGGGAACAGCCTCCCGTCGAGGCTGGCCAGCAGCCCGATGATATACCAAGTTTGGGGGAGATTGTCAGCGCCAGCTCAGCTTTGTTCGTACCAGAGCTCAGCGAGCCCCCACTGCAAACTGGCTTCACGCTCTGGGCGCCTTGCCGGAGACGCCCACGCATGGCCACAACTAGTGGCCGTTATGATGTGCAGCAGCACCTCCAGACCCTTGCGGCGGAGGAAGACGACGAGAAGAGTATCATCGGTATGATGCTCAATGCCATGCAATTTTGCAGCTGGCGAGTTTGTCGCCGATGTCCGCGCTCACATTAGATGCGTTGCCGATGTTAAACCTGCCTCCTCATCCTGCCGCCTCCTCCCTCCTCCTTGCCCCCCCTTTCGCAACTATTCCTCCTCCCTCCTCCTCCTCCTCCTCCTCCTCCTCCTCTTCCTCTTCCTCCTCCTCCTCCTCCTCCTCATCTTCCTCTTCCTCCTCCTCTTCCTCCTCCTCCTCCTCTTCCTCCTCCTCCTCCTCCTCCTCCTCCTCCTCCTCCTCCTCCTCCCGTCTCCTTCTTGCTCGGTCTTGCGCCCTCCCGCAGAGAGGGGGCCAGGGTCGGACGGGAGGGGCGTCAGGAGGGGAGGACCCATCCGCTCTTGTGCGAGTCGCCAGCCCCCACAGCTGTCTCTGTCTACCCCTCCCCCCAGGCTAGCTGTTCATCCTATTCCGTCTTTTGATTGCCCCGGGGCCTCGAGGAGGCTCCCGGACACCGAACGTGCGAACGCTGAACTTGGCGCGATGTTGTGCGTGAAGTCTGCAGAGGTTGGGGTCTGTCCATCGCGGTCTTTGGACACAGGTCTCCAGAGGCCTCCTGAAGTCTTTGGAGTCGTCGGTACGCCACCAACAGCTCGATCGAGAACGAGGGACTCACGAGGGCAACGAGCGAGGTTTTGGTGGCGTCCCGACGACTCGTCTCTGGGCTCACGAGGGCGAAGAACGTGGATCCACGATCCACGATCTTGGATCCGCCATTTTCCTCGCCCGACCCGGGCTTCTTGGTCGGCCGCCCGTTCACGCCTTTGCGCCCCCCGACCCCCAACGGGGGGAGCGAGGCGAGTGCGGAGGGGGAGGGGGCGGGGCGAGCAGAGGCGATGGGGGAGGAGGAGGGGGAGGAGGAGGAGGAGGAGGAGGAGGAGGAGGAGGAATTGGGGGGAAAGGGTGGCGGTCTACTCCGCCACTCCGTCGACTCAACCCGCGATCGATCTGTCTGCCCCGCCGTCGTTTCGTACCCTTCGGCTGCACGCGCCGCCGTCTCGGCTCAGGACACCAGACAGCCTCTCGCCGCCCTCGCCACCCCCTCGGTCGCGAGCCGTGGTCATGTCGGGAGCTGCGGTCGAAGGACACATCTCTTCTCCCCGACCCACTCGAAGCGTGAAACAACACGACGGAAGGTTTTGGGATGTGTTCGGCGTCCGGGAGCCGGGAGCCCTTCCCGGGCTCCGGGACCATCAAAGATTCAGGATGAAAAGTTTGTCCCCGAGAACGGTCGAGACTTTTGGGGTTTGACGTTGTGGAAGAACTCATGACGTCGGGGATCTTGGGATCCTAGTTCGGCATATGGGGGGGGGGGGCGTCGAGGGATCTCCTGTCTGCGTTCTCTCGCCTGGGCAAGCAGCACCACGGGGTGGTGGGAATCGCTCCGCCCACCCACACCAACATGTGGAGGAGGAGGAGGAGGAGGAGGAGGAGGAGGAGGAGGGGTAATTAGGGGAGAGGGAGTAGATAGATGCTCTGAGTAGGGTGTGGCGAAGAGCAGGGCGAGTAGGGCGTTGAGGAGGACGTGAGGTGGCGTTGAAGTGAGGACAACGGGCAGTTTGAGGAGGGGGAGGGAGGATGCAAGACAAGACGGAGAGGGAGGAGGGAGGGAGGAGGAGGTCGGAGAGAGCAGATGCATGGAAGCACATATGCAATGATCGGCCACAAAGACAAGTCGGCCAGACGGGGAGCAATGTTCGGGCACGGATACAATAGTACGAACGCACGCAGCAGACACAGGGATCATACATTCTACGGGCAGTCACGCGATGACCAGATGCACATGCGACCAAACAGGATTGGCATGAGCAAACGCATCAGTCATCAGTCTTGCTGCGTCGACTCTTCGAAGCAGCCTCTCCAGTTGCGATGCCGATCACATCCGCCACCGCGCCTGTGAAAGCTTCGTAGGATTGTCGCAGCAAGGCGCGGTCGCGGCGGTTCACGGTTCTCGCGCTGCCTCGCATGGGGTTGGCGTGCAGCCTCCTTCGGGAGGTTGGGCGAGTTGGGGGGGGGGCGGGCTCCCGGACGTCGAGGGGCAGCCCCCCGGCCGTTTTCGGACAGTCGCTTGTCTTTCTGGAGCTTCCGTGGCCTGTGGGATGGCCCAGTGGATTGGCTGGTCGATTCTGTGGCCAGTTGGTCAGCTTCGTTGGCTGGATGGAAGGCTGGTTGGTTGGCTGGTCAGGTGTTTGGGCGGTTGTTTTGGGGGATTTCTTCCCACCCCCTTTGCGGCCGCCCCTTCTGCTCTCTTTCCCGCTCTTGCACGCTGGCCAATTCGCTTATCGGCGCCCCCGTTTAGCTCTTTCGTTGGTGCAGCCAACTCTGCCTCGCCGCCGACGGAGGAAGTGTTTGGGCGGTTGGTTGGCTGGGTAGTTGGTATGTCGGACGGTCGGTTGGTTGGTTGGTTGGCGGGTTGCTTGCTTGTTTGCCATGTTGTTTGGTTGGTGATTCAGTTGGTTGGCTGGTTGTTTGGTCGGCGCGGCAGATGAACTGAGAGGTGCAGGTTGCGCGGGTCGTTGCGAAGAAGTTGTTTCTCGCAGGCGGGAGGATCGCAAAGCCAGTTGCGTCGACCTGGTGCCAGAGGGGAGTGCAGGCAGTACCGACTGGGGTGTCGGAGGACCTCGTGGCGGCCTTGCGGAGGCCTCCAACTGATTTTTAGTGGCGTGTTGGTGGCGTCTTGTAGTTTCCAGGGGGCATGTTCAGGCTGTGTTTCCCACGGTCAGTTCGGTTTCCCTCTCTTGGGGGTTTGTTGCGTTGCGTCGGGGCGACATTAAAGGCTTAATGTGCCGCTCGAGGTATCCTCCAGTTCGAAAGCGCGAGGACGCTCAGATCATTGAACAACCTGCAGTACATGAGTGGATTTTGCCTGGAGGCTCTCTTGTGGGTCCTCTTGGGGCCATCATGGGGCATCCTCGGGGCCTCGCAGCTAGAGGCCATATTGGGTCGTCTTGGGGCGTATTTGGCCGTCGTGGAGCTATATTGGGGGTGCTGTGTGGCTATCTGACGCGGCTTAAAGGGCCTTCTGAAAGCACTGCAGGTTTACCGAAAGGGGTAATTGAGGGGCCACAGAACTCCAATTCCGTGTTTTTTGATGCAGGCCGCATCTTCGTTCAGGAATTCAGAACGCGCATGTGGATTCTACCTTCGGTGGAGGCACGTAGGGATTCATTCGCGCTCGCCCGGAAGCAACAGCAACACACCAAGCGATGGCACCGCATTCACACACACGCACACACACACACACACCAATCGCTGCAAGCGCGGTACAATCGACTCGCATGGTAAGGATGGGCAACCTTCCCACGGGCACCTTTGCATCCTTGCTTCTTCGCTCCATACTTAGCCACGTTCGTTTGCCGCGCCCAGATCGAAAAGCTTCGACATGGATGTCCAAGGCCCTTGCATCCTTATCGCGCATCCTTATGATACGGGTTGACTGAAGCGGAAGTGCCCCTCGGCAGTTTCGCGCCGTTTCGGTGTGGTGGCGACGCCAGCGCGGGCGTCCAGGGCTGAACACCCTCCAGGGGCTCGTCTCGAGCCCCAGAACATCGTCGTTTTCTCATTTGTTGTTTTGCCGATCGGCGCGGGCCCTCGCACCCCCCCTCCCCCCCCCATGTAGTAGTTCTTGGCTGTTTTGGGCGCCTGTTTCAAGCAGGTGGAGTCTCCCCCATAGGGCGCACTGCTGCAAACATTCGCATTCAGCCGAGGTCCGGAGCCGGATCCCCCTCCTTCCCCCACCCTTGCGCCCAATGTCGAACCGCCAAATAAGAAAACGTTGACAAACTAGCAGTGGCTCGCTACTCTTGACACGCGCCTCGATCCGAAGTCGACGTCGCTTTTCTTACGTCCCGCGCCATGGCGAGTCGTGCCGTGTTGCGTTGCGCTGTGGTTTTGGCGGCTTCTGAATTACCAGGGGAGCCAGTATGGCACCGTCGAGACAACATCCCTTCTAGGAACTTTGGCAACGGCCGCAAGCTCTTATCCATCAGTGGAAGGTGCTGCTGCACCTGCTGCGATCCGAAATCCTGCAACGACTCGGACTGGTGCAGCTCGGAGGAGAATTGCCTGCGGCCGCAGTCCCAAGGCGGCTGCAATTCGAATGTTGCTGGTGGAGCCACGCTGACCTAGTGCCCAGAGCAGGCGCAAGTGCAGTAGATGGCGAACTCTGCGCCTGGCAGGTGCTGCTTCAACGGCTGCGACGCGAACTCCTGCAACGACTCGGACTGGTGCAATACGAAGGAAAACTACTTGAAGACGCAAGCCCAGACAGGCTGCAATCCGAACACCACTGGTGGAGCAACGCCAGCCTGGTGCCAAACGCAGTCGAAAATGCTGCAGGTGTCGAGCTTCGCGTCGGGCAGGTGCTGCGTCAACGGTGGCGATACGAACTCCTGCATCGACCCGGAGTGGCGCAGCACAGATGAGAATTTTCTGGGGCCGCAAACCCATTGCGGCTGCAATTCGAACACCACTGGTGGAACCAAGCCAAATATGGTGCCCAGCGCAAGCGAAAGTGCTTCAGGTGTCGAGCCCTGCGTCGGGCAGGTGCTGCTTCATCGGTTGCGACGCGAATCCGTGCAGCGATGATGGAGTGGTGCAGCACGGAAGAAAACTGATTGAAACCGCATTCCCAGGGCGGCTGCAATTCGCACACCGCCGGTGGAGCCACGCCAACATGGTGCCCAGCGCGGGCGAAATTGATTCAGGCGTCGAGCTTTGCGTCTGGCAAGTGCTGGCCACAGGCTGCGACAAGAACTCCTGCAGCGATTCGGAGTTGTGCAGCACGGACGAGAGCTACGTGCAGACGCAAGCCCAGACAGGTCTGCAATTCGAACGCCACCAGTGGAGCCACACCGACCTGGTGTTCCAGCGGTTGGCATGTCGGTTCGTTCTGCATGGTTACGGGGCCCTGGCAATGCTGGGGCCCACGCGTGCACCCTGCTGATGCCGCGCTACACAGAAACTCAAAGTTTACAAGCGCAGCTGCTGCTGTGATACATCGCTCCCGAGGGACAGTCAGACTTCGGTCGCCCATCCGTGGCGGTAGAATTCGATATTGGCACTTTGTTACACCAAGAGTGCGCATCTCGTTCGTGCAGGGATCTGGTCGCTACTGCCCTGGCTGGCGCTCCGCCGAGCGGTGGAGGACGTCAGGGGTACAGACAGAAGAGACGACAATTTATGGCGCGATATCCATTTCGATGGTTGGGATCGGCAGATGCCGACATAGTGCGGGGTATACCGGGCTCGTGTGTCGGCTCCCCCGACCCAAATTCGATTCGAGTTCGAACAATTTCGATTCCGATGTTGTTCGACTTCGGATTTCGATCTGGATTCCGGTCTTATACAGGAGTCCTTGTAGCCTGCCGAGTTCCGCCGATTTGATGTCTCCCGACTTGGCTGCCGACTTTTGCCGGTCCGATCCATTTCGATCGCCGAGCCGATTTCTCGGTTCGATTTTGGGGTTATAAGCACACGTCGATATTTCACGCTCTACACTGCGGCGCGAGACGCGGGGTGATGATGTCCAGTTTGATGTGTTCTAAGTGGGGTTACCTTTGGCTTTCTACCCAGGTCCGCGTTGTTTATATCCTTTTACGGTTGATGCCTGCAGGTTCTGATGTTGCGTAATCGGTTGTGTTGTTTCTGATGGGTTCTGACGGTTGTTTGGTGCTGTTTGGCGTTTGTAGGCGTTTTCGTGGCACTATCGGGTTGGATGCGTTCCGTCTGCAGGTGTTTCCCCTGGTGTTCTACGGCGTTACCATAATTTGATATGTTCGGGGTGTTCTTGATGGCGTCTGGTGTCCATTTGCCTGTGGTAAGTTCCGCCACAGCGCCAGCCCAGCATTCTGGGTGGCAGCATTTCGATGCGGCAGGAGAAACCGTCCACCTCGCGTCTCCAATGTTGGGAGAGTTGTGATGAGGATGATGCTGATGGGGATGAGGATCGTGATGATGGTGATGATGAGGGTGATTGTGTTGGCGATTCGGATGATGGTGATGATGATGATGCTGCTGGTGATGATGATGGTACTGGTAATGATGCTGATGCTGATAATGATGCTTATTATGGTGATGATGGGAACTATCGTGTCGATGGTGGTGATGCTGATGGTGGGTATGTGAATGAGATTGACGGCAGTGTTGGTGATGGTGATGAGGATGATAATGCATATGAATGCGTGGAAGAGTGATGATAATGATGGTGAAGATCCGTATGATGGTGATGCGGATGATTATGTTGACGACGACGATGGTCGGAACGCGGCGACAGTTCGTTGGGCCGAATCGACAAGAGCAGTGAAGCGCATCGACTGGAGAAAAGCCGGCTGCGAGTTGCCCCGCCCAGCGATGGCGTTGTCAAGCTGAATTACCAGGACTGTCTCGGCGCCTAACAGGCTTGCATTGAGCAGCCATTGCAGTTGGGTTAGCAGGAGCTCAGGAGTTGGCTGGAGACTGGTATGTTCGAAGCGGGACAAGGGGAGACAAAATCATCGACGCCTCTCGTATACCCACCAGCCCATCCAGAACCTATCCTCAAGCGAGTTATCTTGAGCAGTGAAGCGCAACATCAGATAGTGCAGCAAAGAGGGTGGACAGCCGTGAAATCCTGATCGAGGCCGGGTGCCGGATGCCGAACCATATATGTTTGGGACTCTTCTTGAGGTGCTATCGGAGGTCTTAGAGGGGGTCGTGAGACCCGTCTGGGCCGCAATCTCAGAATGTCATTCAAAACCATTGCGGCTCCTTTCTTGCGAAGGCCTTACGGCCAGTGCCGCCGACGACCTTGAAAGGGGGACGACGCCAACGGCGGCGGCGGCGGCGGCGACAACGACGACGACGCTGGCGTGGGCCAGAGGGTTGAATAAAGGCCGCACCGTGGAGGCAAAAAGGTCATCTCCGACGATGGGACCCCCCTGGGGGGACTTCTGATGGACCGTCGAACCTCTCCCTCCTCTCTCTCCCTCAGTGGCGTGCGATCCTCCCTATTCCCCCTCATCATCATCGTCATCATCATCATCATCATCATCATCATCATCATCATCATCATCATCATCATCATCATCATCATCATCTTCATCATCATCATCATTAGCATTAGCATTAGCATCATCATCATCATTATCATTATTATAATCATCATCATCATCATCATCATCATCATCATCATCATCATCATCATCATCATCATCATCATCATCATCACATCATCATCATCATCATCATCATCATCATCATCATCATCATCATCATCATCATCATCATCATCATCATCATCATCATTAGCATCATTAGCATCATCATCATCATCATCCCTCTTCTCCTCTTCATCCTCCTTCTCCTCCTCCTCCTCCTCCTCCTCCTCCTCCTCCCCCTCCTACTCCTCCTACCCTACTCCTCCTCCTCCCCCTCCTCCTCCGCCTCCTCCTCCTCTTCCTCCTATTCCTCCTTCTCCTTCTCCTTCTCCCCCCCCTCCTCATCTTCCTCCTCTCCTCCTCCTCCTCCTCCTCCTCCTCCTCCTCCTATCACTCCTTCTGCTCCTCCCCTGCTCCTCCTCCTCTCCTCTTCATTCTCCTCGTCTCTCCTCCTCTTCCTCCTCCTCTCCTCCTCCTCCCCCCTTCCTCCTCCCCCTCCTCCTCCTCCTCCTCCTCCTCCTCCTCCTCCTCCTCCCCCGCCTTCTTCCCCTCCTCCCCCTCCTCTTCGTCCTACTCCTCTGTTCCTCCACCTCCCCATCTTTGTCCTCCTCTTCCCCTTCTCCTGCTCATCCTCCTCCCCCCCGTCCCTCCCTCGCGGAGGGAGGGGTTGGAGGAGGAGGAGGAGGAGGAGGAGGAGGAGGAGGAGGAGGAGGAGGAGGAGGAGAGAGAGGGAGGAGGACCATCACAGGCTATGGGGGAAGGCTAGGGTTAGGTCGACCCGACCCTAACCGAAACATTGAGGTTACATCCGATCCCCACTTAGGCACTCAGTCTGCCTGCCACGCCTCTCCTTTCTTGGAGTTGAGTGGCAGGGATTGGGAGGGAAAGTCGGGGGTGGGCCGACATGTTGCTCTTGGGGTGTCGGCCGCCAGCCAAAAGAGACCACGCACCTTGGGAGAACTTGCTTCGGAAGCGCTCACCCTTGCATTCAGTCCTGAGACCTCTGATATTCTTCTCTGCGTAGCGCCCGCATCGCTGGCACACTACAATGAAAGACTCGACATCAAGGTAATCGCAGATCATCAATGTGTGCTTCTGGGGGGTCCCGAAGTAGGCAAGACAAGGCAACATGATTACCTGGGCACGATTCAAACATGCGAGACTTCGGGTGCTATCCGTTCTAGCTCGGGTGTGGCAGGCCAGGCGCAGCCAGTGATTATTCAACCACGCCCACTGGTGTCTGGCGCCACTCTGCGGGTTACGGCACGCTCGAGCACGCCGAGGTTGATCCGCTGATGGGGGAAGGGGGACGGTCCATTGCTTGGCCGCCCCCACTGTCCCCACAAGGGGGGCTGAGGCTCTTGGAGGGCTTCTCGTAGGCCTTCTTACCCGACTTAGGGGCGGGAGGGGCCCAGAGGGAAAACGCCTCCGCAGCATACTTCACTAAACGCTGGATTCCACTGCCAGCGTCTTGATAACAGTCGATCTCCATCTGGGACGGGGCGGGGATTCGGGCGGCAGCTTGCTTGGCGACCTTGTCCACCCAGTCGTTACCCTTGGCAAGAAACCAGTCCCTCGAACCAGCCTCCAGGGTTTCTAGATCCTGGTGGGCCTTAACTTTTGCAATCTCGAGGGAGTTGAAACTGTTGTTGGCCCTGGTCCAAACTGAAACACCCGAATCCGCGTCCTTCCTGCAAGCCTCGGGGCTCTGGTGGTCCAAGAGGATGCCTTTGAAATCCGTCCACGCTGTCGTCACTCGGGGGCCCGACACAGCAGCGAGGAAGCGTAAGTGTTCGGCAGCGGGCGAAGTGGGGGGCAAGCTGGCCCCCACGGGGCTTGCGAGGCTGGCCACTAGGTCGCCCTCTTTGTCGGTTTTGACCGCGGACCAGGCGGGGGTATCGCAGACCGCGGGCCCAGGTTTTAACACGCTGCCATCATGGAGCGCTCCTCCGTCTATGGCCACCTGCTTGGGCTGACCATCGCGAGACCAATGCAAGGAGGAGGGGGAGGATCGAGCCCGCGCCGCCCGCAAGGGGGCGTAAGAGGCACACGCACACATATACATATATATATATACATATATATATACATATGAACACATAAATATCCCTCCGCGGTGCGGCCCCGGGCGCTGCCCCCTTCCACGGGTTCGGGGGGGCGCGGCCAAGAGGGGGGTGATGACCAGGAAGGGGCCGTGATTGGAGAGGGGGGTGATGACGAGGACGGGGGTGATGACTAAGGAGGGGGTTGATGGCTGGGTGATGAAACATCTCGGGAGATATCGTGGCGGGGGCCATGAGATCTCCCAAGATTTCATGGCGCTTCGCCTTATTTCGATTCGTCCCCACCTCCCCCCACCCTGGGCCGCACACGTGCCGCCTGCCATGATTTGCGCCCCCCCCTCATGGACGCCCCCCTCTTGGCCGCCCCCGAGGTTCGGGGGGGGGGAGAGGCGCTCGATCTGCGGCAGGCTCATGCGGCGCTGGAGCGCCGGCGAAGGCGCTCTTCTAGGCCTTCTGGATGGGGCCAGGGCAGGAGGGGTTGGAGGATCGCGCCGCATCGCCGATGCCTCGGCGATGCGTCTCGATATGGGGCCCGATTTTCTTCACGCCGACGTCGCCGATGCGTCGCCGACGTCGACGATGCATCGCCAGTGCATCGCCGATGCGTCGGCGATGCGAGGCAATCATCCGACCTCCTCTACTCCGACCCCATCGAGGAGGCCTTTGGGGGGGGCGCGCTCGATCTGCGGCAGGCCCGTGCGGCGTTCGAGCGCCAGCGACGCCTGCGAGGGCCTTCTAGGTCCAGGACGATCGAAACGGGTACGGAAAGAGTGGGTGCCAGGACCGACAGCAGATCCTGTTCATTTTGAACAGGGCTTACTGTCGCGGTTGCCGTGGACGTGGTTCGTTTGCCCAAAAGCGGCCGCTGTCGGTTTTGGATAGCATTTGTTGTTGAGCATTGTGCCTTTTTTTCCCGTGCCCATTTCTGGCGTTCAAACAGGTCGAGTTTTTCCGCGGCGAGCGAGGGGAAGAAGCGAGCAGGAGAAGGCCTTCTCAGAAGGCGGCGGGGCGAGAGGTTTGCTGTGTCTTCGGGGAAGGCTAAGGAAACTTCTCAGAGGGCCAGAGTACTTCAGGTCTTCTGGGAAGGCCCGCTTCTTCTCATTTCCCCCCCCGGATCGCCGCCAGATTCGGCCACGCGGAATCACTGAAGGACGCGGTAACGCTGCTGGATCCGACAGAATTCAACCTTGAGCAATCGGGCCTCAGGGTTGAACGATCGATACGGTGTCAAAATCTTGGCGCGAGCGGACGCCGCGCGAATCTCCAGTAGGCTTCCAGACGGAGACAGAGCTGATGGGGTCGGAGGATCGCGCCGCATAGCCAATGCATCGGCGATGCGGCTCCATGCGGAGCCTGATTTTCTTCACGCCGATGTCGCCGATGCATCGCCGACGTCCCCGATAAATCGCCGTTGCATCGCTGAAGCACCGCCGCTGCATCGGCGATGCGGCGCAATCCTCCAACCCGCCTACCCGGACCCCCTCTGGGAGGCCCTTGCTCGAGGACCCGCGAGGGTGATGGGGCTTAGCTCTAGGGAGTTGGCCGTTTTCTGTTCGCGAGAGGGCGTCGCGGCGGTCATTTTTGCGGGTCTAGGTCTAGGTCCGTCGGGTTCGGTCCCAGGACGTTTTCTTTAAGGGGAGGTTTGCTAAAGGGGGGTCTGTCCATCCCCGACAGAGGAGGAAGAGGTGCCGATGCCCCCCGCGCCGTCACCGCTGGCTTCGCCCCGAGATTCCAGCCCAACGCGCCCGGCCTGGGAGAGGTCCAGGGAGTAGCGTTATGTCCGGCGTGTCCCCCTACAGGGGTATTTTCGACGAAAAATATGAAATACTAGAATATTCCAAAGAGGTAAAAAAATACTCAAAAAATAGTCCCCAGACTATTCTTAAACTTTTTTTTTTTTTCGTCGAAAATCCCGATGTAGGGGGACAGGCCCGACTTAGGAGTAGCGGTCCCACACCCCCGACGTCATGATTTTTTCATAACGCCGACCCTTCGAGGTCTCGACCCATTCCCCTGGACAGGCTTTTCATCCTGAGTCGGTCTCCGACGGTCCCGAGGGCCGGTGAGGCCCTCCAGGAACCGAGAATACCGAACAACCTCCCATTCTGATTTGTTCGTTGCCCGAGGGGGTCTGGGGCATCGGTACCCTCATGGCTTCCCCACAGACATGGGAGGGGTGCGCGGCCCGGCTCGCCTCCCTGCGAGACGGGGGCACACGAGCCGCCAGGAAACAAGCGCATCCTGAGGGGGAAGCGGGTCTCAAGGCGTGGTCCATGTGTTCGGGCCCCCAGGGCCATCACGGGCCCCAGGACTGTCAGAAAGACTCGGCCACGCGCAGGGGGGTGCAGGGGGAGGGGAAAAGCTTCTTAGAAGCAGCCTCCTTCTAAGAAGCCTTCCACCCGCCCCCTACCCCCCTCCTGCGCGCCGCCAAAAAAACACTCGGGATGAAAAATTGGTCCTGGGGGATGGCCCCTGGGTCCATGACCCGCTTCCTTCGGGACCCGCTTGCTCCATGCTCCATGGCCAAACGAACGTTTTCACAACGCATTGTGCCATTCCATCCTGACGCCATTGGAAGTCTTGAGCGCGGCGAACCTGATCTTGTCGGTAGATCTCGCCGGCGGTCCATGGAAGACATGGGATCTGTTCGAATCGGCGGTCTCTCCAGTTTGGGGGCGAGAGATTCGAACATCCTCTCGGGCTCCAAGGGGTCGCACCCAGGCTGTCCCGAACCCCTCCGCGTCCCTCTCCTGCACCTGAGGGCCAGGCCTTCGAAACGGGAAGCGCTTGCTGCTGGTGCCGATGCTTGTCTTTCCACGTCAGCGTCCGCGACCGAGCCCCCCCGCCGGATGACGCCTCCCCGTATCGATGATGTCTTGTTTGCTTGACTCCGTCGCGCTCTTGTCCAGCTTATTGCTGAGCTCTCGACAAGCAGCGGGCCCGAGTGCGTACACGAGGCAATGCAAGTGCCGCCATGGTCTCATTTGCCAAGTCCCTTGTCTTTTTCACCTCTAGAGATCTAAATGTTCCTCCTGTCATTCCTCCTCTCCTCCTCTTTTGCCACCCTCCCTTCTCTTCATCAGCTCATGACGCTTCGCATGTCCCCACCAGCCCATCCACGAACGATGCGCACGAGAGTGGACGGGAACTGGGAGGACGCGGCACACGTGGTGAACCAGGGCGGGCCACGAGGTCGAACCGACGGAGACTTGAAAGCCAGGGGTTTGGAGCCCTGGGGGGCCTCCTGGGGCCATCGCTGGGACCCACGAGAGGGGGCGAAGAGGACGACGAGGACGACGAGGAGGAGAGAGCCTGTGGTTCGACCCCGTGGTGGGCGACCGCGCCCGATGGGCGTCCGCCCCGCCGCGCGCGCCTCCGCCCCGAGGGGCTAGCGGGCCAGCGCAGCAGGGGCGGCGGGAGGCACGAGGAGGCACGAGGAGGAGAGCGCTGCGAGCCCCGTGCTGGAAGTCCGATCAACGTCAAGAGGGCGCGGAGGGGGAGGAGGAGGAGAAGGGGAGGGAGGAGTCCAGGACGAGGAGGAGGAGGAGGAGGAGTCCAGGAGGAGGAGGAGGAGGAGGAGGAGGAGGAGGAGGAGGAGGAGGAGGAGGAGGAGGGGGAGGAGCACCACCCTCCAAGTTCTCGCTTCACAGGCCCCTGCACGGATTCATTTTCACTGAGGGGCGTGCCCCGTTGGAGGACAACCGTCTGAACATCCGGAACTGTGCCGGAACACCTTGCCTGGGACTCCAACGCCGCGAGTCAGCGTGGCAGTTGCGATCTGACGATCCTGAATCATAACAGAACGCTGCTCCTGGGACTTCAACTACTCGAACCAACGTAACCGTAACTGTTGCGCCCTGACAGTCTTACATCGTTCCACAATACCATGTCTGGACCGTTAATTAGAGTATTCCTTGAAACGCATGTCGACTCTTGAGACGAGTGCGCGCGGCGCTCAGGCGAGAGCCACCTTTGAAAAGGTGCCGCCCTCCATCAGCGAAACTCTTGCAAGGTGTTAGACAAATGTGCGCGGCGCTGAGACGAGAGCGACATGTTGAAAATTTGCCGCCCTCGATCAGTGAGATTTCTGCGCATTTGTACGACGAGTGCGCGGGGCATTGCGGCGAGGGCCACATTTTGAAAACGGCCCGCCATCCATCCATATAGCCCATGCACCGTTGTAAGACAAGAGTGCGCGGCGCCAAGGCGAGAGCCACATTCTGACAACGGCTCGCCCTCAAACTGTGAAAGTGTTGCTACTTGTCAGCTGAAGGGTGGTGAGGAAATGACGGAAAGAGCGCTAGCGAGAGAAGTTTTGTATAGGGCTTCAGCACCACTGGGGGGGGGATGTGTGGGGGGGGGGGGCGTGGTGGAAAGAGCGCTAGCGAGAGAAGCTCTATACAGGGCTTTAGCCCCAATGGGGGGGTCTGGGGGGGGGCGTGGCGAAGGAGAATTTCCTAACGCCTTTTGGGGGCCATGCTGGCTGCTTTTTCGGCCCAGGACGGTCCAAGAGACCCCCAAGAAGCCCCCAAGACGGCTCAAGATACTTCCAAGCCGGCCCAAGAGACGCCCAAGAGGCCCCAAGACAGCCCAAGAGCGCTCCAAAAGGAGCGAAGATGGCCCCAAGACGGTCCAAGAAGCCCTCCAGACGGCCCAAGAGGCTCCCACGAGGACTTCAAGAGGGACGTTGGAGGCAACAAACAATTGATTCCCCTAAGTTGTTTTGAGGATTTTGGGGTTCTCGCTTTTTTGTTTCAAAGCCAAGCACGGCCCTGGGGGCCTCCGAGGTCGCCCCCAAACGTCCCTAGAGGCTCCCAAACGGTCCACGACCGTCTCAAGACGGCCAAGGAGAGCGCCAAGACGAGCCAAGGAGGGCCCCACAGAGGCCCGAGAGCCTCCCAGGAGAGGAGCCCCAATGGAGGCGCAGGAGGCGCACAAGAGGGCCCCGAGAGCGACCCAGGCCGGCCCAGGGCCCCCGCCAAGACGGTCCAAGAGGGCCAAGGGAGGGCCCCACAAAGGTCCAAAAGCTTCCCAGGAGAGCCCCGAGGGAGCCACAGGAAGCTCACAAGAGGGCCCCGAGAGCGCCCCAAGCCAGCCCAGGCACACCAAGACGTTCCAAGAGGGCCCCAGAGGCCCCCGAAACGGCCCAAAAGACCCCCAATTGGCCTCCAAGAGGCACTCCGAGATGCCTCCAAGAGCCTCTTACGAGGCCCCACCAGAGCGAATCGTGCCGTCGAACACTCTGACCGCCATGGCTCCTCGGAGCTGACGGTGTCAGAACAACTCCGATCATCACGCCGGCCGTCCTACCGTGACTCGCACTCCAGCTTGCTCCAACAAGCATGCGTGGCAATCCAAATGTCCAAATCGCTGCCGCGTAAACGGCCGCCGAACCCCCGAGACCGTGTGACATATCCGCTCCACGGACCCGCTCTTTCTGTTCCGGTGCCGGCCCAGGTCTCTAGCGAAACGCCTGGCCCGTCCTACCAACACGTCTCGGGGTGCGCCACTGGGGGAGCTTCTTCTCAGGAAGCGGAGTGGAGGAGAAGAAGGAGGAGGAGTAGCCAGAGGAGAGGGACGAGAAGCAGGAGGAGGAGGAGGGAGAAGGAGGGCGCGGCCTTTCACGAGTTGAGGGCGCGCGCGGGCGGCGATCGGCAGAGTTCGGTCTATCGCGACGCACGACAACTCGCGCAGTGTGCGTCGCGTCCGCTACGGCAGCGCTTCGACACGCGGCCGCCGCCTGCGAGGGCTGTCCCACGCCGACGGCTGGATGTCACGTCGTTGCCGTTGAACCGCGGCGGCCCGGGCCCAGGACATCAAGCGCTACTACAGCCCCGACAACTACGGGCCGAGGGGTCTTCCCGATGACGGCGCCTTGCGCAAGGGGGGGGGGGGCAGCCAGGCATGGAGGAGAGGCTGCGCGCGAGCTCGCGAGAGACAGGGGGGGGAGCACGACAGAGGGAGCACAGAGGAGGGGACGGGACGGAGGTGGGCTGAGAGAGAGAGAGGGGTGGAGGGACGACGGTGGGATGGGAGGAAGGTCGGGGTCGATGATGCATTAAATGCAGGATGGCTCGATGTAGGGTTTCCTCGATAGCCACCACCGATGTCGTTGGAACCCATGGCGGCCCACGTTGCTTCTGTGCCCGCTCAGTGAGAGGACTTGCGCTGACTGACGCCTCCCAACAACCACAGGTTGTTGGAGAAAGGAGGAGAGAGCGGAAGGGGGAGGTACGAGTATCGCACCCTATGCGCGTGTGCCCAGCATCTCACAGAGAGTGGTTGCAGGGTCTCGCATGCTGCCGCCGGCCGTCCCCCCTTCTAGTTGCTTGCATGGTCACGCTTGCTCTGTTGACTTCTTCTCTTCTCGGGTGGTGGGCTGGCAATTCGGTTGTTTGGCCGGTTCTCGTAACAGCGAAAAAAGATGGTTGGCAGTTGATTTGGGCTGTTTGCTGGCTGGCTGGGTGCGCGCGTCTTCAGGAATTAGTTCGGGATGGTGGCCTCAAGGGCGCGCTTCTGGTGTAGTTTACAAGGGTTCGCGGCTTGGGCGGGGGGATCGAAGATGAAATCGTTTTGCGGGTCTGGAAAGGGGGGACGTTCTTTGTCATCTTCCGTGGGATGGTTTCGTGGCCTCAGGAACGCGCGGACGCGCTGTGATTTACACAGGATCGTAGCACTGGGTGCGCGAACGGCTCGTAACGTACAAAGGGTTGTGACCTCGGTGGCGCGAGGTTGCCGTCATTGACAACGGGTTGCGGATTCGGGAACGTGAGTGCGTTGTGAATTTGCAGGTTGCCCCAGGGACGCAATCATGGAGTCATTTACAAAGAACTGTGGCCTACGGAGCGCGAAAGTGAAGCAAGTTACACGGAAGTGTAGCATCTGCATCGCGTATGCGGTGTGATTTGCAATGGATTGTGGTATTGTGCTAGGGATTGTGGCTTCGGGGGCACGAATGCGTTGCGATCAATGAGAGACCGTTGCGTTGGGAGCGAGATTCTTGCAAGTGTGGCCTTAGGGATGCAGCCTTGTTGTAATTTACAGGGGGGCTGGCCTCAGGACCGCGACCCTATCGTAATTTGGAAGGGATTGACCTCGGGAGCGCGAATACGTTACAGTGTACGCGTCCCAGGGCACTCGCTGAAATTCAGATTACGCGATTCTGTGGCGGGAGCCAGAGGGTTTTCGGCCTGGGGTCATCGCGCTCATTCCGTAGAAAATTGAAACTCTACACCTACAGTATGGGAACATTGAATTGTTGCAGGGTTCAGGAGCACCTCCGGATCGTAGCCGATCGCCTCCGAGGGACCAGCAGATTTCCGACCTCGGCCGCGGACATTCCGTTTCGGCCGCGATCCTGGCATCTTGTGTGCACAAGAACAGTATGCCGAGATGGCTGGAGATGCTCCGGACCGCGTCAGGGGAGTCAGGAGCGTAGTCTTCATGACATTCATGATGTGCAATTGTAGAGGGGGTGGGAGGAGGAAGAAGGGGAGGAGGAGGAGGAGGAGGAGGAGGAGGAGGAGGAGGAGGAGGAGGAGGAGGAGGAGGAGGAGCAGGAGAGCAGGAGGAGGAGGAGGAGGAGGAGGAGGAGGAGGAGGGGGAGAATGAGGGGTAGGAGCAAAGGGAGAGGAGTAGGAGAGGAGGGGAGGAGGAGGAGGAGGAGGAGGAGGAGGAGGAGAAGGAAGAGGAAGAGGGGGAGGAGGGTGAGATGGAGGAGGGAGTGACGGAGGCAGAGGGGGAGAAGGATGGGGAAAAGGACAGGGAGAAGGAGGGGGAGGAGGGGAAGGATGGGGGCGAGGGTTGAAGCGGGGGGGGAGTTGACCGGGAGGAGGAGGGGGAGAGGGCGATTGGGGCAGGGGATCGACCGGGAGGGGGGGGGGGGGCTGGGAGTGGAAGGGGGGCGAGAGGCGGAAGGGGGTCGAGAGGGAAATGAAGCGGTGAGGAAATTGGGGTATCCGTCCCAAGCGCGGGACGAGACTGCCGTCAGCGTCAGGCGGCAAGAGAAGGAGAACGGATGATGGTGGAGGAGGAGGAGGAGGAGGAGGAGGAGGAGCAGGGGCAGGAGGAGGAAGAGGCGGGGGAGGAAGAGGCGGGGGAGGAGGAGAAGGACGTGGAACAGGAGGAGGAGGAGGAGGAGGAGGAGGAGGAGGAGGAGGAGAAGAAGAAGAAGAAGAGGATGGGGAGTTTGAGGTGTAAAACGGAAGATATATAATAATAAAGGAGGAGAAATGAGGGGAGGCGGATGAGGGGGAATGCGAGTGATGTAGGGGGTCTGGGTGGGGGAGATGGACAAGGAGGAGGGTCAGGGGGAGTGGGCAGTGGCATGATAACGACGGCGGCGAGGACGACGACGCTGCCATTGTGACTCCCTCGAGGCCTCCTCCTCCTCCTCCTCCTCCTCCGAAATCCCCCCCCAAAAAAGAGACCTCCAGAATCGCACAGCAGACTTGAATTGTGCCTCGCCGCCCCCCCCTCGCCCCAGAGGTGTCCGCGGCCGCCTGATCGATGGCAAAGCCATATCCGCGGAGGCCAATCCGAGGGAGGGAGGGGGGAAGGGAACGGAAGGGCAGAGGGGGGAGGGATGAGGGAGGGACAGTGTGGAGAGGAGTGGGAGGGAGCAGGGAGGAGGCAAGGGGGAGGGGAAGCAGAGAGGATGGGGCGGGATTAGGGGGCATTTTCAGGTGAGGCGAAGGAGGGGAGGAGGGAAGTGGTGGACGGGAGAGGAGGGGGCAGGGGAGAGGAGAGGGGAGGACGCGGAGAGAGGAGGGACAGGCAGGGCAGGCAGGCGAGGGGGGGCGCGGTCGGGAGGGAGGTCAGAAGGGGGAAGAGCGGATGGGGCACCGGCAAGGGGGAGGGAAGAGGGGGGAGCGAGGCGGAGGGAGGCAGGGCGGCAGGAGGGGGAGGAGGTGCTGGAGCGAGGAGGGGGGGGAAGAGAAGGGGGAGAGGCGGACGAGGAGTGGAGTGAGAGGGGCGTGTGGCGAGGGCATGGGGCGCCCCCTGTGGGCCGCTGCGGTCAGAGCTCTGCCGTCGCAGCCCCAGCCAGGACCCCCAGGATCACAAGGTCGGGTGTGGGGGTACTGGCTGGGGGTTGGGGCGGTTGCTTGGCCCCTCCCCCCCCAAGAGAAAGCACCCCCCCTCCTCGGCGAGGACCCCCTGGATCACCAGGGGAGTGGGGGTCCTGGCTGGGGGTGGGGCTGGGCTGTGCCCTTCTCAGATACGTTCCCGCGTGTTCGCCCTCTTCTTCTTGGTATTCGTCGCATGTGTCTTACTCATGGCTTCCCTCATTCCGCTGGCCTATGTATATCCGGCCAGGGTTGGCTGGAGGGTTGGCCGGCGCCAGGGTTGGAAGGTTAGCCGGTCAGGGTATGTCTTCGGTTGGTTGAGTCTTCTCGTTCAGGTAGCTGCAGGAGCGCGCGGCGGTGGCCCCGGGCCTCCTGCCCTCATCCTTCATCCTCGTCCCCATCCGTCCTCAAAAAGTTCGAGCCCCGGAGGAGGGTCTTCGATTGGTAGCGCTTTTGTTGTGTGATAATTGCACTCGTGCGCAGCGTTGGCATGCGGCCTTGCCCTCCTCCTCCTCCTCCTCCTCCTCCTCCTCCTCCTCCTCCTCCTCCTCCTCCTCCTATTCCTCACCCTCCTCGTCCCCCTCCGCCTCCCCCTCCGCCTCCCCATCCTCCTCCCCCTCCTCCTCCTCCTCCTCCTCCTCCTCCTCCTCCTCATCATCATCATCATCATCCTCATCCTCATCCCCCTCCTTCTCCTCCTCTCCTCCTCCTCCTCCTCCTCCTCATCCTCCTCCTCCTCCTCCTTCTCCTCCTCCTCTCCTCCTCGTCGTCGTCCTCCTCCTCCTCCCTCCTCTCCCCGGATCGACTGCTCGGAGCCTCCATCGAGGGCCCCCTTGCAATGCCGCCCAAGGTGCGTGCCATCATCAAAGCGGAGCTCGAGGAGCCCGCTTCGCATGCAGAGGGCCATGGAACCCCGGACTCGGGCGTCGTGGGCAGAGCACGGCGGGCGTCCGCATCCCGTTCGCAGCCCTCTCACGAGCGGCGAACATGTCCGCATCCGCGCCTCGCGGTTTGGATTCTGGGGCGCGGTCCCACGGAGTCGCGGGACCTCCGCGCAAAGAGCGCCCCGTATCCGCGGGGTCGCGGCCATTGGGCCTGGCCCGCAAGGCCGCGGGTCTGGATATGGTTTTCGCTTGCAATTTTTGTCACGGGGGGGCAGAAAGGATCGTGGTGGAGCATTCGGTCTCGTGGACGGGGCCCATCTGTTCTGGGCTCATATCGTCTTTTGACGCCACCCAGCGATGTCTTACAGTCAAGGCCGACAGTCAAGAAGAAGCTTGTCATCTAGGCAGCCTGTGCATCCTTGCTTTTCTGCCCCCTTCAGCCCCGGATTCGGGGATGACTGGCACGACGCCGCTACAACTGTGTCAACATGCACGTTTGAGGGTCTTCCTCGCCTACCCTCGATGTCGGGCAGCTGCGTGCGTGGGTATGCGCCCAAGTGCATCAGTCTTATTGTCTCTGCTCGCGAAATTTAAATTGTTTTGCCACCTGAACGATCGATTTGGGCGAGTGGGTCAACGACATCTTGAAAGCACCCATGTGGTCATGTAAAGAGGTGCGTTGCTGAGCGTGTGCTTGCCAGCGCAAGCGTGGGCGGATCTCTGTTCGAGGACGCCAGACATCCCGCTCTGGCTCTCTTCACATTCTGCTTTCCCTCTTGGTGCATGTGCGCGCTTATGTTATATCGTTTTGTTTGGATAGTACTTCGGAAGTGGATGCGAATAGCAGGTGACTTCGAGAGCACATGTATGCGTCGACTCTTCATGGTCTCCCGATGATGCTCTGCTTCAGCCTCGACCGCCCCTCCTCGCGCTCATGCTCCTCCTCCTCCTCCTCCTCCTTCCGTCTGAGGCGCTGCGGACTCCACTCGTAGCTGCACTCGTATTCGTTTGACCCGTGAGGGATGGGCTCGGACCGGCCCCGAGCGTAGCTTGATTGCCCGCGCGACACAGCACTGCGCTCCGTTAGTGGGGCGAAGCCTGCCCCATGATCAGTGTGCGCTCAAGCTCGATCTCCTGATCATCCCAGTGCCGCCAGCCAACCCCCGCAGTCCAGAAGCCATGGCGAACGAGCCCCCCCCCCCCAGTCAGGTTAGCAGGGTGCAGGGCGACGTGCCCAGGTGGCACCCGCTGTCATCTGGGTGCAGGGAGGGCGGACCGTGCACACAGGAACACATGGGCCTCTTCGCCTCCAGGAACCATCGAGAAAATCCGGATCCGAGCCCCCCTCCGCACCCACACATTCGACGCCGTGGGATGTCTCAGTGCTGTGAGTTCCTGGAGCTGTGGGCGCCATCCCCGGGACCGGCCTCTTCGTCGCGGGCGGTCTCCTGCGGGCTGCGGGCCCCCCCCCCCCATGGGAAGGGGCCCAGGGGAAGAGCCGCACGCCGTGGCCTTCCCGGAGCGCCCAGAGGCCTGGGGCTTCTACCCCCGCCCCCTGCGGGCCAGCTGGCTGGGCCAGAGGCGCTTCGCAGTGCTCGCGCGCCGCCGATGCAGCCGGCCGCGGGCGGCTCCGGAGCGGGCCTCCGGACCGAGGCGGCCTCTCGCAGCAAGCAGGCCGTCGCGGCCTCCTCGTGGCGCCTGGCGACCCGGAGGAGGTCTCCGTCCTCCCGCCTCGCCCCCAGCGCCGCAGGAGAGGCGCGCCAGCCAGGGCAGCGGCGGGCGGTCGCCTGGGCTGGTGGTGGTGCTCGTGGGCGCCGACGCGGCCAGCAAAGTGTGCCCCGGCCGGGGCGGAGGCGTCTGCGTCGCTGGCCTTGTGGCCACCTCTGTGGGAGGCCTGCGGGTCTAGGTCTTCGGGTGGCTTTCGGAGGTTGTGGCAGACCTCCTACCCTGACGCGTCGAGTAGCGAATTGGCCGTTTTCGGTTCGCGAGAGGGCGTCGGGGCCCCCAGTGACAATTCGCGCCTTCAGCCCCAAGAGGCATCCAGGAGGCCCCAAGAGGCCCCAAAACGGCCCCCAAGAGGCCCGAAGAGGCTCCCAAACTCCCCCATACGAGGCTCGTGTTCTTACAAGACTTGTGTTCTTTGTGTTCTTTCAGGGTTTCTGAAAATGGCCGTTTCGCCTGGGTTATCCTGAAAATTCGGTTCCCGAGGGGTCTCCACACCAACATCGTTTTAGACTCGCTCCCGGAGGCCCCCAAGAGATTCCCAAGAGGCCCCCACGAGCCGCCCAGAGGCCCCCAAGAGCGCCCGAAGAGGCCCCGGGACTGCCCAAGAGGGCCCCAAAACGGTCCAAGACAGCCCCGAATGACGCCAAGATGGCTTGAGAGAGCCTTCTCAAAACCTTAAGACATGCCCAGACAGCCAAAGAGGACCACAGTAGCCCCCAAAAGGACCCCGACAGGCCCCCAAGAGGCCCCCAGGATGCCCCAAGATAGCCCCAGACGGCCTCAACAGCCCGCAGGGTAGCCGCAAAATATCACGAGGACCCTTCTCTTCTTCGACGTCCTTTTCGTCGGGCTCCTTACCGTCCGTCGTCTTCGGCGTCGCCATTATTAATATGATTATCCTCCTCCTTCTCCTCCTCCTCCTCCTCCTCCTCCTCCTCCTCCTCCTTCTCTTCCTCCATCTCTTCCACGTTCTCGCGCTTGTCTTCCTACTCGTTGTCCTTCTTCCCCCCCTCGCTGCCCTACCCGTCATTCACGCTGCCATCCTCGACATCCGCCGCCTTGTCGTCGCCATCATCCTTTTCTTCTTGTCCCCTCTACGGGCTCAATGAACAACATCGGCGCTTCCCGTTCTTGTGCGATAATGTTCATAGTGAGCAGTTGTGAAGGAGGAGACGGAAAAGGATGATGATGAGGAGGAGAACCAGAGTCAGCCCAGATGTATCGACGATGTTGCTGAACATCCCATCCCAAGTCCCAAGTCCCCTCCTCATTTGTTCCTAAGAACTGAGCCCGCAGGGAGCTCAATTTTTTTAGAAACCGCTCTCCGCCCTGCCAGCTAGTGTGATTTCGACAAGTTTGGGCGCCCAAGTTCAAGAGAGTTCCTGGCGACAGCCCCGCTTCGAAAACGTACCTCTCTCAAAAAAACCCGCCATCCGTGAACTTTTGCACAAATTTGCAATCGTGGTAGTACGGCTTGTCGAGTCCTCAGCGCAGAGCCCTTTCTGAAAACGTACCAGCCTCCATACAGGCGCGACGCCAAGGCGACATATGCATTTAGAAAAAAGGACCACCCTCCACCTGTGCAAGCGTTGGAGGTTTTGAACACGAGAGTGCGCGGCGCAGAAGCGAGAGCCATATTTCGAACAGTTACCAAAAGGTACTGTACTCCATCCGCGCCATTGTCGAACATGGCAAGTTTCGGGGGGGTCGGAGTTTGTGAGGGAGTCTTGCGCGAAAAGCCCGACCCGACCTACGGATACGTCTGGTGGTGCGATATGGAGTAGGAGGAGTAGGAGGAGGAGGAGGAGGAGCAGGACGGGGAGGAGGATGTGGACGAGCAGGAAGAGGGGGGAGGCAGGAACCGGAGCACGGGGGAGGATGAGATCCCTGATGCCGCGATGCTCAACGAGCCGAACACCTCGCGGGACCCCTCCGCCCTCGCCGCCTGCCTGCCTCGCCCCTTCGCCAGGCATCGTAGGCGCTCGGCGCGGCCGCGCGCGGCGCGCTGAGGCGAGTTTGGGGGCGCGGTCAGCGGGCCTGGGACCAGGCCCGTGGGGTTCGCCAACAAGCTGATGGTCGAAGAGCTGCGGCCCTGGTGGCACGGCCACCGCCTGGAGCGGCCAAGCGACGTCCTCGGCCTCCTCGCAGGCAGGCCGCCGCCTCGGCGGCTTTCCTGCGGCCGGGCGCCCATCCGCCCGCGGCTGAGCCTGGAGAGGCAACAGCGCCCGGCCTTCGTCGGCACTTCGCACGGCACTCGTAGCATGCGGAGGTGCTCCGGCCGGCCGCACCACACCGCAGTTGGCGCTCGCCAGAATTCAGTATGGTTCGCCGATCCTTCTCCCCATCCCCATCCCGATCTCCACCATCCTATTACCCCAGTTGGAGGTATGCCCCTCGAAACCCGAGGAGCACAGCCCACATCCCTACCCAGGGGGTTATTATGTCGGCCAGTGAGGCCCAGGCCCACGCTGGTGCGGATAGGGATCGGATCAACGATGCTCAAGAGCGCACTCTTCTGCGACCCCCCACCCTGGAGGAGTGGTGGGCGAGAAGAGTGCCCCCCCCCCCCGACACGACCTCGATCTCATACCTCGGTCCGCCCGTACACCGCGGAAGAGCAGCAGCGGAGCAGACAGCAGCAGCAGCGGCGGCGGCAGCGCCGCCACGGCTTTAGGGCGGCAGGGCGCCCGCTCCCGGGGGGCGGGTGGCCTCGGAGGGGTGCTGCAGCCGCCCCCGCCCTCCGAGGGGGTGCTGGGCGGCCCGTGCAGCCGCGGTGGGGCTGCGCTGGCCGTGGGCCCCGGTGCGGCGGCCGCTCCGCCTGGTCGGGGGCGGAAAAGAGGGGGGTGATGGCTAGGGGGGGGGAGATATTGACGGGGGCCATGATATTTCCCCAGATTTCATGGCGCCGCCTCTTCTTATTTCATCACGTCCCTGGCCCCCCCGCTGGGCCGCGCACATGCCGCCGGTCATGAGTTGCACCCCCCCTCTTGGACACCCCCCCTCTTGGCCGCTCCCGACCTGGGCAGCGGCGGCCCGTGGCCGAGGCTCTCGCCAAGGCTTGAGCCAAAGCTCAAGTCGGGCCTGTCCCTCTACGGGGGGGAATATTCAAAAACAGTGAAACATTGTATGGGGGCGATTCTCTGGGTAGCTTGGAAGTTATTTTTGGATTATGCTTGGAATGTCTTTTAGTTTTCCGTCGAAAATCCGCCTGTAGGGGGACACGCCCGACCTGAGGCAAAGCCTGTGGCTCGCCGACGGCGTCGATCTTTACCTGCTCGGCGCGGCCCGGCCGCTCGGCTCAGCGGTGGGCTCTGGGGTCCGCCCCCCCCCTGCCCCCGCCTGCATCGTGGCGACGAGGCGGTGCTGCGCTGCGGCCACCCCGACTCTGTTCGCCAGGGTCGTGGCACCAACGCCCCAGCCGTCCCCTCTGCGGCTCTGTTGCACCAGTAGCTGGATACTCTCGCCACCTTTCCGAACCTTGCGCAATGCCGCGCGAGCCGTGGAGCCTGCGAACCTCATTCCGCAGGTCGACGTGCGACCCTGGCGTTAGCGCCGCCACGCCGAGCGGAGTCTCTCTTCCTGCCCGTAACTAGTTGCTGCGCGTGTCCCCGCCGATGGTCCCCGCCAGGCGGATCTCCTTGCACGGCTACCCTCTCGTATCCTCCCCAGTGTTGCCGGCGATCAATTCCACAGCCCGGCCGCCTCAGCTCGGATCGTCAAGGGAAAAATAGACCCCCCGTTTTGCACAATCGCCGTTTACTAAATAAACAGCATTGGGCGATCACTGAACAGCCCTACCTTGCTCGATCCCCTCCCTCTGTGCGTTTACTGAAGGCTGCGCGGGCCCCGAGGGAAGCGGGTCCTGAGGTTTGTCGCCGTTTTCGGGCTCTCGGGGTCCTCCACGGGCCCCGGGGCTGTCAGAAAGCGGCTCAGGACGATACATTCGTCTTGGTGGAAGGCCCCAGGGTCCAGGACCCGTTTCTCTCATGACCCGTGCCCACCCCTAAGAATCAAGCCAGACAGTCCCGCCCTGCTCGAATCTTTCCCAGTGCACGAATACAAAGGGCTGCGTTGGTCGGGCACTCACTATTATGATCTAGGCCTCCTAGATGAGGTCGGAGCAGATGGGGTCGCAGGATCGCGCCGCATCGACGATGCATCGGCGATGCGGCTCGACGTGGAGCCCGATGGTAGGTTCATGCCGACGTCGCTGGTGCATCGCCGATGCGGCGCGATCCTCCGACCCCCGTCCACTCGGACCCCATCCTGGAGGCCTCTATGTGAGGGTGGCCATGCTGCCTTCTGGCGGTGCCCTCGCTGGGCGGCTGGCCCGCGCACGCGCCCAGGCATCGGGGACGAACCCGCGGAGCCAGCAGCACGGGCCCTGCTGCGCACCAGGAGGGAGGAGGGGGAGGAGGAGGAGGAGGAGGAGGAGGAGGAGGAGGAGGAGGAGGAGGAGGAGGGAGGAGGAGGAGGAGGAGGAGGAGGAGGGGAGGAGGAGGAGGAGGGCGCGACGGGCAGCGCGCGCGCGGGCGGGACCCCTCAGGTACATCAAGCAGAAGCAGAAGGCCTGCCAGGATCGTCGTCCGCGGGGGGCGGGCGCTGCGCGGCCAGAGTGGCCCCTCTGCCGCGGGCAGGGGGGGGGGCTGGGGGGCACGACGGCGGCGGAGATCCAGCAAGGCCAACGCAGGTCGGGGGGAGTTCCCCCGCGGAGGGAAGAGGCCCAGCCTCTGCGGGTGTCTGCAGCGGCGCATGGTTGAGCGGTGTTGCAGCCGGTTGGGTGGGGGGGGTGGCAGCAGGGAAGGGAACGGACGAGGAACGAGGAGGGGCAGAAGTACGAGGAGGGGTACGTGGATGAGGGCGTGCGGGAAGAGGGAAGGGAGGGACGGAGGGTGCGAGGGAGGAGGCGGAAGGGGGGTGGGCATCAAATGTTGTTCTGCTCTACTCGTCACGTTGCAATGCAGGTGGGCGGAAACTTACGCAAGTCTGCTCTACTCGCCACGCCACAACGCAGGTGGGGCGTGACAAAATACAATTCCGCTGTGTTTGTCACATGGCAACGCAGGGTGGCAAGAAGGTATTCGATTATGTTGTACTGGAAACGTCGCAACGCAGGTGGGACGTGAACAAATGCTGCCATATTATACGAGCCACGTGGCAACGTGACTTTAATACGGTTTTACGTAGTGGCGACAACAAAACAACACTTGTCTTCTCGACGCGTGGCAACGCAGCGGTGGCGTGAACGAACACGACATATGGTTTTAGTCAGCACGTGGCAGCACAGGTGGCGGAAAGCATACGACTCCATTGCACTGTCACGTGCTGGCGCCGGCGGCTGGCCAAACTATTGCTCAGACTCTACTCATACTATTGGCAACGAAGGGGGCGTCAGAAAGAAAAGAACACGACTCCACTATACTCGTTACGTGGGACTGCAGGGTTGCTGAAACACGCACACACCAGTCTGCTATATTCGTGAAGGCGCAACCCGGGGGAGTTGACCACATATAGTTTATGATCTTCTTACGACGTTGTAATGCAGATGGGCGGAAGCAGTGCTATCCTACTCTATTCGTTACGTATCCTCTAGTCCACTCGTCGCGTGGCAGTCCAAGTGGCGGAAACACATTGTTTTGCTCTACTCGCCACGTGGCATCGCAGAGGGGGCGGAACAGACACTCGTTTAGCTTTCTCGTCATAGGGCAACGCGGGGGAGCTGAAACGCCACTGCTCTTTTCGAGTCGTCACGTGGCGCGCAGGGGGGCGGAATCAAACAACATTCCGCTCTGTCCATCACGTGGCAACGCAGCCGCGGGCGGAAACGTGTTGCTCTTTTGCGACTGCCTCACTCCTGGTGCCGCTGACCAAGCAAGGGGACGATAATGACTACGACGACAACAACGACGACGACGACACTGACTACGACGACGACGACGACGACGACGACGACGACGACGACGACGACACTGACGACGACGACGACGACAACGACGACGACGACGACGACGACGACGACGACGACGACGACGACGACGACACTGATGACGACGACGACGACGCTAACGACGACACTGACGACGACATTCTCAGACGGTGGCGCCGGCAGCGCTCTCGCTCCGCCCACTCCGAGCAACCCACGCGCGCTGCCCGCGGTCGCTAGGCCACCCTCTCAGGCAGCCTTCAGGCCTCCCATGCCCACACCAGGTCCGCACCTGACACCGCAGCCTCAGGACGCGGCTCTCGCAGGGCAGGCCAGCTCCACTCATCCTTTCACCTCCGCGGCCAGCTCCACCAGATGGCGCGGGCCGCGTTTCGCAGGGAGCAGTCGGCCTCGTCGACACAGCCCCCCGTGATCTCCGCCATGCCGTCGCACAGCGCCCACTGCTCCTCGGCATCTCCCTCGAGTCCCTCCCACGCCAGCTCCACCATGGCGCTGGCCGCCTCGCCCATGGAGCCGTCGGCCTCGTCGACGAAGTTTCCCGCGTCGCTGGCCAGGGGCCTTGCCAGGCCGTCGCACCGCTCCCACAGGTCCTCGTCGTCTCCCTCGGACTCCCCGTCCGAGCCGTCCCAGCCATGTTCCCCGACCCAAGGGCAGAAGTCGGCGCCATGCAAGCCGCCAACATCCAGCTCCTCCAAGCCCTCGCCGTTCTCCGACTCCTCCCGGACCGCCTCGAATTGATCCCCGATTCTCTCGGTGTCGTTCCCGGCGCCACGCGTGCATCGGGGACTCGATGAGGCAGGCAGTGGCTCTGAGCATCCAACGCCAGGGAGGGACTCCTCGACCTCCGCCCTCCGCGAGACGACGACGGGGCATCGTCTCTGTCGGGGAAGACGGCCCCGCGGCTGTCGCCACTCCATGGCTCGTGCCGAGCCCTTATCTCCTGCAGCCCTGAGAGCCTTCGCCTCGATGATCGCTGCCACGGGCAGCTTCACGATGCTCGCGAGCTCCCGCAGCGCCTCTCCGAGACGGTGACGACGACGGCCGAGCTAGCGTCGTGCCGCCGATGGAGCAGCAGAGCCTGCCCCAGCGCCGCCAACCTCCCGCGCAGCCCCTCCACTGTGTCGCCGTCCACCCTGCAGTGGATCGCTGGGTCGTCCATGGCCAAATTCGTCGCGCAGCTTGCCAGCACCCTGTCCGCCTTTGCGCTCGCTCACGCCGAAGCCGGCGAGCCAGACTGTCTGCGCACGTCCTCGGCCAGGCCTTCCATCTAGGCAGAGGCTCGGGCCATCGGTCCCGCAGGTCTCCCGCAGCCGTTCCCAAACTCCACGCGGAACACCTCCGGTCGCAGCAGCCCGAGCGCAGATGATGAGCCAGTTTGAGCAACGGGGGATCGGTCGTTGTGGGCGGCTTGAGCCAAAATGGCGACGGACGAGGTCGACGACGACGACGACGACGACGACGACGACGACGACGACGACGACGACGACGACGACGACGATGCGACATTGACGACGACGACACTGACGACGACGACGACGACGACGACGACGACGACGACGACGACGACGACACTCACGACACTGACGACAACGACGACGACGACGACGACGACGACGACGACGACGACGATGCGACATTGACGACGACGACACTGACGACGACGACGACGAGGACGACGATGACGACGACGACACTCACGAAACTCACGACACTGACGACAACGACGACGACGACAACAATGACGACGATGGCGTCGGCGGTGGCGACGGCGGCGGCTGTGGCGGCTACGCGCGTACGCCCGCTCGCGCTCCAGCGCGCCCGCTCGCCAGCACGCTCGCCCGCACGCCTGCTTGCCCGCGCGCCTGCCCGCCTGCAGCGGCCCAGGGCGGGCGTCGAGCGTGACCCGGGGTCCAAGGACCAGGGCCCGCGGAGTCTAGTCTTAATTCCAAGCATATGGCGCGGAGCCCATAGGTCCGCCACCGTGCCTCTGGGCACGGAGTGGGCAGTCCTCACTCCTGAAGAGTCTTCAATGGGGACCGGAGCCGACATTCACAAATCTGGAGTCTAGGGCCCGCCGAATACAGGCACGCGGATGAGCGTCGGGTTCCGTTTCTATGCGGAAGCGGCGCGCTCCGTCGCCAGAGCAGGCGGCTCTGGCGCTGTGCTTCTGGGGGGTACCCTGCCAGATCCGTGGGTCCACGGACCCCTGACCCACTCCAGCGCGCGCCCGAAGGGCTCAGCACTCGGCGTCCAGCGTCCACTGGCTCATCTCAGCACGGCCAGCACACGGATCGCGCCCCTCGTGAGCCTTGTGCAACTCTTCAGCCCAGAAAGGAGACATGGCACGAAGTTCAAACAGTATGGGTTGAAACAGTAAGTTGTCTTGACCCCGGACCCCCGCAGCGCAGCCAAGGTTGCCGAAGCCGGGCGTATTTGCCCTGCGCGTCCCAGCCGCGGCGTTGCGCGAGTCCTCGCCTTGGCCCGCCAGAGAGGTGATCACCCCTCTCTGGAGGGAGAGACAGAGACAGAGACAGGGAGAAAGAGGAGAGAGAGAGAGAGAGAGAGACAGAGAAAGTGAGAGTGCTGTTTGGAGTGTGCGCGCGCATCCCACCCCCCCACAACGGGATTGTGGGGGGTGGGATACTCCTGTGCGCGCGTCGCGATGCCCATGACCCAGCCGCCCCCCGCCCTGCCTCGGCTGCGCCCGAGAGTGTGCTTTTTCTTTGAACGAAACCCCCCGCGCAGCCTCCTGCAGCAATAATCGGAGTGAGGGCGGGAGGGAGGGAGAGAGAGAGAGCGCCCCTTGCTCCTCCCGTGCCGATGGGCATGCTGCCGTGCGCGCCACGACGACGAGGACGACGACGGCGACGACGACGACGACGTCGACCCCTCCCGGCTGTGGACCCCCTCTCCCGCGCGCCACGGCGTCGGGCGGCCGCTGCCCGTGCCCTGCGCGGCCCGGCTCCGCGCGCCGCGCCCCCCCCAGGAGGTGGGCATCAAGAGCACCCTGCTGGAGCTGCCCGAGGAGACCTCGCCCTCGGAGCTGCTGGCGACGATCCGGGGCCTGAACGAGGCGCCCTCCGGCATGGCGGGGTGGGGGGGCGGGAGGCGGGAGGAGGGACGAGTAGGGGGAGGGACGAGGAGGAGGGAGGGGGGGGAGGAGGATGAGGAGGAACGGGAGGAGGGGGCAGGAGAAGGAGGGGCAGGAGAATAAGGAGGAGGAGGGTGGAGCAGGGGAAAGGGGGGATTCGGACGTTCGTTGAGAACGAGGGACAAGACCAGCGTTATAGCCGCCGACGGACAGCGTAGGAGGGAGGATGGACGACCCAGGGGCGGGAAGAGGAAAAACGATAGAGGTGTTGTTGCAGCCTGGGGGCGTATACGGAGAGCGCATTCAGAGGCCAGAGGGTTTTACTATTTTGGAGTGCTTGCAAATGAGAGGAGGAGGAGGAGGAGGAGGAGGAGGAGGAGGGAGGAGGAGGAGGAGGAGGAGGAGGAGGAGGAGGAGGAGGAGGAGGAGGAGGAGGGTGGGAGGAGGAGGAGGAGGAGGAGGAGGAGCTGGAGGAGGAGCTGGAGGAGGAGCTGGAGGAGGAGGAGGAGGAACAGATCGCGTGTTAGAGTCAGGGGGCCACAGCTCTGAGAATCTCAGAGCGCCGTGGATTCCAGGGGGGAGGTGGATGAGCGGGGAGCGGGAAGGGAGGGTGGAGGAGGAGTGGGAGTGGGACGGAAGTAGGGCGGGAGGAGAAGTATGAGAGATAACCCATAAAATAAATGGAGGAGGGAAGAGGTGGAGGAGAGGGAGGTGGAGGAGGAGGAGGAGGAGGAGGAGGTGGTGGAGGATGAGGAGGAGGTGGAGGAGGAGGAGGACGAGGAGGAGGAGGAGGAGGAGGAGGAGGAGGAGGGGGGAGGACAAGAGGGAAGAGGGAGGGAGGGGGAGGGTCCTCCTCCCTTACCATCCTTAACTCCTCCTGCCCACCAAGCCTCCCGGCTGACTGCTCCAACCTGGGCGCAACGGGCGAGCTTCTGCCTCGTTAGCGCTGGCCCAGGTCGGAACGGATACTCTCGGCGCCCCCGGGTGTCAGGGCCCCGGCGTGGGCGCAGAGGAAGGTCCATTACGAGGCTGTTTTGTCCTTCAGGATCTGGCAAGTCTGCTTGCATGGATTCGGGGGGGGGTGGGACGTGCCGAGGCTTGGAAGGAAGTCTGGAGGTCACGCAAGCTGGGACTCGCCCGTGCGCCTTTCGGGCCCCCGCGCTGTTGTAAAAAGCGGCGGGCGCGGGGGCAGGCCAGACGGGGCCAGGACGGGGGCCAGTCCGTTCCAGAGCCTTCCGGAACGCTCTCGGATCGGAGCGTTCCGGAACGCCCTGAGAAGGGCGCGGCGCCCGAGACATCCTCCAGAGCCGCCGGATCTCAGGAAGGAGGGAGAATGCCGAGCCAGCAATCGACTAGACGCAAGACTGACCTTTCGCAAGAGTGACGTTTGGTGCGGGCAGAGATAGGTCCCCAGATGGCTGAATGCGAAGCGATAGCAGCAGCTTGCGCGCCCAGGTTTGGCCACCCCACTTCCCCCGTGAAGCTGCGCACAAAAGGTCATTCTTGCCTACTTCATCCCCCCTCGAAGTCAAACGCAAGTTTTCCCGCGACGTGGCGACACCCCAGGACCCCAAAAATTCAGCGTTCGCGCCGAAATTGGCGACTGCAGACACAGCAATCTGATCCCGTGGGCCTCGTTTCGAGCGTCGACCAACTGAAAAAGCTTGCGTTTGATTTCGAGGAGGATCACGCCGTTGCGCTTGATGTTTGATCACACTAGCACGGATCACGTCACGCCCGATGGGGGTGATGGTCTAGGCCTCATAGGTGGGTTCCGAGTAGAGAGGGTCGGATCGAATCGCCGATGCGTCGCCGATGCGTCTCGAAGTGGAGCCCAATGTTCTTCGAGCTGGTGTCGCCGAAGTACAAGCGACGTCGCTTGTTTTCTGAGGTCTGGGCGATAACGGCCGTGATCGGCCCTCTCCCCCCCCGCCCCCGGATCACGTCACGCTATGTTGCCCACATGTGCAAAGAGATGTCATACGGTTTCTTCGAATCTGTCCTAAGATTTCCGGCGACCCTCCGCCGTGATCTGCTCGGGCGGGGCGAACTCTCCCCCCCGATCACGACCGTCATCGCGAACAGTAACGCACAAGTCTTCGGGGGGATGCAAGTGGAAAGTTACCGCCGACAGGGGCATCATATCCCCGACTTGCCCAGGAACGTGCGGACTCGTTACCAGGGGTCTGTCGCCGATTTATCGGCGATGTCTCGCCGACTACAGGTCGATGTTCCCCCCTATGCAAGTCCCCCCTATCGCTGCCCCTAATGAGGCGGGTTGGGAGGTTCGGTAGCAGCTCATTGGAGCCGTGCGTGTCATCGCAATTCCGTCTTTGGAGTCGAAGACGGCAAACATGCATGGACATGAACGTTAGGAGGTCCGCGCGGATTTCTCGGATCGGCATTAGAGCCCCTCCTTGGCGTGCGGAGCGCGCCAGGGGCGGCTCCAGAGGCGCCGCCAGAGGAGCCCAGCGCCGATGCAAGACATCCGCGCGGAGCTGAAAGAATGCACGTTTCTGTAATTGTGCCGTTCCTTGATGGAGTGCCTCAGCGTCGACTTAGCATCCATCAGCATTAGGCAGCGTCGGTGGGCGTCGACTCGCAGGAGCGAGTAAGATGGGTGGTGGTGGTGATGGTGGTGGTGGTGGTGGTGGTGGTGGTGGTGGTGGTGGTGGTGGTGGTGGTGGTGGTGGATGTGGTGGTTGGTGGATGTGGTGGTTGGTGGTGGTAGTAGTGGTGGTGGTGGTGGCGGTGGTGACGATGGCGGTAATGGTCTGTTGGTTTGTGGCTCCCAGGAGTTGCCACAGGCGGTGGGGAGGGTCGGCCGCGGCCACGAGAGGGGGGCGATGACCACTCGGCATCGCCCGGGCGCGTGCAGGTCTCTCGGCGAGGTCAGCGCCAGGAGGTCTGGACCGTCTCGGAGCATCCTGCACCGTCTTCGGAGGTCAGGAGGGGAAAGCACACAGACACAATGAATCGTCGATTTCCCAGAAGATGTGGGAAAATATGGGAAGTGGGAGGGAAGACGAAAACCCATAACATATCAGAAAAGATGGGGCATCCTGTTATTTGTGTCTATTTACTTCATCGTTTCGCTCATTCCGCCTGCCCTGGAGCCCACTTTAGGGCCTCTTGGGGGCCTCTTGGAGACCTCTTGGGAGTCTCTTGGGGCTCCTTGGCGGCGTCTTGGGGGCCCCCAGGGCCTGTCGGGGGCCTTTTGGGGGCCTCTTGGGGCGGGAGTCGATTGCGGCTCCCCCCTCGGAGGCCACGATCCTCGTGAGGGGTGTCGAAAAATGGCCCTCCCCTGGAGTGCTCTGGTGGCTTCTCCCGGGACCTTGCCAGGGTACTGTTCGTCCAGGGGCCCCCAGGGGCCGCTCTGCGCGCGCGAGCTAGAAATATTGTTAACCAGTTACTGGAGATCTTAGCACGCCTCTGGCCCGTTCGGCCGGCGAATTTGTGTGTCCCAGAGCCTCTTTAACCATCTTGGAGCATTTTGTACCATCTTCAGAAAGAGCACGCCTGAAACCAGACAGCGCACGAGAAATGAACGTCCAGGCGATGGCAAAACCATCCAGGGGGGGTGGATGGGATGCTGCCCAGAGTTCATGGCCCCCACCTCGTATTTCAATATTTCCTTGGGTGCCGACCCCTCCTGGATTCACCCCCCCTGGTCGCTCCCGAAAGAGAGGGGAGCAGCAGGAGGAGGAGGAGGAGCAGCAGGAGGAGGAGGAGGCCACGGGCTCGCTGCGCCATCTCAGTGCTGGAGCGTCTCGCTTCGAGCCGCAGCACTAGCACCGTTGCAAGCTAGCACAGGCCTTGTGCATCGTGCCGCCTCCGCTTGGGCCCACGATCGCGGACGGCCCCTGGTGCGGCGCGTGAAAGTCCCGTGATCCTCCTCCCCCATCCTCGATTCTTCTTCCTCCAGCTCCTCCTCCTTCTCCTCGTTATGACTACAATTCGGTCTCGGTGTGGGTGGGACGACAAGGAGATGGGGAAGGAGGAGGATGGAGGTGGGAGGAGGAGGAAACGGAGGATGCACTGATACCTGACCATCAAACGAGGTGGGCGGGCCTGACCACGTGAAGGGAGAGGACCGACGGCGTTCCGACGTTGGGCATCCGTAGGCCTTCTTCAAGCCCCCGCGGGCCACCGACGAGCGATCCGCGAGACCGGCTTCTCCGGGGGACCAGGGCCGGGAGGTCCCCGACCCCGAGCCGTGCTGCGCCGCGTCGGCGGTCGACGCTCCATCCATACCCCCACGGCTGCCTCCGACTCTGGACACCAAGGGGGGGTGCTGGGCATGGAGAAAAGCAGGCCTGGCAATGGAGGCGTGGGCTTTTGCATGCATATGCCCCTACTTCAGCCCCTCGTGGGGTGGGGGCGTGAGCAGGGACATGGACGACGCTCCGAGGAGCAGGAAGTTGTGACGGCGGTGTGTGCTGCAGACTGCGGGTGCTTCGCGGGTGCTCCGCGCAGACTTGGCCCTCCCGGAGATTGCCTCCTCGGCAGATCGCACCCCGACATCGCTCGCGCCCTGAGCGCGTGGAGCGCCTGCCGTGCGGGACCCGAGCCTGGGCGCGAGGCGCGGCCCCCCGGTGCCTCGGGCGGCGAGGCGAAGCCCGGCAGCCTCAGCGAGCGGCCGGCACGCCCCCGGCAGGACGAGGCCTGCGACGGCATCCTGGTGCAGCTGCCGCTGCCCACGGCGCAGCTGCAGGAGGAGCAGTCGGCCATACTCGAGACGATCCGAGCGGACAAGGCACGCGCTCCTCTCTGCGCCAGGGCCGGGGCCCGGGGTCGGGAGCTCTCGGACGGAGCTATAGGACGAGGGTGAGTCCGTTCCAGAGCGTTCCGGAATGGCCTGAGAAGGCCGCGGCGCCCGAGACATCTTCAAGAGCCGCGGGATCTCAGAGATCCTCGATTTCTCCTCACCCGATTTGTTTCTCGCCCTGGCCTCGTCTTGGGCTCCGTGGCGTCCCAAGACGGTGCGGCGGCAGACAGCGCGGTGACCTCGGACTCCCCAGAGGCCGCACCGGGCAGGCAGGCAGGCAGGCAGCCACCGGCCCGTCTTGGGGCCCTGGAGGCCTGCAGGCCCCAGTCGCTCGAGACGTCCTCGCAGAAAGGCCCCAAGTTCAGGGGGCCACATGCGAACCGCGAACCCCACCCCTGCCCCCCACGATTTCTGAGGGGGAGGGTGGGGTTCACTTCGTTCCGGAGCTCCCGAGCGAAGTGAGCTCCACCCTCCCCCTCAGAAATCGTGGGGGGTAGGGGTAGGGTTAGTGTTCGCATGTGGCCCCCTAAAGTTCCAAAGCAAAACCGTGCGGTCACCCAGACTCACCACCTCACCACTCGGTAATGGTCACCGCCCCGCTTGGGCAGCTCCTGGCCATCGAACGTGTCATTTCTTGTTTCGTCTCACGCGGTTGTCGGGGTGGCACGTGTCACCCCTGCGCTTTCTTGCTGTGTATGACCCCAGTTTGGTTTCCAGGGTACGGGTGAAGCACTTGTTGTGTTTTTGTGCACATGGTTTTTGGGGTGACACGTGTCAAAACCGAGCTCTCTCATTCTGTATTTTTGGTTGACGTTAAGGATACAAGTGGAACTGTTTATGCGCACACGGTGATCGGGTTGACTCATGTCACCCTTCTTTTGTCTTACAGTGTATGATCTCAGTGAAACTGTCAGAATTCAAGTGAAAGGATTGTCTTTCTCACGGTTTTCGCGGTGACACGTGTCATTTATGTGTTTTCTTGTTGCGCATCAGAATGCAAGTGAAACGATTGTTTTTTCTTGCACGGTTTTCAGGGCGACTCGTACCACCTTTGTGCATTTTCTGCAATGTATGACCCCATGCCGATTCTCAGGATACAAGTGGATATCTTTTCTCATACATGTTCAGGGTGACACGTGTCACCCTTGTGATTGAGTGTCGTGTCTGATCCCATGCGGGTGCTCAGAAAACAGGTGAAACTTGAAAAGATGTGTTTTTTCTTCTCACATGGTTTCCGGAGTGACATTTGTCACGTTTGTTTTTCTTGCAGTGTGTAACCACATTTTGGTGTTCAGAGTGAGGATGAACACATGAGTTTTTATCTCAGACGGTTGTCAGGGTGGGACGTAACACTCTCGTGCATTCCTGCACGGTATAACCCCGAGTTCACGCTCAGAACACAAGGAGAGCATTTTTGTCCAAACGCTGTTCGGGGTGACACGTGCAACCTCTTTCTGTGCAGCAGTGTCTGGCCCCATCTCGAAGTCAGAAGACGAGTGAAACCGGTGTTTTTTTTCAAACGGTGTACTGGGTGGCACGTGTTATTTTTGCCCTCATCTCACAGTGCATAATCCCACGATGATGTTCATAGTAATGGTGAAACGGGTGTGTTCTTTTGGTTGGCACGGACTTCGGGGTTACACGTGCGGTTGTTGTTTCCTCCTGCAGTGTACGACCGCATGTTGGTGCTCAAGTACATGAGGAACGTTTTTTTTCTCGCGTGGTGTTCGGGATGATACTTGTTTCCCTTATGTATTCTTATTGTACGTCGCCCCATGCTGACGCACAAGAGACAAAGGAGTCAATGTGTTCGTCTCAGTCAAATGTCTGGGTGGCGTGCCACGTTTCCGTGATTTCTTATTGTGCTCCCTTGTATGACCACACGCTGACGCTCAGAATTCGATTGACACCCTTGATTTTTCGTGCACGGTTTTCAGGGTGGCATGTGTCACCCGTGGGTTATCTTGCAATGTATGGCTTGATGCTCTCGCTCGGAATACAGGTGTAATGAGTTGCCAGGTTCGCATGGATTGTGACACGTGTCGCCCTTGAATCGTTTGAATAGATGGCGCAATGGTGACGCTCAGAAGACACGTGGAGCAGGTGGTCTTATCTCATACGGTTTGCAGGGTGACACGTGTCACCCCCTGCGCCCTCTTATACTGCTGACTCTTGGAATGCAGGAACACACATGTGTTTTTTGTACACGGTGTTTGGGGTGACGCGTGTCAGCCTGGCACGTGTCATCCCCAGGGCCTTCTGCAATGTATACGCAATTGGTTAATTTGCTTTTTTGTTTTCCCAGGCTGCCATTCGATCGGATGCCGGCTGCCATCCGATTGGGTTTCGGTCGCGGGGTTGTTTGTTCGTTGGAGACACCTATGTGTATACATAGATGCACGTACATACACGCACCTATATGTGTACATATATATATATCGTTTCGATCTGCACATCTATACATTATATGACTAGTACATCGAAGCATCGTCACACGACATATATATATATACATACAAATATATATACACGTTTCTATATATGTGTGTATATATGAATATGTATATATATGGACCGCACATGTGCATGTGCCATAGGCACACGACATATGCACAGGCATACGCATGTCATATTGACATATACAGTTGTTTGCAGGTGTACACATGACATGTGCATGAGCACGTAGTGGACGGACTCCAACTGGCGAGCATTAAATGGTGGATATGCGTTCTACGACCTGACCTACCCTTGGAGCCGCCAGGTTCTAAAAGGGTTGCTTCATGCATTGGGTATACATATACACACATGTATGTATATATATATATATATAATTATACACGTATAGGCTGAGCTTTTTTGTTGAGCAGTGTTGGTTCTGCAACATACCAACCCCTGTATGGCTGCCCCCTTTCATAGGCTCTCTCCATGGGTCGCGGGGAAGTTGCCCAGCCACTCCGATTTGCAGCGTGTTCGTTCATTTTTTATGTGCATTGCACCGCACGGGAATAGTTGTTTTAGGTGACGCCCAGGTGTATTGGTAAAACGTGTTTCAATACATGAGTCAAATACGCACCCTCGTCCAGGCTTCCGTCTCCAGCGCACCCAGTTCCAGACCTCCTTGAGAAACACAATCGTACATTGTATCAGTTCTACGCGGGCTTCTCGGATCGGCGGCGGACCCCCTTCTTTTGGGCGTTGAGCGCGCTCGTGTGGACCAGCGCAAATCGGAGAAATTAGCGCGGGCCTCCGACAGTTTGTGTTTGTATGGTTTATTCCCAACCATCATGAGGTGGCGGGTCTTCGGTTTGAGGAGACAGCGCCCCGCGTTCTCATTTCTCTTTCCTCTGTCGTTCCTCCTCCCCCTCTTCCCACTCCTCCCTTCTCCCCACCCCCATTTGGGCACACCCCTCACACGTTTTTTCGTGGCCCCATAGGGAGCTCCACCGAGGGCCCTAGAGGCTGCGTTCGCATGCGGTTCCACCGCCGATTCGGCACACCTCTCACACGTTTTGTGGCCCCCACACGGGGTTCCGCCGAAGGCCCCAGCGGCTGCGCTGCGTTCGCATGCGGTTCCACACCCATTTCGGCACACCCCTCACACGTTTCGTGGCCCCTATAGGGTGCTCCACCGAATGCCTCGGCGGCTGCGTTCGCATACGATTCCATTCCGATTTCGGCACACCCTTCACACATTGTGTTGTCCCATAGGGAGGTCCACCGAAGGCCCCAGCGGCTGCGCTCGCATGCGGTTCCACCCCCCTTTTCGGCTACCGTTCGAACGTTGAGTGGCATCGCAGGCAACGGGAGCTCAGCCGATGGCCCCAGTGGCTGCGATCGCATGCGGTTCCACCGCCATTTCGGCACACCCCTCGCACGCTTCGTGGCCCCCATAAGGGGGCCCCGCCGAAGGCCACAGTAGCTGCGTTCGCATGCGGTTCCACCCCCGTTTCGGCACACCCCTCACACGTTTTCTGGCCCCATAGGGAGCTCCGCCACAGGCCCCAGCGGCTGCGTTCGCATGAGGTTACCTTTCCATTTCTGCATAGTTTGCCACGCTTCGTGGCCCCATATATGGCACCCGAAGGCCCCCGTGGCTGCGTTCGCACGCAGTTCCATCCCCATTTCGGCACACCCCTCACACGTTTCGTGGCCCCATGGGGTGCTCCACCGAAGGCCCCAGCGGCTGCGTTCGCATGCGGTTCCACCCCCATTTCGGCGCACCCCTCACATGTTCTGTGGCCCCATAGGGAGCTCCACCGATGGCCCCAATGGTACCACCCCACTTTTCGACACACCCTTCCACGTTTCGTGGCCCCATAGGGAGCTCCACCGAAGGCCCCAGTGGCTGCGTTCGAATGCGGTTCCACCGCCAATTCGGCACACCCCTCACACGCTTCGTGGTCCCAGAGAGAGCTTCGCCGAAGGCCCCAGCAGCTGCGTTCGCATGCGGTTCCACACCCAGTTCGGTACACACCGCACACGTTTTGTGTTCCCATAGGGAGCTCCGCCAAATGACCCAGCGGCTGCGTTCGCATGCGGTTACTTTTCCATTTCGGCATATTTTCGCACGCTTCGTGGCCCCCACAGGGAGTTCTGCGAAGGCCCCAGAGGCTGCGTTCGCATGCGGTTCCACCCCCATTTCGGCACAACCCTCGAAAGCTTCGTGGCCTCATGGGGTGCTCCACCGAAGGCCCCAGCGGCTGCGTTCGCATGCGGCTGGGGATCTCCACCCAAGGAAACCATCACAACTATGGTATTCACAACTGCGTATGTTTGGGTTTTTCGCCAGTCTGGTTTATTATTATTTTGTTTATCATCCCCCGATCCACTTCTCCACCAATTAGTACAGCATACCCATACCTCGAGTATCGTGCTTGTTCACAATGCGCTCCCCCACCAGATCTTTCGCCTAGCCCCAGGATTTGCTGTTTTCCGATTGGTTGTTTGATTATTATGTTTCTCGGGGCAGACAAACAAGCAATCCAGACGATTACTGTGCTGTTGTTTAAGTTGATGGAGGTTGGAGCCGGCTGGGGGGCTGAGGTGGCCCAGAAGATCTGCACGAACGAGATGGGCACGGAAAGAATGGGTACGATGCCCAACAGCAGTTCCTGTTCATTTTGAACAGGACTCGCTGTCCGCGCCGCCGCGGCCTGTGTCCATTTGAGACAGAAGGCCGCCTGCCCAACAGCGGCCGCTGTTGGTTTGGGACAACATTTGCTGTTGGGCATTGTACCCATTCTTTCGGTACCCATTTCGGGCGTCCAAAGAAGAAACGTTCCCGCCAGTAGAAAGGGGTATAATCGATAACGGGGCCACCTCGTTGCCACGGCTGGACGTTGCTCGAAAAGTTATCTTGACGAAGGAACCAACAATACGCAGTTGAAGAGACCGCGTTCTGGGGTCAATCTTTCGGCGGGCCTCCCTGTGGGACCACGAACCGTGGATGCAATGGGCGGCCCGTAGCGGGAAGAGGAAATGGACGTGCGGTGGGCGGGGAGGGCGCATGCGGACGCGGCTATTGGGGCCTTCTGTGGAGCTCCCCAATGGGGCCACGGGCCGTGTGAAGGGTGTGCCGAACTGAGCATGCAGTCGGCGGGGAGGGCGCATGTGGACGAGGCCACTGGGGCCTTCGGTGCAGCTCCCTATGGGACCACGAAACGTGTGAGGGGTGTGCCGAAATGGACGCGCGGCGGGCGGGGAGGACGCATCCGGACGCGGCCACTGGGGCCTGCGGTCGAGTTTCCCAATCGGGCCACGAAACGTGTGAGGGGTGTGCCGAAAAGGAGAGTGGAGTCGTATGCGAACGCAGCCGCTGGGGCCTTCTGTGGAGCTCCCTATGGGGCCACGAACCGTGTGAGTGGTGTGCCGAAATGGGGTTGGAACCGTATGCGAACGCAGCCACTGGGGCCTTCGACGGAGCTCCGTATGGGGGCCACGACCCGTGTGAGGGGTGTGCCGAAATGCGGTGGAACCGCATGCGAACGCAGCCACCGAGGCCTTTGGCGGAGCTCCCTATGGGGACACGAAACGTGTGAGGGGTGTGCCGACATGGGGGTTGAACCGCATGAACATACAGCCGCTGGGGCCTTCTGTGGAGCTCCCTTTTGGGGCCACGAAACGTGTGAGAGGTGTACCGAAGTGGCGGTGGAACCGCATGCGGACGCAGCCACTGGGGCCTTCGATGGAGCTCCCCATGGGGCCACGAAGCGTGTGAGGGGTGTGCCGAAAAGGGAGGTGGAACGGCATGCGAACGCAGCCTCTAGGGCCTCCGCAGGAGCTCCTTATGGGGCCACTAAACGTATGAGGGGTGTGCCCAAATGGGGGTGGGGAGGAGGGAGGAGGGGGAGGGGGAAGGAAGGAGGAAGGACAATACGAGGCGCTGTCTCGCCAACACGAGGACCCAACTCTGCAGGATGGTTGGGAACTTGTCAGTTTCCACCCCGGGAAGGGTTCGAGACCGATGTTGAGCGAATATGACACTAATCTCCCCTCTCGACATTCTTCATAATTCTCCATCTCAGACCCCCTGGCCGCCTCCAAATGGAGACCTGCGTACGCATGTTTGCGTGATCGCCTACTCTGGAGTTGACCATCAAAGGGGGGTGGTCTGATTTCTGGGGGGGGTGAGTTGAACTGCCTTGGGGGATTCCACGGTTTTATTGGCAAAAGGCAGCCCGTTCATGGCTGGTTTCGGGGTGAACTAAAAGTGCTCGTCTGGGAGGATTGTGACACACCCGATGATCTTTCATTGTTTCACATAATCGCTGTCTGATGCATTCCGGCCTCTCGAGCCGTCCCGCTGGACGGATGCTTGGCCGTCGCCCGCCCTCCCGCTCTCCCCCCTTTTCTTACGGAGTACGGAGTGCACTCTCTTCTGGGAAGTCTTCAGCGAGGTGCCGGCCGCTGCCGCTGCGTGGTGGGGGCGGGCAGGCCGAGTGGCGCCGGGCAGGCCCGCACCTCATTTGATGCACCCAGGGGGGGTGCCCTTCGCTGGCGATCCACGACGAGCCTTTTTTTCGGAGAAGGAGACGCAGCATAAGCATACATGCTCGAAACCCCTCTCGGATTTCTTGGATCGGCGCTGGGTCCCTTTGACGCCGCCGCCCCTGGCGCTGCCCCTTGTGCTGCCCCGGCGCCAGGGGCGCGCCGCACCTGGCGCGCTCCGCGCGCCAGGGAGGGCGGCCATCGCCGATCCCGCTTCATGACCGTTTTTTCCGTCCTCTTGCACGCCTGTCAATTCGCCGTTCGGTTGCCCCGAATCGCCACACGTTGGAGCGGACTGCCTCTGCCTCGCCGCCGACGGAAAAAGTTCGGTGATGGCCCCCGTGTCACACAGCCATCCAGCGCTCAGAAGACTGCTGGCCACCGTCGAGAGTCGCCGACGGTCGCTGGGGGCCGCCTGAGACCGCCCGGTGCCGCCAAAGGACGACTTGCAGCAGCGGGTCCACCGTCGAGCGCGCAGGGTGGGCCTTCAGAGGTCGCCGCGTCAGTGGGTTCCTGGGCAAGGGGAGGAGGTACTCAGACCCCTACCCCTCGCCCGTCTGCCCCTTGTTTCGGCCTCCTGGGAGGCCCTCGTCGCCACCGCTGGATGCAGCATCAGTGCCTTTTCATTTCCCCACCAGGAGGCGCAGAGCCTCCACGGAGTCTCCAGGGGGCCTCCAGGGCCTTCCGGGAACCTCTCGGGGGGGGAGCGGGCCCCAGGAGCCCGTGGGGTGGTTTCCGAGGGCTTCAGGGCTTCCAGGGCCCGCCAGGAAGATTCCGTGCAACTTCCGGAGGCATGCGTGGAGGCGTCGAGGGGCCTCCACACAGGAGCATCCCAAAGCCCATGGTTGGCCTCATTTCACCTCCGAGGGTGGGTTGGCCTCCAAAGGCGTCTTCTTTCTTACCCTCCCCTCACCCTCCCCCTTCCCGCACCCCTCCTCTCATCTCCTCTTCTTTCCACCTCCTCCTTGCAACCCTCCCTCTCTTGCTCTCTCCGCTCTCCTATTCCTCTCCCCTGCCCCGCTTCCCCTGGCGGCCAGCAGCCTCCCCCCCCCCCGAGGACGTGGACGGTTTCCACCCGTTCAACCTCGGCCGCCTTGTCACACGCGAGCCCAAGGATCGCGGCGACCCCTCGCCTCAGCCGGGGATGTCCCTCCTCTTCTTCCCTGGCGGCCGGCGGCTGTGCAGGGTGGCTGTTCGCCAGCGGGCGAGGGCAGGGAATGCCCCCCCACGACGAGGCGATTTCCTCTCTCGACCTCTTCTCTCGACCTCTCTCTCTCTCTCTCGCCATGTCGCTCTCTCTCTCTCTCTCTCTCTCTCTCTTTCTCCACCTCTCTCTATATGTATAGTTATGTATCTATACACATGTGTGTTCGCCCGCGTCGACCCAAACAAGTGTGTTGCTAGCATTCCTTGTGCAATATTTTGCAATTGTTGCGGTGCGATATGCGTGGTGCAGCTTGTGTTTGCAATCTGCTGTGTGTAATCGATGTCGCGCAAATGTGTCGTGCAATTGGGTTGGGGGCAATATGTGTAGTGCAATATGGTATGTGCAATATATGTGGTGCAAGCTACGCGGTGCAATATGTGTGGTGCGATAGGTGTTGTGAAATATGGTGTGTACGCTGTGAGATCGGTTGTTCAATCTATGTTGTGCATTTTATGTAGCCAAATATATGTTACGCAATATATGTTGTACAACAGATGTGGTGTAACATAGTTTGTGCAATACGTGTGGCCACTACGTTGTGCAATCAATATGAAGCCACACATGTGATTCAAACTATGTGGCGCATTCTATGTGGTGCAATATATGTGGTGCAATCTGTGTTGTGCAATATACGCGGCGCTGTAGTGCAAGCTATATCTGTGTCGTGCAATCTAACGGTTGGCGACGAGCGGCGACGGGGCGGCGACGGCACCAACATAGCCGCCAGACCGACAAGCAGGCCCAGCTACGGGCGGCGCGACGGAGCGGCGACGGCGGCAACATAGCCGCTAGACCTATCGACAGGCCCAGTCGCGGGCGTCGACGGGGCGGCGACGAGGCAGCATAGCCGCCAGATCGACAGACAGGCGCAGTTCCTTTGAAAAGATCTAACAAGCCCTTTTTGCAAGCACTGCTTAGGGAGTGTATGCCTCTTTCTCTCTCTCTCCCTCTCTCTCTCTCCCTCTCTCTCGCCTCCACTTTTTGTGTCCCTATGTTGATGCGTAGCTGGCTTGCGAGCAGCTGCGTGCCCGTGCCTACTTCCGCGCCACCTCCTATCCTCTCCTCCCCTTGCTGTCCTCTCCGCTCTCTCTTCCCTCGTGCCTCCCCCATCCCCATCCCGAAAGCGGCGGGACGGCCACACTTCCAATGATGGGCCTCCAGAAGCCCTATGCAGGCCCATGGACTTCAAGGGACGCGCGGATTCACTATCGGGGGCCTATCGCCGATCTATCGGCGATGTATCACCAATTTCAGGTCGATGTTTTCCCCCCGTGTCAGTCCCCCCTTATCGTTGCCCCTCAATCTCTCCGTCAGCCTCGCCGATTCCTCCACCCCTCGTCTCTCTCCTGCTGCAACACTTGTCCTTCCCCCCCTGAGTTGCCCGGTCCTTGTTTGTCACCTCCGTAAGTGGTTCGTTTTCATATTCGTTGTCAGCCCGATTTTCCACCGTCAGCATTGTATGTAGGAGATGGTGGCCTTACAGGCCTTGATGACTTGAACGCGCGCGTTGAAGCTTCGACGTCTGAAGGGCGACACTACTCCTACAAATAGTATTGTGCCATGAACTTACGTCCACGCTACTGCGTTGCCTGCCGCCTATTATCCCTTTCACCAGCTGTGGCGGGGGCACTGGTGCCATGTCATCTCTGCACTGGGCTGCGTGGAATTGCTTCCCGCTTATGTCTGTTTGCTCTTGCCACACTGTGCCCCCCCGAACTCGCGCTGGTTGCCCTTCCTGCCAGGCGTCTGGCCGCCTCCCCTGCGGCTCCTGTGCTGTTCTGCTCTGTTCGCTTGTCTCGCACCCTTCAGTTGGCTGCGGTTGGCGAGGGCCGAGCTAGTTTACTCGTCCTGCATTTGTGCGTGTGGCCCTGCTTACACCGGTGCCTGCATGGCCTCTAGCTTTTTTCACGTGGTGCATCCGTTTATGGTTTTGTTTCTTGCATGCGTCAGCCTTCTTCCTGACCCCAGTAGGTGCTAATTGGACGAAGCACAGTCCCTCCTTAATACAGCCGGACCGAGGTATAAGATCGAGGTTGGTTTGGGGAGGGTACCCTAGAGTTCTTCGTCCTTGTTGGATGTTTTTGTGTACCCTGGGGAGGGTACCCTTGGATTGTTTGTTTTCTTTGGCCGACGGAGGGTCGCATGTTCCTGAAGGTTGTTCCTCTGGCCTAGGTTCGACTGCAAGTTTGTGCTCCGGCGCACGCGCGCAAGAATGTCATGCTCTGAGCGTGCGTCGCCGCCCGCGTCCTCCTCTCGCGCCCTTCCCGCTCCTGATGTGCCTACTTCGGCCCCGCAGAGCCCCTTGGTTGCCTCGAGCGCGGCTTGGGTCCAAGTCGCTGCAATGCAAGGAGTGTGGTTTGCTGCTCCCCGCTCGGCGCAAGAAATATGAGAGTTGCCCGCCCCGAGCTGCGGCCGTGCACGCCCTTCGGCGTGATGCACCTGCTGTGGAGCACGGGCGTGAACCCGTACGGTCTCCTGGGCGGAACATGAAGTTGACGGCCAACGTTGTGAGTTTGGAATTGAGGGGGCGTGTGCTAGTCGATGGGGACCTGGGTCTCGGCCTCTACCAGGAGCCCTCTCACTCTACTAGAGGAGTGCTGACGCTTTGGATTGACAGAGGAGGAGGAGGAGGAGGAGGAGGAGGAGGAGAAGGAGGAGGAGGAGGAGGGAGGAGGTCAGGTCAGAACTTGGTTGCTGATGAACCGCTGCAGAGCTTTCCGGAGCATTCGGGTCATTCTGGAGCATTCTATTACAGAGAAGTTCTTTACGTAGGTACTGCCGGCCTCTGTCAGATTTTGGACCTGCATTTTTCTCCAGCGAACGTCTCTCGAATGTTGTAGGAGCCCGACGTTCACGGTGGAGGACAGGAAGGAGGACGAAGTGGAGGAGGGTGAGGGCAGGAATTGGGTGGGGCGGGACCATGCGTCAGCACGACTGCGCGCTGGTCT